>CAXKVI010000001.1:157189047-157258024 GCA_964058755.1 Campiglossa producta
TTTTTATTTCGTTTCTTATTTTTATTTCATTTTATCTTTATTTTGATTTTAATTATTTGCTTTATTTTATTTTTTATTTTACTTTTATTTTTATTATTTTCTAAATCATTTTTGTTATATTTTTATTTTACTTTATCTTACTTTTATTTTGTTTCTATTTATTTTATTTAAATTTTAATTTAATTTTTTATTTTTTTTTTATTTTAATTTTAATTTTTTTTTGTTCTATTTTTATTCTATTTTTTTATTTTGTTTTTGTTTTTGTCATTTTATTTTTTAATTAATTTTTTTTATTTTCGTTCTATTTTTATTTTATTTTATTTTTATTTTATTTTATTTTATTTTATTTTTATTTTGTTTTTTATTTTATTTTTATTTTATTTTTCATATACATATTTTTTAAATTTTTATTTTTATTTTTTGTTTTAGTTTACGGTTTTTCTCAAACCCCAAAATTCACAAGATAACAAACTAATCGAACTTTTGTCAGTACCCACACGCTTACTCTAGTGTGATTGCGAGGGTGTACACAAAAGTAATGCGCAGAAGTTTCATTGCCAATGGCATGTTTTGGAATATGTTTATAAGAATTTGCATATAGATTCATTATATAGAAAAAAATATATCCATTTGATTTGAATTTGGAAATGAATTTTTGTATAACCCAAAAGTCACGAAAACGTTGTTATTGCCGCATGCTAGACTATTACAAACTACAAACTTTATGAGTTATGGACTGTTAACTGTGGTTAAGAAAATGTTGTAAACAATAAGCTGCTTAAATACCTAGACAACTAGGTAGTAATTTTAGAAATATAGCAACAAACATATGCAAGTACAGTTGTGAGTTATTCGATTTTCATGTTGTTGAATAAACTTTTTGGGCAATAAATGTTGTTTACAAAATTTTCAAGATCATATTACGTAAGTAGCAAAAAAAATGTATTTCATATAGTAAAACTGTTTAATACTTTTTTAGTTTTTTTACTAGCTACATATGTGGCTGTCTGGGTAATAGCCTTGGGTAGTTAGCCGGACTTCCATAATTGGGATTTCTCAAATTCAATGCCTTCTTTTTATTTTTTCGAATTTGCTCCCACTCCTAAGATCTAAGATTTCTGTGTAGGGCTTGCTAAGAGCCATGCATGAGAAACCAACTTACATAATAGATTTTAAAAATAACTTTTTTCATACTTTTGAATTCTTTAATTGTCCTTTAATAGTTTAGTCAGTTTTTTTCAAAACATCCTGCTGGTAATGTTCGTGAGCCACCGCGAGCCATAGTAATATTGTAGTGAGCCTAAAAGGGCCAACAAAGTTAATGGCTGAGCAAAAGCGATTTATAAAGATATCGATACATATTTCTATATATTTTTGAAAATACATTTCAACTCGTGTTTTTAACATACATTGTAATAGTTTATTTAGAACGTATGTACATTTGCTATCTAATTCTAAGCTGGCGTAACATCCGTTGAAATCAAATAGTGTTCTAAGTCGAATTATCGCATAGATTTGCATGCATTTGCATAGAAACATGTCAACATAGGTGCCGAGTACACTTGTACGAATTATTAGAATTCAATTGTTGACAAAATGCGTAAATAATTGACTATTAATGATTTTAAATTTACAACATTGTCGGTAAGTTTATACAAATTTCATGAGCTGTTGCTATTAAAATTTGTAAACAAAAACACTTAACATTAAAATAGACAAAAAAATTTATGGGTTACCACTTGAGGCCCACCTAGCGCATTCAGTAGCTGGAACGAGGCTACGACTAATTTTGTGACTTCGAAGTGACTTTCCATTACCCATTTATAATATAGCTGAAACAAGCCAAAATTTGAAAGACATGGCAACTTTGAAGTGGCATATCAGTAACTTGAACCAGTTTCCTAATCGTGATTCACAACCTTAAAGTCGTTGAACCGGAGAAGTTGAAGTCTTCTTTTTTTAATGGTAAAGCTACTTGATCGTCACATAATTTTAAGGTGGCATCGGTGGTAGTCGTACCCACGCAGTTACTAAACATTATTGAAACAAAGAAATTTTTACTGCAAAGTAGCAAAATGACGGTTTTATTTTTTCCATTATCACACAATGTTTTTTTTTTTTTTTTAATGGAGCAACCAATTAGTTTTCGAGGATATTTTTGATTCACAGTTTCTCAAAACTCGCCTTTTATGGCTGTTTTTCAAAAAAATATACCTATACCCACATTTGATTGATTTGGCAATGTCAAATTAAAGGTTTCACGTAACTTTTACTGTATTTTTGCGTAATTTTTACTATATATTTTGTGTAATTTTTACTATATATTTTGTGTAATTTTTACTACATTTTTTGTTTAATATTACTATATTTTTTGTTTTTTACTATATTTATTGATCATATTTTACTATATTTTTGTGTAATTTTTACTATATTTTTTGGATAATTTTTTACGTTTTTTTGTACAATTTTTACCATATATTTTGTGTAATTTTTACTATATATTTGAATAATATTTTACAATATTTTTTGTGTAATTTTTTACTGTATTTTGGGGTAATTTTTTACTATATTTTTTGTGTAAGTTTTTACTATATTTTTGTGTATTTTTTATATTTTTTGTTTTTTACTATATTTATTGATCATATTTTACTATATTTTTGTGTAATTTTTACTATATTTTTGGATAATTTTTAACGTTTTTTTTGTACAATTTTTACCATATATTTTGTGTAATTTTTACTTTATATTTGAATAATATTTTACTATATTTTTTGTGTAATTTTTTAATGTATGTTTTACTATATATTTTGTGTAAGTATTTACTATATTTTTTTAATATTTTTTGTGTAAGTTTTTACTATATTTTTGTGTATTTTTTATATTTTTTGTGTATTTTTTAATATATTTTTTGTGTAAGTTTTTACTATATTTTTGTGTATTTTTTATATTTTTTGTGTATTTTTTAATATATTTTTTGTGTAAGTTTTTACTATATTTTTGTGTATTTTTTATATTTTTTCTGTACTTTTACTATATTTTTTGTGTATTTTTTAATATATTTTTTGTGTAAGTTTTTACTATATTTCTGTGTATTTTTTATATTTTTGGTGTATTTTTACTATATTTTTTGTGTAATTTTAACTAAATTTTTTGCTGTATTACTGTGAAAAACATGATCTCGAAGGGGAAGGGGGAGGGTTCAAACCTGAAAGTCACCCCCGTGGATCCGCCCCTGGTTGAATGATAATGGAAGTGAAGTTTCATTAAAATAAAATTTTGAGAGTTTCTGAAAATGAAAGTTTATTCGAAAATAAATTTTAGTGGTAATAGAAATAGAATTTCACTACCAATTAACATTTAATGGCTGTCAAGTGTTGACTGCATTCAAATTTGAATGCAATCTGCCCATATCTGCAAACGTTACATACCCACTTTGTTTTGTCGACTTTTGACATCTCTCTTAATTACGCATGCAAATGTTTGCTCATTCAGTTAATTATCACTTTTATAATTTTTATGTGTGTTACACGAACAAATTCCAAAAAAAAAAAACAACGAAAATTCAAATATTTACAAATGCAATATGCAAGTGTATAAAAAATATGCAAATAAGAGAGCACTTGATCACTTTGCTCTTTCTCTTGACTTTGACATTTACACAGTCATCGTGACAGTTGATTGTTTTGTTTTGTTTGAGTGCACTGCATTGTTTGTCAAGCAAATTTCCTTGAGTGCACTAAAATGAGAGAAACATGTGTGCTTTAAATTGCTAATCATACAATTTTTACAGCGCAAAATTTACACCTTTAGATCTTCGTACGAGTAGTACTTGTTTTAGTAAATATTGTACATTTGTCTTCTGTGTGAAATGTGATGGGGGTATTCATGAAGAGAATGATAAATGCGAATTTGAAGTTTGTTTTGTGTGGAACTTGCATGACTCAAATTCTGAAGTGAGTTCTTTTTTTGTGTAGGTTTATTATGCTCCCAAAAGCTACTTAGGCTATGTACTCTACGCTAAAAATAGGCAGTGACACGCCCAGTAGCAGATTTTGGAGACATTTCTTAGATTGGACCAGTGATCGGCACGGAGAGAGCGCTCGCTATGTTAAAGCATTAGTATTTTCCTCCCAGGAAAGTATTTGCCGGCCTATGGTTTGGACCCCTAAAACTCGAGGTATTCCGATAGAAAGGCCCAGATAATGCAAGAGAAGTACAGAGAGAATGTGGAAGAGGAGAGTCGATACTGCCCTGCAGTACTCCTATAGTAATCCTTTGTATACCTCATCGGACCACCTTCAGCTTTTTGAAAGCCCATCATTGCTCGTGCCTTATCGACGAAAATCACGACACTATCGCTCTGACAGTATATACTTCAAGGAGTAACAACATTTGGGTACTCTATGGAGTAGCAGAAACAAAGCGAAGGTTGGAGTAGGTGGTCCAGTCGTAGGACATCTCAATGTTAATTGGATCAAAGTTTTTTTCTGATGCTCCAATTGGAGTTCTCTTTGGATAGGAAATAGAGTACTCTCTATTTTTGCAGGGTGACTACTCAATATGCGAAATGTACTCAGTGTCTAACAAGTATTTAGTACATAACAAGTTTAGAAAAAGTACTCAATACCTTAAATGCACTCTGTACAGAAAGAATACTCGGTATGTAAAAATTACCCAATTGTCAAATAGTACTTGACACAAAGTACCCGATACTTTTAAAAGTACCCGTTTCTTAAAGGTATCGATGCCAAAGTAGTAAGTTCTCAAAAGTAGTCGACACCGCCCAACACTACATTGAATCGTCTTTCTGATGCTGTTAATATCAATTTCCCTCATACTCGCATGACAATTTTTCGCATAAATTAATTCACACCTGCTTTATGATATTCTAATTTTTTTCGAATATCAAATATAAATATTGACCCGAATTCAATGAAGCGTTTTCAGAATATAAATATGTAAATAAACTTATTGTTACTTGACAGATTGCGTAAAAAATTGTTAATGAGCAAATATGTCTCTAAGCATATACTTACAAACATTAGACTATGCCAAATTTTTTTTTTTTTAATTTAATTTTATTGATATTGTTTTTTAGAATGGCAGAAGTATATTCTAAAAGTTTAGACCTTAATATAATTTGTAGAGGTTTTCCATTGCTACATAGTTTGGATTTTTTAGGAGTGATTTCATTTTCACTTTAAAACTGCCAAAACTTCGAATGAAAAAAATTGCCCTACACTGAACCAAAAACGTACCGGTTTTTTTTTAAGAAAAAGTTTCATAGAAGTTCACGCTGATTTTTATTTATATTTCAAGAACTACTCTTAAATTTCTATGAAAAATTCTTTGTAGAGGTTTTAATGAATCTAAGAATCTAAGCACTTATTTTTTGTTCAGTGTAACAAAAAAAAAAATTCTCTACATAAAAGTTTTAAATGACAATTTTCGTTAGGCGGGACCATCCTAATGAGGGTTTCTGCTGTTACGTTTTTCCTTTGGAATTTTGCCATAACCACAAAAATCAATAAAGACAAAATGTTAAAATTTGTTTGGTCCAGTCATATGTAAGTATGAGCGGGTTTCATGAATATTGAAAACCTTATGAGGGTGGAGAATCGATAATGTTAATGAGCTCGTAAAAAATGTTAATTAAAATTGATATTTTTACATAAGTAAGAGTGATCTGTTCAGTTCATTAATATGCTTTACTAATAATAAAAATTTCTTCATCAATAGAGAACGTTTTCAAGTTTTTTTTTTTATCGATCATGCCATTCTATCGACTAAGCTGAATTAAGACAAGTCAGAGTTGGTTTCCAAGATATCGACTAGCCATTTAGTCTAGCTTAACGCTGTCAAAACTTAATGGTACTAAACATGTGAAAACATATTTATTGTAAACTTATAGTAATGAATTTATGAATATTAATATACACGATCATTTAAATTCAGATATCTTATTGAGGAAGTTACTATAGCTGGAATTTTCCATGCAAATTTTGAACTTTGTGGGTATTTTTGTTCAACAGAGCGCTTTCCTGAATAGGTATAAAGAAGGTGTAATTTGAATGGTTTTTATTACTCAAAATGAGAGAAAAAGTAACTATGAAATTTAAGTATTGTATATATCTGTAATTTATTTTATATCATATGGAAAATCATTAAATTTTTTTATTATAGTTTTAAGATCACTTGGGAACAGTTTTCTTGAACCATTGTGGAACAATCTATGAAATTTGTGATCTAGTTATAGATCTTATATGATATCCAATAAAGATATATAAAATTGGATGTATGTATGTATGTATGTAGCTTATGGACTCCAAAACTACTCGGTCAATGTTCTTCAGATTTTCGAGATATATTAGTAGGAGCCTGGAGAGTGTTTCTATAAATCCCGGGACCGCCCTATTCGAAACTATCGTATAAATGGCTGGATTTACTTTTAATTTGGTATGTATGTAGGTAGCGTTTTGATAAGGTTAAAGTATGGTATGATTTTTCTTCCCAGAAGTGGACCAGCAACCGATCTGTTCTAAACAATCGTATTTATGGCTCGATTTGCTTGAAACTTGGTGTGTCGGTATCTATATGCTTAGATTAAGATATAGAATAAGTTTTCTTTCGGGAAGTGGATTCGGGACTGACTTATTCTAAACTATTGTATAAATGGTTGGATTTACTTGAATTTTGGTGTAGGTAGCGTTATGCTTAGTTTAAAGTATGGCATGATTTTTCTTCCAGGAAGTTTACCAGGGCGCGATATATTCTAAACAAACATATCTATGACTCGATGAGCTTGATATTTGGGGTATAGCTGGCGTTTCACCTTGATAAAATTTGAGATAATCTATCTTCCGAGAAATGGTAAAAATGGTAAAATCTTATTCAGGTATTTTTTTTTGGCGTACCAAAGCACGCCGGGTATTACTAGTGTGCAATAAATAAAGAGCAATCGCTCAGTGTAGAGGCAGAGGCTTACTACTCACAATTAAGGTGTTTGGTAAACTCTAATGCATTATCTAACTGGATAATCTTTTAAATAATTTGATACTTTCAGACATACCTGCCCAACAAAAAAAGTCTTTAGAAGTATTGGTTGGATCATAGAACAATATTGATGGGTTCATAAAATAGTTCTTTTATTTACTAGAAGATTCGACCCTCTTGATTTAGGCCCAAGTAACTTGACGTGATACTAACTACTCTGGAAACTTTATATAATGTTTTATGAGAGCTCTACCGGTGGTATTTTGTGGGATATGAATCTGTATCGTTTCGTGAAGATATAATTATAGTCAAAGATGCAATGTCATATAGATGTTTTGCACACTCCATACCGATATTTTTAGTGACCGAGTTATAGGCCTTTTTGAAGCATATCGTGCTATAGGGCAAAGGTAGGTGCTGTCATACAGAGCTTTTGGAATATAAAACGAAAAATAAAAAAATTATTATGAAAGAAATTTAAATTGCGTTACAACCGGTTTTTATAACGGAAACAGCCTCGTTAAAGTTGAGCTTCAAATCAAAATAATACTACCGGTTTCGGATTCGGGTTTGAAAAGGGCTTTTAAGAGTTTCGGTTTCATGCTTGTACTAAGCTTTCGCAAATAACCTTTTCAATCAAAAAATCTATGTACTACATACGCTGTGAAATCAATCATTAATCAGCAAAGCTAGAACAAAAGTTACAAAGAATCTAGAAGTTTCGGCAAAAAAAAAACTCCCAATATTTGTATCGAAATAATATCCCATGTGGTCTTCACACGCTCTCTTGCAAAACATCGTTTATATATTTGTTCTACCTACTTTTCGAGCGTTCGCTAGCACTGATTAATTGGTTTCTGCGAGTTCGTTACATAACTAATTACTTAAGTTCTTTTACATATGTATATTAGCAAAACAATTATTGAGCTGGGAGAAGATGATAGTTACAAAGAGGAAACCGCATGCGAAATTATGAACAAGATGGTGGTAGCTTTTTCTACATACATACATACCTACATAAATATTTAACTTTAAGAAGTATTCTTGGATGGTTCTTTTTACAGACCACTTGCTGTCATACTAATTTCCTTCACAAACTTTTTTTTAACAGCGACTTGTTTATGTAGCTCCTGCTGACACAAATTGCCATAAATTATGTAAACAAGTCATTAAAACTGAAAACTTTATATAACTGAAATCTCATAATTATAAACAAGGGCATAAGATAACTTAAAAATGGAAGTGCAAGAAAAGATACTAGAAAATAATTACTAAAGTAGCTTTAAAGCCATACATAGGTTGAAGAAAACGATTAAGCGATCAATGACCATCACTTTTTTCACAATGAAGTTGTTTACGAGTCAGAAGAATTAACAAGCGAAACGGAAATGAAGAAGATTGTTAAAAAAAAAGTTGGTCATACAACATAAGCAAACTGGTTGTAAAGTTTTTTTATGTGAATTTAATTTGAGTATAATAAAATTTAAAAAGGAAACTAGAAAAAACAACAACTTTGTTTTGAAATTGGCCCAATATCGGCATCTAGTCGAAATGATAGCCTTATTGAAGTGGTGGTCTTCTGCGGGATATGAATCTATAACGTTCCGGAGAGAAACAACTGTCTAAAAATATGTGATATAGATATTTTTCACACTCAATACCGATATTTTTTAAGACATATTTGTATAATGATATTTTCTTTTGCCGAGCGTATTATTTTTTTATTTATTTTATTTTATTTTTGTTTTATTTTATTTTTTTTGTTTTATTTTATTTTATTTGATTTGATTTTATTTCATTTCATTTTTTACTTTTTTTTATTTTTTTTTTATTTTATTTTATTTTTTTTTATTTTGTTTTTATTTTTTTATTTCTTTTCATTTTATTTCATCTCATTTCATTTCATTTAATTTAATTTAATTTTATTTTTTTTAATTTTTTTTGTTTTATTTTTTTTTTAATTGTATTTAATTTTTTTTTGTTCTATTTCTTGTAATTGTATTTAATTTTATTTTTATTTTTTTTTATTTTAATTTTTCATTTCATTTTACTTTTATTTTTTTATTTTGTTATATTTTTTATTTTTTATTTTATTTCATTTTTTTTGTTTTACTTTATTTTATTTTGTTTTATTTTATTTTATTTCATCTCATTTCAAATGATTTTATTTTGTTTTATTTTAATTTAATTTAATTTTATTTTATTTTATTTTATTTTATTTTATTTTTGTTTTATTTTATTTTTTTATTTTGTTTATTTGTTTTATTTTTTCATTTAATTTAATTTTTTTTTTGCCATTTTATTAAATTTTATTTTTATTTTTTTATTTTACTTCATTTCATTTTATTTCATCTCATTTCAATTCATTTAATTTAATTTTATTTTATTTTATTTTTGTTTTATTTTATCTTATTTGATTTGATTTTATTTCATTTCATTTTCTATTTTTATTTTTTTTATTTTTTTATTTATTATTATTTTTTTAATTTTATTTGTTTTTTCATTTTATTTATTTTAATTTCGTTTCATTTAACCTCATTTCATTTAACTTCATTTCATTTAACTTCATTTCATTTAACTTCATTTCATTTTATTTCATCTCATTTCAAATTATTTCATTTAATTTAATTTTATTTAATTTTATTTTATTTTTTGTATTGTATTTTTTTTTTAATTTTTTTTTTTTTATTTTGTTTTATTTTATTTTATTTTGATTTTTTTTATTTTAATTTTTTATTTCATTTTACTTTTATTTTTTTATTTTGTTTTTATTTTTTTCATTTTATTTCATTTCAATTCATTTTATTTTATTTTTTTTTTTAATTTTAGTTTGTTTTATTTTATTTTTTTTTTTATTTTTTTTTTTTTTTTTTTTATTTTTTTAATTTTATTTTATTTTTTTATTTTGTTTTTATTTTTTTATATCATTTCATTCATTTCATTTCATTTTATTTTATTTTATTTTATTTTATTTTATTTTATTTTATTTTATTTTATTTTATTTTATTTTATTTTATTTTATTTTATTTTATTTTATTTTATTTTATTTTATTTTATTTTATTTTATTTTATTTTATTTTATTTTATTTTATTTTATTTTATTTTATTTTATTTTATTTTATTTTATTTTATTTTATTTTATTTTATTTTATTTTATTTTATTTTATTTTATTTTATTTTATTTTATATTAGGTTCACTCCATTTTATTTATTTTTTATTTTATTTCATTTCCATTAATTTTTGAAATTTTTTTTAGTAACTAAAATCAATTTACATATTTCATATCTAAAACCAAATCAGCATTTTTATATATTTTTTATAAAACGCCCTAATAAATATATATGTACATATACCCACAAGTAACGGTACTTGAGATGTCACAGTGATAGAGATATCAAATGACAGCAACCACAAAGCAAGGTGAGTGCTGTTAATCAGACAAACGAAAGTCAATGTGAAATGAAGTGAAGCAAATAAATTGTTTGTGCTTGCATTCCTTAACATCAGAATGGAGACATTTAAAGTGAAAATAACTGGAATAAACTAGAACTGGCACTGGCTTGAGTCATTGTTTTTTTACTGTTTGAGTTTTAAGTTTACTCTTATGTCATTCAAGCGTTACAAAGCAACAGTGTTATATATGCTAGTAATATTTAGATCTTTTTTCGCATTTTATTTAATATATTTACCTTTTTTTAATTTTTGCCTGAGTCTTCTGTTCATTGTGATGGGTATTTAAAAAAACTTGCGCATATAGAAATTCACCAGCATACATACATACATACGAGTACAGAGCGAGTATTTACTGAACTTTTTGTTTTGCATACATTTGCTTTTATCTCTTTAAAACTTTTTTTTCCTATGCCTAAGCTCTAAAATTTTATTAGCCGCAACCTACTCACAGACTACCAAATGCGATCTGCAGTCACGTGGCAGAGAGGGTTCTAGTTTCTTTTTTTGTTATTATCTAATTTATTTTATATTTTCGTTTATCTTCTAGACAATTTCGCTCATCGTCAAAACGGTATGTGTGCTCCTTAGTGATGATACGGATTTCTGAAAGCCCACATTCTCGAGTTAATCTATTATAGAAAGAGAATATTTTGTATATGTTGTGGATTTTACTATCCAAGTAAATATCACCGAATTTGACGAAAGATTTCTCAAATGATTTTTCTGTAAAAATTGAATTTCCACTATGTTTGCAAAAAAAACTCTTCATGCACCCACACGATCTATATATTCTTTAGTTACTTCAACGGCTTAGGCCCGGTTTTTCAGCGCAAGTTTAAACTTCAGTGCAAGTTTAAAATTAATTTAAGCGGCCAATTCGTATGAGATAAACTCCAGTCAACTTTGTCTGTGGTTTAAACCTGCACTGAAAAAGCGGGCCTTAATCAAACTGTTATAGGGTTAATTTTTGCCCCCGATTTCCAGATGTTGACCATGTATTTGAAATTCTCGCTGTGTAGTTTTTGTTTGTTTGAAACTTCAACGCTATTTCCGGGGGTTCCAACCCAACTTTAGACCTATAGTTTCTTCAGCAAAGTTTCTTAAAATGACCCTTAGAACGGTTTCCGCGATGGCGATTTTTCACTTTTTTCCCTCCCCTACAAATCGATCCACTCTATTAGTTGCCGATTTCATAAAAATAACTTACATACGTTAGCTTTATTTGTCAATAAGTTTTGCTAAAAATTATGCGGCAGCTTCGAATTTTTGAAAGAAAATATTCCCAACATCTTTGGTGTACATAAGGTTAAACCGACAAAGAAGCGACAATTTATGAGGCTGTCTGTTTTTGATTTTTATGATCGTTTGATTATTTTTAGTACTATTAAATACTGTTGTTGTACTAAGTATTCGACCAAAACAAATGCATTTCGAAAGCTTTAACAAAAATTATTTGAGGATATTTAATGTTTTTAAAATACTTAAGTTTTATGTCATTTGCCTAACAAGATGCCAAAAGTTCTTATATCAGTATGGTATAGGTTTAAAAATAGTGCAGTCGAAAAATTATGTGTAAGTCTTTTAAAACAGTTGTAGGGACCACACTTCCCAAGACTACTTTTCTTTTTCCTAAAATTTGGCTAATCCTTTATTTTTTTATTTTTTGAGAAATGCAATTCAACGGTAGTCGACCGTTTCTAATTTTTTGATAGTACCCTTTCTGGACATCAACCAGAGTGTTTCGAAACGGTGTGCCAGAACTTACACACTTCCCTTGTGATATTCATCTATACCTATACATATATATTTTTTTTTTTTTTTTTCTGGTCCGCAAAGCTCCGAAACGGCTGGACCGAATTAAAAACAATTTTGCACGTAGTTTTTGTTGGAGCCCGACATGGTTATAGGCCACAAATATATAGGAATCCTGGAAGGTTTTGGAGATATCCCGCAAAATATTTACCAGGGTAACCTTATAAAGTGTTGTTGTTGTTGTTGTTGTTGTAACGAGGTGTAGTCCTACCCAACGCGTATTTTCCCTTAGCCTAAATTGTCATCAATATCTTCTAACGGGAGTCCAAGGAAACTAGCAGTTTCAATAGAGTTGGACCAACGAGAGATGGGTGTTAGAAGAGTGGGCTCAGTAGAGCAAGAAAATAAGTGATTGGTATTGTGGGGGGACAAGCCGCATACCGGACATACATTCGGCACATCAGGGTTCAGTCTAGCTATGTAAGAGTTTAACCTGCTACAATATCCAGAGCGTAATTGAGCCAGAGTGACCCTTGTCTCTCGAGGAAGATGACGCCCCTCTTCAGAAATGCCACGTGTTGCAGCATGTAAGACATTGTTTAGCGGACAGAGCGCAGAGTAATGGCCAACAGACGTTGTATGGATATGCCCCAAGGCCTGTTTATGCACCTGTAGATCAAACGGAGATATAGGTGACATAAGGACGCACCCCGTAGCGGTTCTGAGCGCGGTGTTTTGACAGGCCTGAAGCTGATTCCAGTGAACGTCTGCAAGCCCCGGCGACCATATCGGCGACGCATATATGTATATAACGTGTTAATAATATGGGTATCAAATGAAAGATACTGACGAGTACTTTAATATGGTGTAGTAATTATTCCCATATGCAACCCCGTTTTCGAAAAATTCACCAAATTATGGACCAGGTGTGGCCCCAGACGGGTTCCCTACAATATGGGTGTCAAATGAAAGGTATGGAAGAGTGCTTGAAAATTATGTAGCTACTAGTTCAATATGAGACGCCGTTTTCACGACATTCAAGTGAGGACCTAGAAGATGTTTGTATGCGAAACCGTTTTTGATAAAACTTCTAATTAGGCAATTAGAAGGAAATGGTTTTTAGGTCACCTTTTTCGAAATATCAACCTTAATTTGGACTTGGAATAGAAATAGGGTGCTCTTCAAGTCAACACCTTATACTTTTTCGCACATAAATACCAAAATATCAATCAAAAGAGGGCTATCGTTTAATCAAGAAATAAAATGGTAGACGAAATTTACAACATCATTCTAGATAAAATTCCCAACGAAGCTAGAGAGTATTTATCAACTGACTCTGCAGAGTGTTTTACACATGAGCAATTGTATGTTGCCATATCCAGAACCTGGAACGCTCAGAACCAAGCTATACTACTGTCTTCAAATAATAAAACTAAAAATTCAGTATTTTTTGAAGTTCTTTGAAATTTAGTGTTTTTACTCTCTAATGTTCATATTTAAATTGATATCGAAACCAATATGTTCTGGATGTCTTAAAAAAATTTAAAAAGTGAACCTGCTAGTATTTATATATTTGTAGAGAATTTCCAGGTCTACCATTTGGTCTAAAGTAATTTTTCGAAAAAACTTGAGTTTTTTTGTCGGCTTACCTAAGTTTCCTAACAAAATTTGGCTCTTTGGGAATTACTGCTATTTAACCACTATTTCCGAACTTTTACAACTACATAAGTAAGTGAGAGACCTAGGGGTGTAAGAGTAGGTCGCCTCCCCGTTGGTGTACCCTGACCCGGACCGTTTTCCTTATCGACCCGGCCAAGAGCAATACAATCGGGGTGACCCTGTCTGACGTTTAGGCAGGGCTACACCTCGTTACAACAACAACAATAGACCTTTAGCTTAAGAATACCCGTCACAGAGTTTTGTTTCACAATCGTCCTATCTCAGCTTATCATACATATATCAAATTTATATTTGAATTGAATAGAATTCTAAGATAGGTTCCAAAAAAAAAAAAAAAAACAAATGGTAGAACAAAAGAACTCCATATGTAGAACACAGTCTCTAACACAGACAGAAACCCCAAAAAATATGACTCAGCATTTATAAACTAAGAGGAGAGAGTGTGTGTCAATGCTCTTAAAAAATAATTAATGACTTTTTCTGTCAAAACACTTACATAAATTGTTGTTGTTGTTAGAGTCGGCAAAATATAGAGTGAAATAAAATGTCTCTCACAAGCTTACCAAAAATACAATAATTTATTTCAAAAAATTTTTCTTTTTTTTACTCTTCAACAAATAAATTAACACTGTTTTTATTTATCTTTTTCCACTAATATTTATTTCTTTCATATGTTAATTTCTTTCAAAACCCGTACAACAGGTAACTGGTTGTTAGGTTGGTTAGTTAATTGTAGGTCGCTTTGTTTGGGCACTGCTTCCTATTTTTTATTCATCTGTTGATTTTTTTGTTCGTTTTTGTTGTTTTGGATATTGTCCAAAATATTTGTTTTCGTGCGCGTATGATAACCGGTTTGTTTAACTAGAAATTTCCTTCTGTTTTTTTCCTTTAGTTACTTACACAGCCGGTTAAATTTCGAAGTGTCAAATGAAATTTTTTTTTACCACGCGTTTTTAAATCAAATTTCTAACAAATTATCTCTGCAATTTATACAATTTTCGGTTTTCTCAAACACTCATGTATTTTTAATATACAATATGCACTTTTTTATATAGCACAATAATTTCCTTCAACGCACATCACTATATTCAATGCTTCATACGAGTAACACCACTGCTTTCGACTTGCTGGTTGAAAGTGAACTGAATTGTTATAAAAACGCGCCTTTGCTTACCTACAAATTCTTTGACTGTGGGAAAGACGCCCAATAAACAAAACACATGCAATAACAACGTAGCTAAATGAGTACATAAACAAAATTTATACATATACATTAGACTGTTTCAGAAATGATTTTTGCACTTTTCTTTCAGAAAGACTTTCATTAGTTTGTTAAATAAAGTAGTTGATGTGATATTATCCGTTTTTGTTTGTGTTTGACAAGGAATGACAGAAAGTTATTTATTTTGTAGTGTGAGTCATGTATCTGGTTTCTTGTAAAGTGATGTAGCATTGTGATAAGATGTGTTGCGATATTTTTCTCATTGCTCAAGGTTTTATTGTGTGGCGTGGATTTTAGAATGTGATGTTCTTCTATAGGATGTGATCAGCTGTTTTGTCATGCGATATAGTCGCATATTGCTCATCGGCCAGTTATATTTTGTGATTAGATGTCATATGATATCATGTTATGGAAATTAAATCGATGTGATATGGTGACATGCTATAGAGAACGATGTACTGGCTGTGCTATTTAATGGTTTGTTATAAAGGTATTGCGAGATATCATACAATGGTGATGTGATGCAATTGATATTATGCTTAATGAAGCGATTATTGATCGGAAGTGATGCGATGTTTAGCGATGTGATATAATTGTATGTAACACCTTGGTTAGGAATATGATGTACATAATGCAATTGAGTGAGGGAAAGTGAGAAACAAATTTGTCTAAATTGTATTTCTTACAGAAACAGGAAATGTCAAATCGACTATATCAATCGAAACTGTATCGCATGGAGTTAGAAAAACGGGATACTTCTGTGATATGATATTTTGTGGTAAGGTATAATACTGGGTTACTCATCGGCCAGTGATATGATGTTTTTGGGTGAGAAGTGATGTACAGATATATGTATGCATCATTATAATGATGCCGTGTGCTGTCCGATGTTGAAATATAGAGGTATAGCATAATCGACGATGCTGTGACGTGATATGATGTCATATGGCATCGTACGATGTATTTATTGAACGCGGCATCGTACAATATAAAATTTGTTTTTGCAGTTCACATTAAAAGGAGGGATTTATACGAAAATTTGGACGGCCAAAATCGCCTAGGCGGTTAAAGGCTATTTTAAGTAAGTTACACGAAAATTTTCGTTCGCTTCATAAAATTTCCAAGTACCTAAGTTCGATCTCCAAATTGTTACTTCAAAAAGAGTTACAAAAACGAGATACTGATGTGATATGATATTTTGTGCTAGGATATAATATTGTGATTATGTGAGAAGCGATGTACTAATATATGCATTGATCTGCTGTCATGCGCCGTCTGATGATGCGATATAGAGGTATTGTAAGAAGTCATGTGATGTCATAGCATAATCGATGATGATGCGACGTAATTTGATGTCACATGGCATCGTACGATATCTTGTATGTGACGTGATCTCTTTACGCTTTTCTATGGAATTTCGCATTCTTTTAATCAGTGGCCTGATTTTCTGGATCGGGTACGAATGAACGAATATGTATATTCAATTCTCCTAGCGATCCCTGCCGTGGCGTTGTGTGAAGCAATATGACGCGACGAGATGTAATGGTATATAATGTGATGTATGATGGGATATGTTATCATTTAAAGTGATTTGGCGTCAATGAAACTGATATTTGTCTATAGATAGTCGTATATTAGGGTAAAATATTATAAAAAAAATCACGGCACTATATACTATCACTACATCACATGAGACATTAGAATAACCTATAGGTAGCTCTCAAGCTTATTTCTCAAAAAATCAAATAAGAAAAAAAATTGTGTGCTATTTAAAAAAAATCTGAAACAGTCTAATACTTATTCACATATGTATGAATTGTTTTGAAGTAGCAGAGACTCTCTGTTATCGAGCTTGAAAAAAAAACATTAAATTAACAGGGGGTGTCTGTAAACACATGGAGAGATATAGTTAACAGTAAATGCTATTTGCAGCACAGTGCAGCGTTTTAAAGACTTTCATGATAAAATTTGTATGGAGTTTGCTACTGAGATCGTATATGGTAATGATATGGATAGTTTGGGAACTCTTTTGTTATCATCTTTTAGTTACTTTTCGAGCTATGTTGTGTATTATTTACTTATATGTATTAGTTGAAAAACTTAACAGCGGGTTAATAACAGACACTGTACAATTTAAAAGCGAAAGCTGTAGGAAAGCATAGAGTATGTACTGTTGTAGAGCGTTATCGCACAAGTGGGCTTGTCTGACACAACACACACACACGTAGGGGAGCACCATATACAAATTCGTACATGTGTAGTCTGATGTGTTTACTACAGCTGCCTTATGTTCAAAAGTGAGTAGAAACATATAGACACGTGTTTATAAATATGTACCTATGTGATTACGATTGTATTTGGAAACTGGTATATCTCTTCTGTTTTGGTGGTAGAACATGAAAAAAAAAAAAATTTTGTTTTGTTGCTTATTTTTACCGGCACTCATACCAATTGGAAGTCCACGAACAATGTGGGTGGCACAAATTTTGGTTTTGTTTTTATTTTTGTTATTTATTTTCTTCCTTCTTTTCTACCAAGCCTTTGTAGGTTTACTTTTGCAGTGTTTTTTTTGTTTGTGTGTTGAAATTTTGAAATATTACGCAGTGGCAAATGCCGGCAAATTTGTATTACATAAGTCGGAACTTGTAGGTATGTACATATGTATGTATATCAAAATACATTTTTATGTTCTTGTTGGCTTTTTGGGAAACATAATTGCCCACAGGAGATGGCAATACCTGGAAAAATATGTACAAGCCAACAATTATTGTTAGAGCTAAGACATGAACTTGTAGAACCAGAAGCTTAGGCACGGCTTCTACCATGGGAAAGACAGGTGAAAGGAATTCTTCTCTTTCGAACTTCTCTAGTGCCCTATATGAGATTTTTAAAGATCTGAGATTATTTCGAACGTGCTAAGTGTGAAAAGAAGTTATTTGCGAGATTTTTTTATACTAGAACTTTTGGACGCGATTCCTGGTACCTAGCAGCTCAAGCTTTTCATGCTCACGTTTTCTTATCTCTGTTTTTTCCTCAGATAGAGCACCGCCCTTACGATTTTATGAACCTTTAAGAAGGGGGGCTTTAAAGAAGGGGTAGACGACCAGAGTCCTAACCGGTGGTTTCGAAATGGAACAAATTCCTATTTTATGAGCCTTTAAGAAGGGGTAGACGACCAGAGCCCTCATCGGTGGTTTCGAAATCGAACAACTTCCTATCTGCCTTGAGAGGAGGAAAGCCATCCTACCCTTACCTAACCTATACATTCATACTGAGACTTGTATTGACGAAGCTAGAAAAAAATGTAGGTTCCCAAGTTTTTTTCTACCTAAATCATGTTAAATTAACATTCTGTTAAATTAACATGACGTAGTGTTAGTTTAAATACACAGATAATGTTGTTTAAACAAGAATACGTGCTAATTTATGAGTTGTGTTAAACTAAACTAAGGAAGTCATGTTAATTTAACATGAAGTAATGTTAATTTTATCATTGATTAATAATATTTTAACGTATTATTAATTACCTAAGAGAATATTATCTTTCGAAAGCATTATATCCCATGCTTTCATCTCGCTCCATTATAAGATACAAAGTTCGTTTTTATAATCAAAAAAAAAAAAAAAAAAAAAATGGAGAAACAATTTATTTAATTTTTATCCTTATCTTATTTCAACAATTTATTTAATTTACTTTTTATCTTAATTCTAGGTATACATTTTCGTGTTTCTTTTATTTTTTTACCATACTTTATTAAATAATTTTTTTTATTTTACTATGCTGTTATCTTTATTATTTTAAATTGCATTTTTTTAACTTCCTCTCTATATAGAAACGGCTCTCATTTCCCAACGCATGCTCATTTCTACCCAAGCATGTTCTGAATTTGTAAATCAAAACAACAAACATACTTCCATCTTACTCACACTTATATTTTGTTTTCAAGAAATTTTCCATTTCCATAGAGAACAAAAAAAAAAACAAATTGTTGCTCGGTCAAGAGCAATTGAAACCGAAAGCCAACATAGTTTTGTTATTGTTTTATGTAGGTAGGTCGCTGGGTCGGTATGTTTTGCATCCGCATTGTCTTGTAAAAAAACATGAAGATACATTCGTATGTATGCCCAACAGTGATAAGCAATTCTTTTTATACCCCTCAGAGCAAGCGGCATTTTGGTGCGATGTGACTTTTATCACGTAGGCCACACGAAATACAGGGCGAGCAGATGGTGAGGTAGGGGTAGTATGAATGCGTGCTCTAAAAATTTTAGTAAATATTTGAGGTCAATTGGAGCGGTTGTGAGTTGTATTAAACTGCTGTTAATGGGAGCGAGTTTACAGGTTTAATGAAATTCATGTATGTAAACGACGACAAAAGAAGATTATCGTGTGTCGCCAGATTTGAAAATCAGTCTCGTGTTTCTGATTCCGTTAATCTTATGATTTGAGCAAGTGCTTTAAAATCGCACAGCGGATTATCTTGGCTGTGATATGTGTATTAGGGTATGCCACAAAAATGTATTTTTTTCTTTTGCAAAATAGGTACATATGTTTGTTTGAGCACATGTCTCTATATTTGAATTTAACTGAGCTCTGCCCAATCCATAATAAATAATATTTCGGCAGCTCAAATTGAAGTAGGGTCGTCTATGGCATTACGTTCCAGCATTTAGAAACTTGTCAAGCCTCAACCCTGATCGTAAAACGACAACCATTTTGATCATACTGGACGTAGGCTTCTAACGACGCTCCAATAGCGACTCGAACTATCATATGATAAGCCTCTAAACTCTCCATCCCGCTCTCGCACCTACTCTCTAAAGGCCTAGCGATGTAATCTGGCAGTGGGAGCATATTTCTTACTTAGAGCGTACCTACCCGGTATTAGTTCCAGCTAGCTCGAAAAAGCAACTTTTACGACGATAAACGTCGCTCCTCCTCGGAAAGAAAGAAAGCTATCTACACGGCGACTTTGCGAAGTGGTGCGATGGACGGTGTAAGTAAACGTTATCATGCGGACCTGAGATGACGAGTACATTAATCGATTCCCTTAAGATGGAAAAAATATCCCACCACCAGTAATTAAGTGCGATGAAAACAGGGAGGCAAAAACTAATTTGGGATCAGCGAGAACAAGAAGAAGTTTTTCTGTCATCGAAGAAAGATCCAGCTAAACTAATTTTATGGAGCGAAGGGGGAATATCTAGTTAAGATTGCAAATTTGGCGGGATCTTCGAAGAACTAGAAGAATAACTAGTGGCCTTCAGGAAAAAATCGGGTCTGAAGAGTAGAGCTTTAGGGGCAGCTTAGTTTACATTATCCTAAAATATAATAGCTGCTTACTTGGTCTAATATCGAGCAAAGAGGTAAGCAACACACAAACTCGGTTTAAACACCCTCATTAAACCATAAAAAAATCGCCTAAGAATGGTGCGTTCAAGCGACGGTATCAGTCACAGAGGAAGTGCTCCGCCTCATCGTCCCTACATCTCTTACATAATCTCTGGAACGGAACGCCCAACCTCTCTGCGTGCCGTCCAAAAAGACAGTGTCCTGTTAAGACTTCAGCTGTAGTGGATATGTCCACTCTCTTGAGGTGGAACATATTGCGAGAACACTTCTTGTTCGCTTTGTTAAATGTTCCTCAATTAGCATTTTACAAGTGGCATGGGGCGTACAAAAACGTTATCTGCCTGGTCGTACCTTGCCTCGCAAATTCTTCTGCCATGCAGTTTCCCTTTATGTCCCTATGGCTTCGGACCCATGCGAAGTCTAGTCTGTTCCGCTGGGCCATCTTCTCCAGAGATCGATGCTATATGCTGTACTCTCTCTCTTTCTCTCTCTCTCTCTTTACTTTGAGTATAACATGCGATAAATTTTTGAGAGTTTTTGGAAAGTATTCTCCCGTATATGTTGTATGGTACTCAGAAGAAAAAAAACAGAAGCAATTAGAGATGTCGTAGTGATTCCCTCCTAGGACATCGCTACGTAAATTGGACCATCTATTTTATATGAAAAACTATTACTTGGGAGTACTCTAATACATAATAAATGGGGTTTCGCAGGGTATACAGATGTCAAAATGTGATCCATATTGTGAATTTATTGAACCCCACCCTAAACAAGTGCATCTCAAATATGCCTTTTTATAAGCCTACTCTTTAATTATGAATTCCAGAATGTCATAGATACCTCTAATAAGAATATACCTAGCTATCTCGCTATCTCTATAACAAGTTCGTTCACAATTAACATATAATACATATAATCTACATTTATGTATGTATGTGTGAACATGTCCCGATTCTTAAAATATGCAAATACATACATTCGAGAATTTCTAAAAAAGCTACCAAACTGCCTTATAAACTTACTGACATACAGATATACTAACGACTACATGCTGTTCCAGCTATCATTAAGTTTTAAAGAAGGCACGTTTGTTTATCGTTTCTAGAGTGAGCAGTGGTATTTGGTATTGCGTCATAGCTACATAAGCGTTGCCTTCCTATATAAAACACTTCAGAACTCTACCCAAAAGTGTAAACAACAAAAATAGCTGGGAAACCAAAAATGAAGAACGATGGCTTTCCAAAATAACAGCAAAAATATTGTGGTATGACAAAAAGAAAAAAAAAACAAGTACCTACGGAAGAATGAGCACAGTGACATAAGGAGAACAGAGGTTTACCCAAATCTATGCAACGTCGCAATAAAGTTAGGTATGTTTGTACTCTGGAATTTTTTTATGTTTTTGTTTTATACGTATTTTGATTGCAATTTACTTTTTGCTTACCCAATTAACATTTTACAAAAAGAAAATAATTATTCGATGCTCTGAAAAAACTTAAATTCTTTATTTGGAAACGAAATGTTTGAGTTTAATCTCCTTGGAGGTATTAAAAAACCATAAATCTGAAACAAGTCGATGAGGTTCCATGACGAAGAGATGCCATATATTGTTGGTGGGCGTGGCACCGCCTAATTTTCCTTGTAAATCATGGGTCGGCAAATTGGTAAATGCAGGTGTACAAGTGAGAGCGCTTATACACGTGCTGTGATCCTCCGAACTATATTTTTAACATTCGCTGACCAAACAAGCGACACCCCCACGCGATGCGGTTTCGCCCCTTGCTCAACGACGACTAAATCATTTGGCTAACAAAGAGCGAAACGTGTCTGTGTGATGAGTCCAACTTGTTTGACTGATCTTAAGATCTATGGGGCGCCGATGCTTGTTGTAAATATAGCCTATGCCTAGAGCTGTGCTCTAAAATCAATGGTTATCTCCTCACTCGTGTCGGATTCTTCGCCGCTCGGAGCTTGACATTGTCGCCGACAGAGTCCTCGGCGACATTATTCCCGACTTGGATGGCGCAAGTTGGCATGGAGTTAGAAATCTACGTGGGCGATCACAAAATACCTACTGTCGCTTACCCCAAAATCCTAGGAGTGACTTTCGACACCATGCACACTTTCGCTGCCCATTCAGCTGCAATTGTCTCTAAAATACAGAGCCGCAACAAAATCCTCAAGTCACTAGCCGGCAATACTTGGAGTAAAGACAAAGAAACGTTGTTGGTAACTTACAAGGCAATTGGTCGTCCGATCCTGAACTATGCGTCGCCGATATGGTCGCCGGGGCTTGCAAACGTTCATTGGAGTCAGCTGCAGGCCTTCCAAAACACCGCACTCAGAAGCGCTATAGCTTTATAAAGGGGGGCCTTTATGTCTCCTATAACGCATTTACACCATGAGGCGGAAATGCTCTCAGTTAAGGAGCACAATGAAATGCTAAAAAAGCAGTACCTGTTGAATTGCTGTAAACCGCAGCACCAACCCAATAGGCAACTGTTTGAGCTAACTCCGCCTCCTAGGACCGTAAGGACGCATCTACGTAAACATTTTCATGAGATGCGGCACTTTATAACAACGCCGTTTGATCCAGAGGTGCATAAGCGGGTCTTGAAGCATATCCATAACACGTCTGTGGACCACCAGGTCGCGCTCTGTCTGGTGAATGCTTTTTTGTATGCCTCAACACTACGTATTTCTGTAGAGGAGCGTCATCTTCCTCGAGAGACAAGGGCCTTTCTGGCTCAATTACGCTCTGGATATTGTAGTAGATTAAACTCATACATATCCAGACTGAACGCTGGCGTGCTGAATGAATGTCCGGCATGCGGCTCGTCCCCTCATAACACCAACTACCTATTCACTTGCTCTACGGAGCCCTTTCTTCTAACACCCATCTCAATATGGTCCAACCCTATTGAAACAGCTAGTTTTCTAGGAATCCCGTTAGAAAATATTGATGACAATTTAGGCTAAGGAAAAGTACGCGTTAGGCAGGACTGCATCTCGCTACAATAACAACAATCATTAGTCTGACCAAATCGAGTATGCACTATGACGAAGAGATATCTTATGTATCCCCGCAAGAAAAGCAAAAAGTCCGTTCAATCATTTGAAGAATATTTCTTAAGGAGTAAAAAATACTTGGATGATCATCAAACTAACACCAATTTGAGGAAAGTACTCTCTTTAAAAAAAAAAATGCCTGAGATTAAGTACAAAAATTGTCTTTCATCGTTTATTTGTCACGAAATTTCCCATTGACAAAGAAAATAGTTTCTACTAACTAATGATTTTACGGGTTCTTGCTAAGAACTGCAGTAAAGTTCTCAAGTTAGAGCCACATTTTCCATAATATTAAAAACTACTAGTTTGGTAAATTTAAATATTTGATATAACAAAAAGTCCGACAGAGCCAAATTTTCTTGAAGATCTTAGGTTTGCCCCCAGAAAGAAAACTGTAAAAGTCCCAGTCGATCCCAAGTGTGCTAACACTTTTTTTTTCGTAGTCAAACATTCATATTTGAGGTTTTTTTTTTTAATTTTTCCCGGCCATGTTCGCCCGTCTGTGAACATTATAACTTGATCAAATTCATCTTATTGCAATTTACTTTGCAGTGCTTTTTTAAAATGGGAGGGATGATATCCAAGTCCAGATGTGATTATTCGATATATGATACAACTAGTATGTTCGACTTGCCAACTATTTTCTTAGCAGCAGCGACATCACTATGTCGCATCAAACAGAACAGAAAAGGCGGATTATGTTGTTCAAAAAATTAATACGGTGTTGGCCGTTTGGTCAGCAACGTGTTGCCTAAATTCTACTGAAGAGCAGAACTAGATATTCCCGAAAACGATCTAGAAAGCTATGGCGTGTGACCCAAAGATGATTAAAAATTAAAAAACCAACAGCAATAATGAAATTAGAAGAAAAAACAAAAAATCATTATTTCTTGGACTCAAGTTCGCTATTACAATCTCGTTTAAATACAAAGGCAGCAAAAAATAGTTCCATTGTTGTATATAGAAAACATTTTTATTTCGGTTCTTTTAACGGAATATGAAGTGTTATCCTATCATGATATACATATGTCAAGGAAACTAAAAACAAGATGTCGAATATAACATTTTTTCAAATTTTAATTGTTTACTGGGTATACTTTACTTCACTTTACTTTACTTTGTATGTTGTTTTCATCCTTTTTGTTTACGAACCATATAAATCTGTTATCAAAGTGTAATCATGGAAATGAAGGGAAGTAATGAAACATTATAAGGGATTCTTTGTATAAACAACAAAAGCAGAAAAAAACATCACAACATAGTGGTTGGCAAAAATCCGAAACTGTTTTTGTGCCGGAGAGTCATTTAACCAGTTAGGTAGCATTACTCAGTCAGCAAACCGATCGGACTTTAAGGCGATACATTATGCTCATATTTGCGTGAAGATCGTATCACGGGAAGGACCAAAAATCCTCCGGAATAAATACGGACGTTATGAGAGCCTGGGTCAAGTTATTGTCGCGGGCCTTGTGTTTACCACTGGAGCGTATTCCTGTTACCGTTTTGCTTACAGATATACAAATTCACCCTGGAAATGTGCGAAACAGTGGCAGATCCACGGTGGTGGTTTTCAGGTTCAAATCCCATCCGCTCGGGATCCAAAACGTCACATTTTTCACGGTAATTCAAAAAATATAATATAACACAAAAAGTATAAAAAGAAAGTAAAAGTTACGCAGAAATAAGTAAAAATTATATTACTAAAAAATTGGAAAAAACACAAAAAGATAGTAAAATTCACACAAAAAATATAGTAAAATTACGTAAAAATAAAGTAAAAAGGACAAAAAAGTATCTATTATATATAAATGCGCAATGCTTAAAAGTTTTCTCCCTTTCTTGCAATAACCACAATTCTAAGGTATATAAAATTTGATATGTTTCGAATGGTCTCGCCGAGCAGGGTGTGCGACAACAAACCAAAAATTAAAAAAAAAAAATAATTATAATATGATTTGAAAGTCACACCACTACAAGTGCTAAACACGCAATCACTTTATAGAGCCTGCATTGTTGGGCTTTATAGAACCTGCATTGTTGGGCTTGCATTCATTGCAGTTGGGGAGAGTCCGAGTGTGAGTTGTTTTGTTGGCAGCAATAATAAACATGAGCCAGCCCGTCAACTTTATTGAGTGAAGAAAATCTGTGAGTGGGTATTCATAGAAGATATGTTTTGAAAAAAAAAAGCACAAATAAGCTAGATCATGCACAAGGCCCTTCGTGGCTAGGCTTAATGAAATAAATTAAAATGGAAAATTGATAAAATTAAAAAAAAAAGTAAAATAAGAAATAGAAAAGTGATTGAAAGTAAAAAAAAAAAATTGTTGGAAATGAAAGGAAAGGAAATAATATAAAATAAATAAAAATAAAACAAAATGAAATAAATAAAATACAAACGAAAGGAAAGAATGGGAAAGGAAAGGAATGGATAAAAGGAAAATAAAGGTAAGTTAAGGTAAGGAACGGAAATATTAGAGAAAAATCAAAGGCAAATAAAGGTAGGGAAAGGAAAGGAACGGAAACGAAAGGAAAGAAAAGAAAATAAAAGGAAAAAGGAATGTAATGGAAATGGAAAGAAAGGTCAGGTAAGAAAATAAAAGAAACGAAAAGAAAGAAAAATAAAAGAAAAGAACAGAAAAGAAAGAAAGAAAGAAAGAAAGGAAATAAAATTAAATGAAAGAAGAGAAAAGGAAAAGAATGGAGAGGGAAGAATAGAAAATGAAAGAAAAGAGAAGGGAAGGAAAGAAAAGCAAATGATGGAAATTGAGATGAAAGGAGAGGAAAGGAAAGGAAATAAAAGCAAATGATAGAAAAGGAAAGGAAAGGAAAGAAATACGTATGAAGACGAACTAAGAAGAATAAATAATTATCAACATTGAAACTATATCACTTAATGGTGTAAAGAGGGAGGAAAAGGCAAAATGAATAGGAATGTATAGAAACCAAAAACATACAAAATATGGAAAAGAAACTTATGCAAAATATGGAAAGGAAAATTTAAGAAATATCAAAAAGGCAGGAAAATAAAATAAGGTTTTGTGGTTCAATTTCAACCACTGGGCGAACTCTAGTAGTAAAAATTAGGCCAAAAATATAGTTAAAAATTACCCAAAAACATAGTCACACTAAAAATACAGTAAAAAATACATACGCAAAAAACATAGTAAAAATTAGACAAAAAATACAGTAAAATTTACGCAAAAAATATAATAAAAAAATATAGTAAAAATTACACAAAAAATAGTAGAAATTACACAAAAAATATAGTAGTACAGTTCAGTACATAGCAATTGATGAAAATGGCATTATTTGCATCCTGCTTTGCGCCTCATTTCCCACGCATCCTAGACTAATCCAATTTTATGCAGGGATATGTAATGGAAATAAGGAAACGGCGATGATGACTTGATTTATTTGGAATTTACATGAATACATAAGACTTTACACCGATGAGCCCATGATGAATAGAAAGCATGAAATGCAGTGTTGTGTGTACTTCGAATGCTCCCCTAAAATAAATAAATATATATATGTTTGTACTGTATGAGGGCTTGATTTTATGCATTCACATTGAAGGGACGTGCCTGCGCATAAATTGCAACTGCTTTCAAGGTCAAGTCC
Source organism: Campiglossa producta (assembly GCA_964058755.1). Classification (NCBI taxonomy): domain Eukaryota; kingdom Metazoa; phylum Arthropoda; class Insecta; order Diptera; family Tephritidae; genus Campiglossa; species Campiglossa producta. Next base: position 157,216,192 of record CAXKVI010000001.1, read on the forward strand.
AAAAAAAAGCTGCCAGTCTGAGTACAGCCAGACACAAAACAGCCGGTATATGGATATGCAACGAAACGTACTACATGTCTACAATGTTTTGTTGTTGTTGTTGTTGTTGGACTTATGTTTATGCATGAGGAAATGCATGGAATAAGAATAAATGCACCGGCTACAGAACTAAATATGCAGTACGCATTTATTTTTGACTTGTTTCTGTAGTTTAGGTTGAGCACATACAGAACAGAAGTACTAATTTGAAAAGGGTTTGTAATACAGAAGGCGTGAAGAATGAAGATTTTGAATTGTTTTTGGTAAAACGTTTTTAAATTGGGGGCTTTGGAGCTTTACGATACAAATTTGGATAGATGTTTTCTAAGGGCACACAAATATCTCTATCCCTTTCAGTTCTTCAGTTTGTAAGAAGATTTTAGGGCAGAAATTAAAATTTCGTTGTCCCGATGGCAACTCCGCCTTCGAAAGTGTTTTTTGGATAATTCGTCCCGCGACTTGGGACGGAACCAGTTTTAGAAAAAGACCGTCTCAGAGCTACATATGTATATACTTCGAATATCTTTCCGTATCAAATGCAAAAGCTGTAGTCAAAAGGTATTTTAAAGGATCGGATATTGATTACATACTTCCATCCAGAACACCCCCATAACTATGAAAAATTAAGCAGGTTGGAATATATCTGAACTGAATTTGCTTTAGAAGTGTCAGAAGATAAACTGGTTGAATAACATCGCTATGCTCGTCCTAAAGATCTGTTTTGTTTTCCCTCTTCCTTTTCTGATTTTCTTTCCTTGTTTCTCTCAATCTTTTCCTCTATCAAACTAGACCCTTCTCTCCTCCTCCTTCTATTGATCCCTATTCCCGTTTTGGTTTTCTGTCCCTTTAACTTACGTCTCTCTATCTTGCTCTCTTTCTACAACTTATCTTCTCCATTTAGTTTACCTTCTTCCTTTTTGTTATAACAGTATGATGTCCTTCTTCAGTTCCGGGATTGTTTTCTGTACCAGTTCTTCGTCACTGTTTCAATTAACTACATATATCTTACATTTCTTTATATTTTTTTCAATCTGAGATTTTTTTTCGATAATTGAGTTGCCTGAAGTAGGACGCACTGCAGGTGAAGGAAATAGATGAGCAATTCTCGTTTTTGTAGAAATGCTTAAACTTCAGAATCTGTGATCAATCGAAAAAGTAGAACAACTAGTTAATTTAAGCTACTTAACCTTGAAAAGTTGTTCTAGTTTGTTAGCTTTCACTGTACCTATACATAAAAACCTTGAAACACTTTTTGATTTCAAGGTCTCGTTCGCAGCCATGACATTGAACGATTCACGTGCGTTGCTGTCCCATAAAAATTTGATCACGATCAGTTTGGCTGAGTTTGCCTTTTTCGCTTCTTGATAGGGATCCTGTTTATATAAATTCACTTTACTTATGTATGTATGTATTTATGTATTTTTTATTACCCTCCTCTGTACGAAGCGCTTTAAAATGCATTTGGTCCCCTTTGTACGAAATTTTTTTTATTTCTGTTTTCAAAGTTTTTATGCAATTTTTATTGTGTTGAATTCTGTTGTCGTTGCTCAGATGAGTCTGATGTTTTTATGGTTCTCTGTTCCTTTAATTTGCTCCAGTTTATAATAACTTTTATGTGATGCATTTATGGGTATACATTACTTTTTTTGATATATATTGTTATGTTTTCAAAGTCAAGGCTGGAATCATGTACTTTGTTCCTATTCAATTTTGTTTCAGGTACACTTTTTACTATATACTTCTCCTTTAATACAAAGTTTTATTTCGTACTGCAGGAATATTTCTGCAATGACACTTTTATCAATTTTTTTGTGAAACGTTTTCCAGGAAACATATCACTCCGAGCTGGATATTAACCGGGATTTATTAAATGTTGACAGAGAGTATTATTTCAAATTATTTATTGATGCTTTGAACTAGAGATGGGCATCGTGCGTGTTTTGACCGTGACATGAACACGAAAATTCAATACATTTTTAGCTGAGATACCTAGGTTGTTTTTGAACCAAATTTTCAGATAGACCGTTGCTGGGAAAAATTCTGAAAAATTCGAAAAATGGCTAGTGTGCAAAATCTTTTACGAAATCTTTTAGAGAGTTTTTTTTATTTTTTTTCCGTGCGTGTTAGTACCTAATTTCGAAATTCTGTTTCGTGACCGTGTCGTGCAGCAAAAATCTTGTAAAAAATTTATAAAGCAAATTTAATATGGAAATTACACACACCTCCAAAAATTAACGTTTTCTGAAACAAGAAAGTCTGGTGGGGAAGAGCTGAAAAATATTCAAAGTTAAAAGTTAAAAAAATGTTAACAACAAAAAAGAAAATAGATACCTATATTTAGATTGCACAGGCGAATAATTTTTTCATGTATTATACTTTAATTAAAAAAAATTAAAAAAATTTATTTTAATAATAAAATGCCACACTTTTACTTGTTGTAATTTCTTTTATAAGAATATTTAAAAATATATTTGAAATTTGTGTACTCACTTTGCACCGCTAATTGTTGTTGATGTGCAGCTGCTCGCTATAAATAAAGAGAAAGAAATTATTAATATTAAAATTTTAAAAATAAAATTTTATTTATATAAAAATTTATAATGGCCGTTTTTATATATGAAAACATATTTCTGAATCGAAAAAAAACCTTTCAAATTAAAAACCAAATATTTTTAATGGCTCAAAACTTAGCGCTGATGTCTAAACTTTTTTAATAGGGGGATTCATCAAAACTTATAAGTTTACGCAATGCGTTCCATACAAATTTTGAAAGTTCATTTTCACACTTGATACATTTTAAGCGTATAAGGTGTCTATAAGGTTTGATGAATCCCCCTAATATTTTTATATAACATTTTATAGAAATAACAATAACTTGCACAAATCTGAATTTTCTTCAAACTTCAAAAGTCACCATCGATCCCATGTGTGCTAAAAGACTTATTCGACGTCCAAGAGCGAAATTTTAGGTTTTTTGTACTTTTCTCGAAAATGTTAAGTTTTTTCAAAAGTCTAGAAAAATAAAAAAACCCTCAAATTTGGATTTTTCTCGACTTTTGTCCACGAATAACTTTTTTTTCACAAAAGCGATCGATGGGGACTTTTGCAGTTTTCTTCCTGGGGCAAACCTAAGCTGCTGACAAAAAAAAAAAAAAATTGGTTCTGTGGAATTTTTGTCATACAAGATATACTAAATTTACCGGACTAGTATTTTTGTATAGTACGCATGGAGAAAAGGTGGCCCTAGCACGTGAACTATAAGCTTTACAAAAGGAACCTTTTCATTGGCGATGGGGAACTTTTTGAAAAAGTCAATTTTTTAGAAAAACCCTGAAAAGTCCATAAGTGGCATATATTTTCATACAATTTCCGGAGCTAATTTTGGAAACACGATATTTCAGGACTGGCTACTGTAATAGAAAAAATGTCATTACTATATTCATTTAAGGTAATTTTTCGAAAAAAACTTACCGTTTTCGAAAAAAATACCCAAAAAACCTAAAATTTTGACCTTTGACCCCGAATAACTTTTTTAGGACAAATGGGATCGATGGGAACTTTTGAAATTGCCTTTCTGATGGCAAACCTAAGCTCTTTATTAAAATTTGGCTCAGTAGGAATAATTGTTATTCTATCACTATTATTATGTCAAAATTTGTATGTCAAAAATCGGAAAAATTTTAAAAAAACGCAACAAAGTCAAACTGTTACAAAAACTCCTGACTCGGCCCTAGAATGAACTAGATTTTTTCGAGAGCATTGCACTAAGAGATTAGTTTGGTTATTTTCTCTTAAAAACCTAAAATTTTACCTTTCAAAATTTCTACTTTAGTAACCGCTATTGGCGATCCGTGTTGTTGTTGTTGTTGTTAACAATGCATTGCCCTGCCTAGCGTGTATGATCATTCCGAAGATCTTCATCAAGCTCTTCTAACGGGAGTCCAAGGAAACGTGCACTTTCAACAGGGCTGGTTCAGAGGGACAGAGGGGTTAGAAGAGTAGGTTCAGATGAACAATAGAAGAGATGTAGGTTATCATGGGAGGTCCTACCACATGCAGGGCATGTGTTTGAAATTGTATCATTCAGTCTGGATAAGTAGGAGTTTAACCTTACACTATATCCAGACCTAAGCTGTGCCAAGGTGACTCTTGTCTCCCTTGGTAAGGTGCGTTCTTCTTCAGCAATATCCGGTGGATGACTGTTCAGAACGGGATTCACAGGTAGAGATCCGACAAAAGTGTCTACCGAATCGGTGTGGATGTCGGTTAGAGCCCACTTATGATTCCGCAGATCAAACGGCAAGGTAATATGATGCCGGATCTCGTCATAATGCTTACGGAGATGTTTCCTTATGTCTCTCGGGGGCGGATCTGTGTTCAAAAGATTGACGGTTTGGATGTGCTGGCTTGTGGCAGTTCAGAAGGAATTGCCTGCTCAGCATTTCCGCATGCTCTTTTACATTGAGCAGTTTTGCCTCCTGATGGAGGTGAGACTCGGAAGACATGAGGAGACATCCCGTAGCAGTTCTGATGGCAGTATTTTGGCAGACTTGTAACTTCGTCCAGTTGGTGTTATGTACATTAGGCGACCATATGGGTGCAGCATAGTCAAAGACTGGTCGGCCAATGGCCTTATATGTAGTCAGCAACGTTTCTTTGTCTTTTCCCCAAGTACTGCCGGCAAGTGACTTGAGGATCTTGTTGCGACCTCGTACCTTTGAGACCACTGCAGACACATGACCAGCAAATGAGAAAGTATTATCCAATGTCACCCCTAATAATTTTGGGTGGCTGACAGTTGGTAGCTTAGTGCCATCAACGAAAATTCATTTCTCATCTGGTGCGTCCATGTCGTGAAAAGTGTCGCCGTGGATTTAGTCGGAGATATCGTCAGATCTCGCTCAGTGAAAAACCTGGAAACGTCGCAGAGGTAACTGTTGATTTTCGCACAGAGTTCATCAGTATAGGGGCCCTTTCCCGTCGCCATTATTGTACAGTCGTCGGCATCTGAAAGGACGTGACGCCCTCTGGTGGTGTGGGCATCTTCGATAGATAGAAGTTAAACAGTGTCGGGGATAGAACACCACCCTGTGGCACCCCCTGTCTAATGCGTCTAGGTGATCCGTGACTTTACCCACTTAACCATTTTTAAAGTATACAGCTTAATTTTTATTATTTTTTTACTTAAAGAATTTATTAATTTTTAAAATATCTTTACATTTTGCAGCAGCATTCTCACACCACTTCGCTCCAGCGCTTGCACATCGAGCGATAGACTGCGGCCACGTGCTGCTTTAGATTGTGTTGATGCGGAGGTGGTGGGCGAGGATGAAGATGACGAAGACGAGTTATTGGAATAGCGTGAGATCCAACGTTTTACAGCGGACATGTTTATAATTTCTTGGTTTTTGTTTTTGTAAAAAAATTATTACTTTTTTTGTAGTTAATTTTTTTTATTTAATTTTTTATAGATAAATATTTTTTAGCACAATTCTTTTTTTTTTATAATTTGAACTCAGATTTATCACAATATTTTGTTTAATTAGGTAAGTTTTGATATAGCTGTTCTTTAATATATTTTTCTAGTATTTTTTTTAAATTAAATATTTATTATTCAACTTTTATCATTTTTACAATATCACAATATTTTTCCGATATTTTTGGTTAAATTTAAATATTTTTCTTCACCTTTCCCTGTATGGTTTTTATTAGTTCATCACAAATTATAATCCAAAATTTTTATTTTTTATTTTCTTCTATTTTTTTGTTTGTTTGAATTTACTCTTTTTTCAGATATTATTTTATGCCTTTGTTAAGTAAGTTTATTTAGTTGCTATAAAATTTATTGATTTTTGTAACGTGACTATATTATTTTTGGAACTTTAGAAATCACAGAACATTTTGCAAGCAAGTTTGGCACTTTTTGTTGCAGTGAGCGTTTTATTCACATTTGCAGATTAAATATTTCTTCGTAATTGTTAAAATTTTAAATCATTTTTATTTTTTTTCTTGTTAATTTTGTTGTTTTTAATTACTTCATATTAGGTACTTTTCTTAGATTTCATTCTAATTAAATCGGTTAAATCTCATTTTAGGAACTATCTTTATATTTCTAATCTCCATATAACTATTTTAAACTTGCACAATATCTGTTTATGTAAATTTGTTATTAAATGTTGAGTTTTAAATGAAAATTATTTTTTTTGTTAAATTTAAATTTTTGTTTTGTTTTCAAGCATAACATTCAAATGGTGTTAGTTTATAGAGGTAACACTGTGAAAAGCTTTCGCTTGTCAGTGCAGCTACCAACTACTAGATGACGCTGTGCTCAATGTGCTACCTAAAGTTAAAATGCAGTGTGCAAATACGCGTATGCGTGTGTGTGTGTGGCGTCAAGTTAACGGAAAATACATTTCCGGACGGAATTTCGTTTTGATTTTCAGATGTGGAATATATTTCAGTTTTAGTTTAAAAATTCATATGGCCTAGGCTAAGTAGAATATTTAGAGATTTTTTTTTATATTAATTTCAACTTCTGCCTGCAGCGAAACCTCAAACTAGTTAGAAAAATACTAGTATACATACAACTAGAATTTTCTGGCTGAAGTCATACTGGTCAGGAAATATCCATTTTATATTAGTACTAGCTAACCCGGCAGACGTTGTCCTGCCATAAATTTATTTCGTTATTCCCAGTATCTTTGGAGATGGTAGAAATCGATCACATATAACCTCTCACCAAATTTTAGTGGTCTAACGTAAATAATTCCAGAGATACGACAATGAAAAATGCAATTTGTATTGGAGGTGCCACGCCCCCTTTTTCGTTTTCCCCAATTTTTTTTGGGGGGTAGTAGGGATCGATCTCGTACAACCCCCAACCAAATTCCAGTGGTCTAACCCGAATACTTCGCAGAGATACGGACAATGAAAAATTCCATTTGTATGGGAGGTACCACGCCCCCTTTTTCGTTATCCCCGATCTCGTACAACCCCTTACCAAATTTCAGTGGTCTAACCCGAATACTTCCAGAGATACGGACAATGAAAAATTCCATTTGTATGGGAGGTGCCACGCCCCCTATATATATCAACATATTTTTTAGCCTGTGACCATCCCTGGAAGATATCTAGTGCGTGTGTAAAATTTGGTTACGATCGGCTCTTTCGTTTACAAGCCAAGTTCGTCTATAGGTACATAATTTGAATTATTTATATAGATAGATAGATAGATACAACTAAATTTTTCTGGATGAAATCATACCAGTAAAACAATAGAAAATTGATTCGTTTCGTTTGCTTATTTTTTCTCTTATAATTCACAGATGATTTTTCGTGATAGAATAAACATGAAAATAAAGGCAAATCATAAAATAAAGGGTAAGTCATGAAAATTCTGAATGAAAACATACTAGTTCAGGTGCAATGCTTTTTGGAATAGTATGGGACTAGTATATTTCATACTAGTCCTTTTTGGACTAGTATGGGAGCTAGTTCATTTTATGGAAATCATACTAGTCCAGGTTGAACTAGTATGGGACTGGTATTTTACAACTAGTATAATTCTAGTAGATCATGACAAGTAGATGACTGGTATGTTCAGGTCGAAATCTGAAAATTGACATTTCGTAGGACATCAACATGTAAAAAAATACCAGTTGCTTATATGGAAAAAAGACAAAACATTGACTAGTTGGGTCCGGTGCATCAACTAGTTGTAAAGTAGTTTTCAAGTAGTTGCTTTCGCTTTAAATTTTTACGCAACGGTGGAAACATTTTTAAGTGTCTTTTAACTGTTTCCTTTGTGACCGGACTGTTTTATTTTGGAATTTGTTTTACATTCAACTGCAAGGTAATTCTGCATATGACCCACGAACTTATTTTTTAAATTCTTATGACTTCTTCACTAAGTTTAGAAATGATCTAACAATATTAGATTTTATCTTGAAATTTACACCGCAAGCTAAAATACATATCAGGAAGTACCTAAATTGTTAGCACACTAAAAGCATACGTATATATTTTAGTAAATATGTATTTTATGTATATGACTCATAATTTTTATGTACGATTTACCCTGCAGTCAAAATAACTAGTTCTGAAGATTCTCAGAAATTCAGAAAGACTATTTTTTAGAAAACTTTAGACAGAAAGGATTTTTTCAGAATTCAAAATTCAGAATCAAAAATTCAGAAAGTACAAGTTCTATAAGAAAGTATAAATCCATTTGAAAAATTTTGATAAGCCCTTGCACATATTCAACGAAACGAAGAGACTTTAACGGAAAATAATACAGACAATTTTAGCTGGAGCTTGCTGTACATATTCCTATGGAGGTTCTAAATATAAATGGCTTCTCTTCTTATCTACTAATTGAAATCGATAATATGTACTATAGTCGTAGGTAGATATCGCATATAAAGTTTGGTCTCGAAAATCTTTTATTAATTTTTTAATCTTTGTAGAGTAATCTACGCTTAAGCTAAGAGTCTAAAAGCTCACAAAAATATCTCCGGCTATGGCACTATCGATGCAGGGGTTAAGACTTAGGAAACTGATGTTAAAATTGTCTCTCTACAAAAAATACAAACGCCCCAGTATGTATGTTTACAAAATAATCGAGATAGATATAGAGTTCCATATATGAAAGTTCTTAGGATTAAAAGAGGAGTTGATTAAGGCATGTCCGTCTGTCCGTCCGTCCATCTGCCCGTCTGTCCGTGTACACGATATCTTGAGTAAAAATACAGGTTACTTTCGGCCAAGGTAGGTTCCTATTGAAAATGTGCGAAATCGGATGATAACCACGCCCCCTTTTTCGATATCGAAAATCACATAAATTGACATATCTCGATAGCTGAAATGGCTAAAATGATATAATTGTATAGATGAAACCCCCTGGTCATTCTCTTATGAGTTTTCCATACATTTTTTATAAGGGGCGTGGCACCCTTCACTTTTAAGGGATGCATTTTTGACTGGTGGAGATGGAATTTGGCACAACGCATACTAGATATCAAAAATTTCTAAAATTACCTAAGTTGACAAAATTCGGTAACGGAAACGGCTGAAATGGGAGGCATTTTTGAAAATTCGACTGGTCGTTACTTTTGAACTGATTAGGGTAGAACGATGAAATTTAGCACAAATCATACTAGTATCGTTGGGAGTATGCCTGATGAAATTGGATAACATCGCTCTCCAACAGCCCACTTTCGATTTTGAATTGGGCTGAAGATATCAAGCCACAAACTTTTTACTAACTTCACGTTGAGATGGGAGCTTTAAATCTTGACTAAAACATTATTCAGTAGTAGTTCATAAATTCCAAGGGATATATTGTATAAGTACACTACATACTTGGGACATAGGTTCAAGACCTACTGTCGTAAACAGTGACGTAACTGTAAACATAACTTTGAATATGTTGTAGCACAAGTTTGAATATTTACGGACTAGTTAAGTAGCAGTGATAAAACTGAACTAAGTAATTTAGTATTTCACTACGGGGTACCAACATATCTCTATCTAAGTAAAGCTTTCAATTAAGTCTATTCTTTTTTGTTGAAATCATTTTAGTTGACGAGTGACATATTTATTTTATGCATAAGACGTACAAATTTAAATAATCTAATAATTATAAATGGCAATTTAAATTTCAATGCAATCGACACTACATTGTTGCTTCGGCTAAATGCTAGCTCAGTATGTATGCAAGTGAGCGATGAGAGATAGCAGTTTTTAAATTACCCACAAAAATTAGAAAAAAGTTCCCGAAAGTCACGTATCTTGAACAAAATAGTCTTGGAAACTTTAAAAAAAATTTGAATAGTTTATTTCACTAGCGAAGAGTTACATGAAGGCATAACATTAATTTAATTTCGAATCCATAGTTAACTATGGAACTTCAGTTAACCTCCCACTGTGAGACCGGGCCTAAGTTCCTTTACCCAAGTTTTGAATAGATCCGCATAATTGGAAAAGTCACAGAATTTTCAAACTGCCCTCGTAGGATTTCTTTTCTTCATACCATTGAAGTGAATATATGAGCAAATTTTTCTCTGAGTGCATCACAAACAAGTTCGTAATTCAGTAGTTTTGTTTTTACTTTTAAATGATGTGTCAAAATATTATAAATTTAAAAGATAACAAAGTAATGAAAATATAATCACATGAGGTAGACGCAGTATGGTACATAGCAATGTGAGCGAAAATATTAATATGTACGTAAAAAAGTGTTTATACAGGGTTGCTGGAATTTTGTAACTTTTGATGAAATTCGTATCCGGAAAACATTGTTTTTGACAAAGTTTTCTGAATAAAATTTGTCAAAATCGCTGCTCCGGAATTCTGTAATTTTTGACGAAATTCGTATCATAAACATTTTTTTGACAATTTTCTGAACAAAATTTGTCAAAATCGCGGCTGACGATACGAAAATCGTTAAAAATCGTCGTAAAGTCAGATTAGTCTAAAACCTTAAGTTAACAGTTAAGATGTTGTTTTAACAGTTAAGCTGTTATTTTGTTGTTCTAGGGGTTGCTGGTTCGATTCTCGGTGAAGTCAATATAATTTTTTTTTTAAATAAGTGTTATTTTAACACCAAAATAAAATATTTTTCAGAGTTCTTATATTGATTTCACCGAGAATCAGACTTAGGTCTCTTGAACGCTCAACCCAGGTATGGCATACTTATAATTACAGCTTTGTTCTAAATGACACATTGCTTTGTTGCCTCCACCGTGAATAGAACTCCCACTGCTTTGACTGCTGAACGAAGATGACTACCATCAGGCCGTAGCGTACTTATGCTGACCGACGTCTAAATGCCGCTTTGTTGTACGACAGTCCGTTCATTTCATATTATCTACATTACATATCTACTATTGTAATTCGCAAATAGTTTATGGAATATTCACAATACATTGTTTATAATTGCATAAGCAGATGGAGGTTTTTTCCAATGACAGTATCTTCGCTGCTGGATTAATTGCAGAAGTTTGTTGTTTTTAAAATGACAGTTCCTTCGCTGTTGGATTAACCTAAAATTCTGTCAGTTTTACCAAATTTTGTTGAATCAACAGTTATTTCAACAAAAAGTTCCGTTAAAATAACCAAAATTTGGTCAACTCAATAGAATTTGCTCAATTTTAGGGTAACAGTTCGAGACTGTTGATTTTACCAGTGCCATTTTTTTCTGTGTAGAAGGTTCTTTAAATTCATTTGAAGTTTTTCCAATAGAGCATCAATATATTATAAACCGAAACGTAATTGATTCATTTTTCCAAACCAAAACCGTTACTTGGATTTGAAAAAGAACGTAACCGAACCGTTTCAAAAGCCGGAACCGGTTCCAAACGGTTTTACTGGGCACATACATAGCTATTTTTACAAACAGGTACCCTGAACAATTTTCATGTAAGATTGTCGAGCAAGGTTACAAAAGACAATTTTGACCTTAGTATGAAAATTCTGAAAGAGGAAGTTTGACTATAGTTGAATGAAGCCATCGAAAAAAAACATTTTAAAAATTAACGTGATCCAAAAAAGAAATGTCCAGGCTTGTCTCAGAAAGCACCACTCATATTGATGTTTTTGACGATTTACATATTTCATTTAGCTTCCATTCAAATGGAGTCTGATTCGCGTGTCATCTGTGTACGTGTTGACTCGTCGTCATTCTGCAAAATATCACACTCATTTTGATTTTATTGAGTCATGCTAGAGTCAATGTCGGTGTAACTACTACATACATACACATTCTCACTAATACATCTAAACTGACTTTTGACTCAGACGCATCATGTATAGGGCCCATAATATTTTTCGAATAAAAAAGTAGAGTTAATTTTAGGAATTTGTTTTGATTATTGTAACAGAGAAATTCCACCATGGCCGCAGGAAAAAAGTTATGAACATTCAGACCTATTTTAGGGCTGCATAGGTACGGAACGAATCCGTAACCGAAGCCGAAACAAATGTTGAAGAACGAAACCGGAACCGAAATCGAAGACGAAATAAATGTTGAAGAACGAAGCCGGAACCGAAACCGAAACACGTTGCAAAACTCAAACCGTACCTGGAACGTTATTTTAATCGGTTCCATACCATGGAAGCAATATCGAAATGTTTCCAGATCTAGTGTATTTTTCCGCATTACCGATATTTTACTATTTAGTACCGATAACTTTGTGTCGATGCACAGTATTCTTCCTACAGTAAGTAAGGGAACTAGTTTTTGGAAGACATAGTCTTAAAGCAATACTCATTATATCTTGTTCTCTATCCATAATCAATCATCCACAACCAGATCTACCCGTTTTGAGTCCGGGTGAAAACTAAGCAAAACGAATCTACCTTATGACCGAATTATAGTCGTCGTTGTTGTTGTTGTAGCAGTACTTCGCCCTGCCTAGTCGGAAGATCCACTTAAAAAGTTACATGACGGACTAGACAGGATTGCCCTGATGTGACAGTCCTTTGCCGGATACGTATCGGGCATGTTCCGGTGAGTAGCACCTTGTGGTACTAGCCCGACTGTCCTGGGAACGATTTTGTTGGCCCCGTAGCAGGGGTCGAAGTCACCTCTTACGACAGGCATACCTACCTTGGCCATATTCTAAACCCCTCACCCGCAGGGAAAAATCGTATGTCGTCAAATTGGTTTCATCTGGGTTAGTTCGGAGCTATTCGAATTTTCTAGAGGGTATCTTAGCACTTTTTATAGGAGTGTGATTAAGTTAACAATTTTTAGAATAAATAAGGCAATTTTTCCTAGCAACTCTATATTTATATTTTTAGAAACGATAGAAAAGATGTATGACGTAGATAGTTGTAAAATTTGCATACGAAATGCCAGTGCAAAACTAGAAATCTGAAATCAACATTTAATTTAATTATAATTCGCATTTACCGGAATAAATAAACAAAACAAAAATACTCAGTAACGTGAGGCACCAACAACGAAACGGGAAATCAAATAGACAAATGAAAATCTGCAGACAACAAATTAATCCTTGACCTTGAGCTCAATTGAAGAAAATTTGTTAAATGAACAATTGTCAAATCGGTAAAAAGTAATGATAATAAGAGCACAGTGGGCGCATTAGAGTGTATCTTGAAAAGTCAAGAAGTTGTTCACGAGTTTGAACAAGTTTTTTGAAGAATTCAAAAAAAAACAAAATAAATGAAAAAAAAAAAAAAAATTAAATAAAGCAAAACAAAATGAGATAAAATTAAATTAAATAAAAAAATTTAAATAAAAAGAATTAAATAAAATTAAAGGCGGTAAAATAAAATGGGATGAGAAATAAAAAAAGATAAAATCAAATAAAATAAAAAAAGTCAAACAAAATAAAATGTAATAAATTAAATTTATATAAAATAAATTTGAAATATTAAACAAAAAATTAAATATTAAAAAAAAAAAATTAATATAAAAAATAATTTTGTTTGTAAAATAAAATAAAAGCTATAAAAAAGAAAAAAAAATAATATCAAATTTAAACAAATCGAAAAAATTATGATAACAAAAATAGAAGAATAAAATAAAAAAAATTGAAAAGAAAGTAAATAAACAAGATAAATGCCATTTTTGAGGGACAATCGGTGCATGTACCCGCTTTTGAAGTATTAAAATGAATGGAACATAGAGATACGAGCTAGCATCCCATTGCTTTGACTTCCTAACGATGCATGCATTGCCTGAGACTTATGTTTTGAAACTTTGAACTAGAATAAAGTTAATCAGTTCGTTGTTATTAATATTTTTTAAAGATTAGAAAATATTTAACAACAATATATGCAAAGTCACGCTCAACCCATTACAATGCACTATAACATTAATAAGATTGTTAGAAATATAAAAAAATAGGTACAGGTTTAAAATTGACGTAGAAATACATATGTACAACATCTGTCGGCAAAACATGTTTAAAGTGAATAAAAATTTATATATTTCATAAAATATATGGATTCGCTCTTTTCTCTAAATATTTTTCTCTAAATATTTTGGAGCATCTCAACACAAATCCCACTAGTCATAATACAGACCCCCAAGAGGGCCAGAGAAAATGGGTCCTGAGAGCAAGAAATCGAGGAAGCATTAAAATTGTCAAGTGAATGTAAAACAAGTAAGGAAAGCTGTCTTCGGCTGTGCCGAAGGCTAAATACCTTTCATGAATAAGCGTCACGATTTTCACTGTTTGATCCCCAGTACAGCCTGTGTGAATTTAACTTTAGCTCATACCGAAATTATCGGAGCTATCGATTATATGGGGCGATGTGTTATATTGGTCCAATCACATTGATTTTTAACATCGACATTCCACATTCTAAAATAGCAACATTTACGAAATTTCACGTTCCTACCGATATAATTACAGGAGTTATCTACCAAAATCCGTTTATCGGAACAATCGATTGTATGGGGGCTATGTGAAATATTTATCCAATCTCGATGATTTTCAACATCGATATTTCACATAGAAAAATAGCAATACCTCCAAAATTTCACGTTCCTACGTGTTTAATTACAGGAGTTATAGCCCAAAATCCGTTTATCGGAATAATCGATTGTATGGGAGCTATGTGAAATATTTATCCCATCTCTATGAGTTTCAACATCAATATTTCACATATAAAAATAGCAATACTTACAAAATTTCACGTTCCTACGTGTTTAATTACAGGAGTTATAGCCCAAAATCCGTTTATCGGAATAATCGATTGTATGGGAGCTATGTGAAATATTTATCCCATCTCTATGATTTTCCGCATCGATATTTCACATATAAAAATAGCAACACTTATAAAATTTCACGTTGCTTCGTGTTTAATTACAGGAGTTATCTACCAAAATCCGTTTATCGGAACAATCGATTGTATGGGGGCTATGTGAAATATTTATCCAATCTCGATGATTTTCAACATCGATATTTCACATAGAAAAATAGCAATACCTCCAAAATTTCACGTTCCTACGTGTTTAATTACAGGAGTTATAGCCCAAAATCCGTTTATCGGAATAATCGATTGTATGGGAGCTATGTGAAATATTTATCCCATCTCTATGAGTTTCAACATCAATATTTCACATATAAAAATAGCAATACTTACAAAATTTCACGTTCCTACGTGTTTAATTACAGGAGTTATAGCCCAAAATCCGTTTATCGGAATAATCGGTTGTATGGGAGCTATATGTTATATTGGTCCGATCTTGCTGGTTCCGACAAATGATTCCTATATTGGAAAATGGTGGCCGCATACCAAATTTCAGCCAAATATCTCAAAAACTGAGGGACTAGTTTGCGTTCAAACAGACAGACAGACAGACAGACAGACAGACAGACAGACAGACGGACAGACGGACAGACGGACATGGCTAAATCAACTCATCTCGTCATCCTGATCATTTCCGTATACTTATTGATGGGTCTATCTCTTCTTCTTCTCATATTTACAAACATCGGACCAAAGTTATAATACCATTTCATGTTCATGAAAGGTATAAAAATCTACAAAGTAATCCAAAGTTATCTAAGTAAGTTATCAGTTTAAAGGATAGTTTAGGGATAGTTTATTTCAGTACAATCAAAGTAGACCAAAAAAGTGTGGAGCATTGCTCTGAAGATGATCCCTTAAGCATAGAAACCTAAAGGTATGCTATATATTATACTAGCTGGTGCCGCGACTTCGTATGCGTACTAACACGTTTTCGTGGAAATATTCGTCGATACCTCCGAAACCGGTCGAGCTATAGAAATTTCAAGATATCTCCCAAAACATTTCAGATATTTCAATGAATAACATCCATATTATAGCACTCATTGGCACCTTTCGTTTGTCACCCATATTCTACTAAGACATTTTTGGGCACCCCTGGTCCACATATTGGGCAATAACCTCAAAACCCGTTAAGATATTGCAAAAAATAATATCTTAAAATTTAAGTTGAGCGTCTAGCAATCCAACGATTCAATTTAATACAATTTTATTATATGTAGAGATTACCTACTAGCAGAACCGGCAGATACTATCCAGCCCAAAGGTAGGCCTACCCGAACTTTCCACCCTTCTGTTTTTTCATCTCACATTGTAGGAGATATCTCTGAAACCAGCTGAGATATTTTTCTTAATCATATTGTTCATGAGAGCAATCCTAAGCACCTTTCGCTTGATACCCATATTGTCCTAACACATTTTTTATTATCCCTCGTCTACATATTGGTTGATAACTCTGAAACCCGTCGAGTTATCGAAATAAGGAGTGTCTTAAATTTTAAGTTGAACGTCTACTAATACATTCATTTAATTCATTTAATTTCTGATTTATTTTGGAACGATTTTCCGTCATCCCTTGTCAAATTTGGTTTTGAGACAAACCGGTTTCGGCAATGCCCCATCATCAGTGTCGATTTTCGTTCTCCTCATTCTCTTTTAATTTCATTCAGCAGTTATTGAGTAATACGACCACAAACATACAGACAGAAGACAGAAAGACAGACAGACCGAAAATTCTAAAAACGGTTGATTTGGATTCTATTCGCTTTTTTTAAATGATGTTCAGACATTGGCCTGTTACTACTTTATTATATATAGAGATTGCAGATAATGAACAGAGAGAATTTTCCCCAATTTGAAGCTCAAAGCATGCTGATTGATGTGAGAGAACTTCGGTAAGTTTGCAAACTTAAGGTTGCACCTCATCTGCAACTGTCCGGCTTTAAGCGGCGCGAGAACGCGCTTTTTGGAAGTTTTACTTGCTGGATAGCCTAAGCCAGATCGCGGAGCTGGACATAAAGGACTTGATGGACTTCGAGGAGGAGTAACGGTATCGGTTAAGGAGTGTCAGTCCCGGGATTCTGCGATGTGGAGAATCCCAAAAACTAAGGCATTCTCCATATGGCCGGGTCCCGGGACTGACTTTATTAATGTTGGTGGTATCACAACGGACCTTTCAAAACCAAAACCTAACCTAAGGTTGCATAAGAAATTGATTTTAAATAAAAAATACTAAGCGAAGTCTCTTTAATCCTTCCACAATTACGACACGTGTTGCAAATGTTCTAATAAATAGTATGTTTATTTTAACAACAAGATAATAATAAAATATTGGCAGATTTCCAAATTTTCAAAATTATTTACTTAAGCAAATGCATCAGTTTGTTCATAAATGGGAATCATAAATCTAATGAGTGCCAAATGGCAAACAAAAGTGCAACAAACGATTAATTATGTGTTTTAATCAGGGACCGGAATGAGTTTTATCCAAATCAAAAAAATATTGGACTTTTGCTGAAAAAAACTAACGATTAATGAGGAAATTATCAGTTAACTATAATTATCTAACTAACTAGTTCATCGATTAATTCATTTTTTTTTTTATCGAAATATGTACTTAAAAAAAAGTAGTCGAATTTTTTTAAATTGGAATTCGTACATTCCTGGTAAAAATTTTAACTTTTTATGTAGTTTCAAGAAAAAATTTTAATTAAAGTTTGTTTGAAAAAAAAGTAGTAGAAAATTGTTGACATTTTTTTTTTGGGTAGCAAATTTTTTTTCGATAATATTTGTGACTCAAACTGCCTTCGCAAGATTTCAAAAAAAGTAGTAGACATTTTTTTTATTATATCAAAGAAGACAATACTTTTTCTTCGAAAACTTTTTTCGCATAAACAGTGTTGCTTTGGCACTATAAAAAAAGTAGTAGGCAGTTTTTGAAACGTTTTCGTATTTTGCTTGGTAAAAAGTAGTATAAATTTTTTTTAATTCGAAAAACGTAGAAAATCTACTACAAGCTTAGTAAGAATCTATTCCACTTACTCTAAAGTTTTTTTTTATATTTATTAGCTAGTTAAATTTCTTGGCCTCCACTGTTACTGTGCATGCCATGCAATTATGATAATATCTCACCCGGTTTGGAAGTGAGAATTTGTTTGTTTTGTTCCGTACTTTTTACACTTATATGCAATGTTTATTTTCTAATTTTGTTTTTGTTTTTGCTCACTTAGTTGTAATGTAATGTCAACAAAATGAACTTATGTAAGCAATAAACAAACACACCATTGATTAAATATTTTGTAGATAAGTGTTGTGTGTGACTGCAAAAGGAATTGGGAGCAAAATTCAACTCGGAAGTGTTGTTTCAACTATTCACATATGGTCACACATACAAAAAGCAACAAAACCATTGCCTTTTTAATTACTTTCTAAAATTTTTGAGATTTTTGTGTAAATATTTTGTAACAAGTGGGTATGCCTATAAACAGTATTAGGGATGCTACGAATGTTGTAAAATAAAATAAAACGAAACAAAATAAAAAAAGTTAGATAAAAAAAATAAAATACAAAAAAAAATCACAATAAATAAAGTAAAAAAAAGTAAATTACAAAAAAAAACAGAAAGATAAAAAAATAAAATAAAACAGATAAAATTAATAAAATAAAATAAAATAAATAAAACAAAAAAAATATAAAATCAAGTAAAATAAAAGAAAAAAAAAAATAAAAAATAAAATAAAAAAAAAAATAAAATTAAAAAAAAAACAATAAAATAAAAAAAAAAAAAAAAAAAAAAAATTAAAAAAAAATTAGATAAAATAAAATAAAAAAAAAATAAAAAATGTTAAAAAAATAAAAATAAATAAAATAAAATAACATAAAATAAAAAAAAAAAAAAAAAAAAATTAATAAAATAATAAAAAATAAAATAAGAAAATAAAAATAAATAATATCAAATAACATAAAATAAAACAAAATAAAAAATAAAAAAATAAAAATAATATAAAATAAAATAAAACACAATATAATTAATAAAATAAAACAAAATAAAACAAACAAATAAATAAAATAAAAAAATATAAATTAAAAAATAAACTTAAAAATAAAAAGAAATAAAATTACAAAAAAATAAAATAAAATAATTGTATAAAAAATAAAATAACATAAAATAAAATAATATAAAAAAATAAAATGAAATAAAAAAAAACAAAAAAATAAAATAAAAAAAATAAAATAAAACACAATAAAATAATAAAATAAAATAAAATAAAACGAAATAAAAAAAATAAAATAAAAAAATAAAAATTAAAAAAAAAAAATAAAATTAAAAAATATATATTAAAAAATAAGCTAAAATAATATAAAAAAGTAAAATACGATAAAACAAAATAAAATTGAATAAAATAAAATATTTTTTTTTTTAAATAAAATAAAATAAATTGAAAATACAAAATAATCCAACTATTCCAAAAATATTCACAAATTCGGTGCGAATATGCATATTCGCAACATCCCTAATACCTGTTAATATAAAAAGCCTTTTATTGATTATTTGCTTTGTTACTCTCTGTTTAAATGGGAAAATACTGTTATAAGTGAAAAATAGATTTACAACTTAATGGCTGTGTGCCTTTTTTGGTAAAGAGTGATTATAATTGATTGTCGGCAGGTGTGATATACCAGGTAGTTACTTAAATAAGTTGTGTGCTAGACTACCGTAGCCAATATCGGAAAAACAATAGCATTGCTAGGAGTTAGAAAGTGAAAAGAGAAAAATCAAAAGTGTATCGGCAAAAGCTGGGCCTAGAAATTGTCAAAGCTAGAGCTTACATTGCTCATATGTGAGAATTTAATTTTTCATTGTTTTATAACTATTTGTTTTAATAAATTATAATTGCCCATATTTCACTACACAGAGGTCAGCCACTTTATCATATCGTACACCTAGATCTAAACAATCAATTACAAAAATTAACTATGTATTTACTGCCTCTCTCATATGCTCTTTAGACAATTTTTAGTTTTTTGGCATGTATTTTCTCATTGAGTAATGGAGCGAATGCAACGAGGAGCGGGTTTGAGCACTACCGCGAGATGAAGAATGACAGAAGGTTTTAAACCTGGGGCAAACTACTGTTCAAATGAGAATGGCGACCTGATGTTCGATGTTCAGAGAGTACTAAGGTTATGTAGGGATCATTTCGCTGCCCCTTTTGAACGAAAATACGGCGGCGAGGAGTTGCTAAGGTGTATGCACCAGCTCCTATACAAAATATGGTTGGATGAATGCCTGAAGATTGGAATCTAAGTGCCCAATCCAAAAGAAGGCGATCTCGAAAACTGAATGGAAGCCCCTATCAAAAGGAGGCTTACCGCAAAGTTAATCAACCTCATAAAAGCTATGTAGTTCAAAAGTAGAGTGCTACATATCGGGTTGCTCTCAGACCCTTTTGAGGTCAAAACAAGGGTGCTCTAAGGGTGCATTCTGTCACCTTTATTGTCATCCTGTGTTTGGATGAGGTCATGCGCAGCGCAAAGTGCGGTGGGCGAGGTCTACAATGGAACACCATTCACTCACCTTACCTTGATGAACTAGAGTATGCAGACGACATCTGTCTTGTCAGGCACAATCTCACAGACGTCGAAACAAACTTGAAAAAGCTACAAGCCAAAAGTGCGACCGCTGGTATTGAAATAAACGTTAATAAAACAAAAGTGATGAGTTGTGGGTGCATTAGTAACGTTGATCTATGGCGTCGAGTAAGTCAGAAAATGTCAAAAGCAGGAACAAAGCGTTGAATATGGCGTTGGATCGGCCACACGCTTCGAAAACCATCAATCTTCATTGCGAAGCAAGCCTTGACGTGGAGTCCTCAGAGTTCCATATATGAAAGTTCTTAGGTTGAAAAGAGGAGTTCGCATGAAACTTTATATACAGGTTACTTTTTGGCCAAGGTAGGTTGCTAATGAAAATAGCCGAAATCGAAAGATAACCACGCCCCCTTTGACATATCTCGGTAGATGAAATGGCTAAAATGATATAAACTTATAGGTGAATCCCCCTGGTCATTCTCTTATGAGTTTTCCATAAATTTTTTAAAGTGGTTGTGGCACCGCCCACTTTTAAGGAAGGCATTTTTGAAAATTCTGGCTGGTCATAACTTTTAAACTGATTACGATAGAACGATAGTATCGTTGGAAGTATACCTGATGAAAATGGATAAAAGCGCTCTCCAACCACGCCCACTTTCGATATCGAAAGCTTCGAAAATCATCTAACTTGATATAATTCGGTAACGGAAAAGGCTAAAATGATATAGTTTGGTAGGATGAATCCCCTAGTCATTCTATTATGATTTTTTGATAAATTTTTCAAAGATGACGTGGCACCGCCCGCTTTTCAGGGAAGCATATTTGAAAATTTCACGGCTCATAACTTTTAAACTGATTGCGGTAGAACGATATAAACTAGCATAATAGGGAGTATACCTGATGTAATTAGACGTAATCTCTTCCCAACCACGCACACTTCCGAAATGGAATATTTCGAAAATCATATGAAAACTACCGCTGGGTGTTTACCCGAACTTAGACCTCCTTACTTGTTATATTTAATTTATTTTTTAATGTTTTTTATTTCATTTGTTTTTTATGTCTACTGCTTTAATTTTTTTTATTTATTTTTATTTTTTTTATTCTATTTTTTATTTTTATTTTTTTATTTTTTTTTTTTCTTTTTTTATTTTGTTCATTTTACTTTCTGGAAAAGTCGTATAATGAAACACTTTAATGTGTGTATTAATAGAAATGAAAAAAGCATTTTAAGCAACCATATAATCAAACCCCATTCTTAGTCCCAGACTCTAAACAATTAACCAGGTAATTTATCACACTGTGCAACAGCCAAAAAATCCCAGAGGGTTTCTCATCGGTTTTTAAAGCTTTTGGGTGTGCTGAATTCGAAACTGAAGTCAGAATTTTCGGCTCACCCTAGGTTTTCCCTCCAGGGGTAGTTTGTTCAGAGTTCGGTAGTAGTAAAAAAATATTTTTTTTTAATTTAACATTTTTTTTCTTAATAAATTACTGTAGTTGTAAAAACTCCACCTTCTGGAGAGAAAACCTACGGTGACCCGAAAAATCTGACTTCAGACAAAAACGGTGGGATTTTCAGAAACTTCAATTTTGTTGTACAGTGTAATTATTTCCTATTATTTAATAACAAAATCTTTTAGCCTGAAAAATACTAAAAACACAATGCTGCATAGACATTTTTCAATTGTTCAGCAAAATTTTCGATTTTTAACGCCTAAAATGGACAACACAAATTAAATTTTCTGATTCCTTTTAAATTAATTGTTATATACTGTTGCCTTTTTTATACAACTGTCAAACAATTAACATTTCATTTTAATTAATTACTTGATTGGTTGCTACTGTTATCTAGCGGTGCCTAAATGGGGTTGTTGACTTTGACAAATTGTATTTGCAGCTAGCAAATATCAAACATTAAATAAAATAATCGAATAAAATATAAGAAAAAAGCAACGAATCATATAAGTCATAGAAGTTTCACTTCCAAAAAAAAAAAAAATTAAATTGCAGTTGCTTGCACTGTTTCGTTGGCCAAATTTAGTGGCTTTGTTCTACTTTCTTCTGCGAGCTGCTAAAATTATCATGAATATTCACAAAAATGAAAATATATTTCTATTTCGCGTGTTAATTTTTCTCACGAATTCGCAAATATTTACATACAGACATTTTTGTGTTCAAATCAGACCTGTTAATAATAATTACTAATATAATGACCGATTATTATTTTAATGATTTTTTTTCAATTGATTAAATAATAAAAAAAAAAAAAAAAAAAAAATTAAAAAAAAATTAAAAAAAATTAAAAAAATCCAAAATAATCAAAAGTAATCATTATATAAAGCAGGGATGGGCCCCGTTTTCAACCAACGGAGCGCTACAACAACGTCATACTTTCTACAACCACATCGTTCCTGGAATCACAAAAAATTACTCGAAAGAATTACACAGTGCGACAAAAAAGAAAAAATGGAATACACTTTTGAAGCGACCTAGTAGAGATTGTTATACACGAAACACCCTTCAAAAGATTTGTAACACCACCAAAATCTGGTTTTAAGGCCAAAAAAAGTTTTTTTTCAGAGTTTTCGTTGAAAAAAAAAATTATTAAAAATCAAGATTTTAACCGATTTTGAAATTCACAACGGTTTTGGGTAGAGAATTGTTGACACTTTGGAAATATGTATAGTCTTTTGTTCATTTGAAAAGGTTATGACATGTTTTTCACCCGAGAAGTTTAATTTTTTGCATGCATAAGGTTCATTCATTGTCAATTAATGCCAAAAAATGGCGTCAAAACCAGAAAACCAAATGAAATTTCCAAAAATTCCAACTTCTGGCTTAAAAAACATATCATACTTTTTTCAAATGAATAAAACGCTGTATATATTTCAAAAGTGTCAACAATTCTCTACCCAAAACCGTTGAGAATTTTGAAATCGGTTGAAAATTGGATTTTTAATGAATTTTTTTTTACGAAGAAACTGGTGGAGACATTAACGGTATTCTAAGAATAATATTGCAATGATTTTTTGTATTTTTTTGGTATTGTTGTGAGCTACAAGGAACCAGATGTTGTTGTTGTAGAGCGGCAGTGAGCTGACTGAGCCACTACTTGCCCATGGCTGATATAAAGACATCAAAACTGGATTTTTTTTCTCATATTTATATATGTACATATGCTTATGCTATGGATACACACACGGAGATTATCTCCAATAAATCTTCTTTAATCAGATCCAAATTTTACCCTGATACACACAAAAATGAAGATTAACAGCATTGAGAATTACTACTTTGGTTGTTATTGCACTATATTCTTACCTACCTCAGCGACATCTAGTTGTCGAAAGTCGGGTCTTAGAAACCAGCGCGACGCCTATCTGTCATCTACCCTTAATTTCCTAGTGTTTCTTGGTGTTGTTGTCTATTTATGTACAGAGTGCTGCCAGTGCAAATTTTTTAAAACTGCTGAAATCTTCTTCATTTTTGGGAGTTTATAATGAAGATTATGCTCAAGTTAACTCCCAAAAGCGCAGTTAATTCGGAATTTGCGCTAATGTATCAGCCGTATTAGCGTTTAAAGTTCATTCTAGAAATCCATGACCCCCATAGTGTAACTAGACTTATACAGATACAAATATACACATATTTTTATACTTTTAACAACAAAACTAAAGAGTAGAAAAAAAAAAAAAAATTACAAAAATAAAAAAAAAAAAAAATAAAAAAAAAAATAAAAAAAATGAAAAATAATCAAAAGTAATAAAAAATAGTCAAAAGTAATCAAAAACGCTTTTTGATTATTTTTTATTTATTTTTTTAAATTTATTTTTTTTTTTTTTCTAATCGTAATCACTTAGTAATTGCCTTTTCTTGAAAACAAATTAAATAATCATTACTAATTACTAATCAAAATTAACAGGTCTGGTTTAAACGTATGAAATTTTCCTTTCGGTGTCGCTAATAAATGCGCCAATATTTCTGGTCGACCGCCAATGAACTTGAAAATTGTTCGCGTCACAGCGATGTGAGTGAGGTACATACATATGTATGTATATGTAGGCAGCGGTGTAAGCAATAACAACAAAAAAAGTATAGAATTTTAAAATTTCTCCGGCTCAGCGCATAATGAATGCAATTTAGTTGTTGGCATTGCTTGTGCTTCCTCTTCAAAAACACACACAAGTTATTACAAATTAAATATTAAATATTATTTTGTAGCAAAAGTGCAACGTACAAAAAATGGCTAATTTGTTGATGTTGTTCTATGTACATTGGTCAGACGCTGCGTATACGTAATTTTGTAAAACTTGCCGGTGCAGGTGCAGTGCACAAGATAACATGTGCGTCTGTATGCTGTTTCATCGTTTGTGTGGGAACAGTAATTTGTAGCAACAACAATAACAACAACAACAACAATTATGTGGCAAAAAGTTGATTGAATGGTTAAGCTTGTGATTGTGATTGGACGCAATGACGTCATTGCGCTCTGATCACGTGCTCTTATTTAATTAATTGACCGAGTAAGCACATAAACGAGGTAGGTCAGAGTTGGTGAACGTGGAATTGCTTGAATTTGTAAGTACATAAATTTTTTGCAATAGCAAATATTAAAAGCTGTTAGGTGAAACGTGAGATTTGATTGTAACATTCTCACAGGCACGTAATGTGAAGGAATGTGAATTATTATCCGCCTGATGAAGGAATTTTAGCGTTCGTTTTTTTTTTGCTATACGAACACTGTGCAGCGCTGGACAAATCTATAATCAAAGCACCTTGAATTTATGAGTTTATCACAAGTATTTATAAATTTATATGTAGTAACGTTAACTTAACCACAACCGTAACAGTAAATTAACCGCAGCTGTAACGGCAACTTATCCGTAACCGTAATAGAATGATGAGGGGGTTCATCCTACCAAATTTTACCTTTTTAGCCATTTCCGTTACCAAATTATATCAATTTAGGTGATTTTCGTAATTTTCGATATCGAAAGAGGGCGCGGTTGGGAGGTATACTCCCAACGATACTAGTATGCTTTGTGCCAAATTTCATCGTTCTACCGTAATCAGTTTAAAAGTTACGGCCAGTCCAATTTTCAAAATTGCCTCCCTTAAAAGTGGGCGGTGCCACGTCCACTTTAAAAAATTTATTAAAAAATTGTATTATAGAATGACCTATAAAATTATATCATTTTAGCCATTTCAGCTACCGAGATATGTCAATTTATACGATTTTCGAAATTTTTGATATAGAAAAAGGGGCCGTGGTTATAATCCGATTTCACCCATTTTCAATAGCAAGCTATGTACATGGGCTAGAAGTAAACTGTATACCAAATTTCATGCAAATATCTAAATTTTTACTGAAGTTGCAAGTAATCGAATTATTTTGACCTCTTTGCACTTGTTTTTTTGACTAGTGATTGGCATTTGATTGTTTTATTACTCTATTTATTTGTGTGCTTGATTTATGCCAGAGCTCCACAATAACTGCGAATAAATAGGAAATGATGAGAATACCTGCCATCATAGCTATGTACGTTCTTTGGAAATAGTTGGATAATTAAGTCTCTCTCAAAATAAGTGTTTTGGGGGGAGAAATAAATAAATCCCCCTTATAAGCCTCAGAAAGTAACCTTTACCTATAAACAACAAACATTTCTCTCAGGGAAGAGGAGATATCATTTTTAAAATTAACTTCTTAGGCGATCATGCGAAGTTTAGATTGAGAATGAAATTTGAGCACTGTTTTCGTCTGCACGAAAATGTCGCATGCCCGCTAAAAGTCATGTTCTGTTGTAAAATAGGCATTACCTTCAAAGAGGGCATCATTATCTTTTCTCAACCACCCTCCCCTATAAAAATGCAAAAAGGTAAAATTTCTTGATAAATGACAATAACAAACAAAAACAGTATACTATCTGTCACTTTCTAACACGTGTATATCATCCACGATAAAGCAGCACCGATAGGCAAACACAATTTTGACATTTAATTTGGCCGCAGTGTTTTGTTTTTCTGAAGACATGCAGGGTGACACTGAATATTTTAAGTGTGCAGAAATTTCACATCCCTAGATCAACTAAGTGCAAAAAAGTTTATGTTTGCATTACACCGTGCAACAAATTTAGACCTTTTTTCAGATCTCCCATAACGCCCTCCCCTTCAATTTGCTTTCCATTTTAGTCCTTTGGTTCATCCTTTTCCTACGCTATATCCCTTCCTTTTCAAACCTCTTTTCCTCTTAATCATACTCGACCTCTTTCTTTT
Organism: Campiglossa producta; assembly: GCA_964058755.1. Taxonomy (NCBI): domain Eukaryota; kingdom Metazoa; phylum Arthropoda; class Insecta; order Diptera; family Tephritidae; genus Campiglossa; species Campiglossa producta. The sequence continues at coordinate 157,242,880 of CAXKVI010000001.1, forward strand.
CGTTTTCCACTTCTTCTCCCCAGTCCACATTTATGTATTCAGAGATATGACGTATTGAAGGAGAATTTAACAATGAGCTGTATGAGCTTTACGCAGATCTGACCCTAATCTAATCTTGGCTTGCGTCATAGTGACGCTTAACCGCCTAGGCGATTGTGGCCGTTTCGTATCAAAGTACGCCAATCATTCCTTTTTAGCAATAACTGACACCAATTGGAAACCCCAAGAGAGTTCAAGTCATCCTCCACCTGTAGTTTCCATCTCAGTCGAGGTCTCCCCCTTCCTCTTCGAAATGAAAATTATAAATATGTTGCTCTACGAAATGGCAACATTTTCGCGGAAAAAAGAAAACGCTATTAGTTTTGGTAAAGCCTCTACAATCTCGGAATCTGCCAAACGAATTTGGATGAGATTTAATATTTTGATTAACTTAAAACATATAAGAAAATATATCCTTAACTTAATGATTTTTTTCCTCAATATAAGTGAAAATTTCCTCAATACAAGTAATAATTTCCTTAATACAGTGAAGTCAATATAAGTACCCTGTAAAATAAATTTTTCCTCGAAATAAGTGGTTAAAGCTGAAATTTTGTAAAAAATTTCATTTTTTTTTTTGAATTTTTTTAACGTTTTTTGGCATAGTTAGTGGCGAAACTATTGAAGATACTAATAGAGATGAAGGCAAAAAATGTTTATGGGAATTAGTATAATGTGTAATTCGACAGTTTGAATCGAAATTATGAAAACTACCAACTTTTGACGTACTTATATGAAGCAGTTTTTTTTTTTTGCAAAATGGGAGTTTTCATATTTACACCGATATCTCGGAAACTAGATCTACCACAGAAAAATGGAAGTGCTATTCGGAATCAGGAGAAAATTTTACTTTAAGAAAGGTCTATTTTATACTTGGTAACTAAAGTTGATCAAAATTTGTTGAGTATTTCGTATCTTTCCTTAAACCTCTAGAACAATACATATTTCGCTAGGAAAACAAAATAGAATGTATTTGATTTAAATAATATGAGTTTTGACATTTGGCTGATTAAGTTGTTTGTAAACAAAGCTTAATCGCATTTTCTATTTTCAATTAATCGACACATAATTTGTTTTTGCACTTCAAATTCGCACAAAACACACACACACATATATTTGATTTTACATATATTTTTTTTACGTTTTTTGGATTTTCTAGATTTGAAGATAAATTTTAGGTGGAATCCAAGTGATTCTTTGGATGAGAGAAGATTTTGAAAGAATTTTTTTGTTGTTTTTCGTTATTTTGCTCTTAAAAATTTAATTTTTTAGAATTTTTTTAATAATATTTTTTTTTCTTTTTTTCAATTTTCTTTTTTCTGCTTTTATACTTTATATATTTCGAGTTCATCATAAATCACTTTCTTTATTTAGAACTTTTTGCGAAAATTTGATGTTTCAACCACTTTTTTTTTTTTAATCATTAACCAAATAAATGTCGTTTGTTTTCAAATATTTTCGTTAAAACAGAGAAAAAATTCCACAAACAACACAACCGCCGTAGACAGCACAGCGCACATTCTAGTAGTTAGCGACAGTTTGATAGGCAAGACAAGATACATTAACAGACGATAAACAAACAAATCAACCGACGACTTGAAAATGTTGCAAAAAAAAATAAATAAAAAAAAATTGAAACAAAATAACAACGTTCATATCCAAGGAGAAATGAAAAACAATTAATGAAATACGCGCGTTTGAAATTCTGGCGTTTAGTTGCGACAACGTGCGCGAAGCGTTTGAATTTGCGCTCAGAGCGACCGACAACTAGAAGTTCTATTACCAAATAAGAACGAGCAAAATGATGAATTGATTAAACTACTAACAAAAAAATAAAAATTAATAACAAACAGCAACAGTTGTCTACGAGAGAGAAAGCAGAAAGCAACAAAGAAAGTGGAGACTACCACGGTAAATGGAAAACAGCTAAGTGATCGACGATAGCCGGCCAGCACCGGATATGTTGAAAGGAAATGCACTTTCGTAGATGAAAAATGCAGAAGAAGATACGAACTTGTGTTAAGTGATAAGAGATAGTGAGCGTGTCGAGAGTGGTATGTTAGCGAGAGAGCGCTTTTAATAAGTGCGCGCGATCAGTTTGCGAGCTTTAAAGCTCAATGTCAAATATAACACAATCATATCAGAGATCAGCTGTTCGTGTTTTTAACACTATTTTGTAGTTTAAAAATGGCTTGTTATGGTATGGCTCTCTGTTATCACTAGATCCATGGCTCAATAACTACTGGTTGTATTGACAGCTGTGGCTAACGGTTCTTTCATGCTTTGTTGATTTTTTATCACTCAAACTATCACCCTTTTTGTTTTCTTGTTTACATTCTTTGCAAAGTTCGTGGAAAAGCTACGGAATTCGTTTGCGTGTTTTAATGAGTTTTAGTTAATTTTTTTAGAAAAAATAGTTGTGAAAAGAAATTTAGTAAGTGCTTTGTGATAATCTCTTTAGAAAATGTGGAAAAACAAGTAAAAAGCCAGGAAAAATAAGTATATCGTTTGCTCACGTGTTTTTATGCGTTTGTTGTTTTGCCACTGCTTTTGACACAAAAGTTCGGGCCAAAACGGTAATTTCGTATTCTGTTTTGGGCTGCGATTACCATTCAATTATTTTGCCATGACTAGATCAACTAAGTGCAAAAAAGTTTTTGTTTGCCATTACACCGTGCAACAAATTTAGACCTTTTTCGCAGGTGTTCAAAAGTTTTTTTTTTTACTATCAGAGCCGAAAGATATTCTACTGAACTAAACTGCATACATTTCTGATTTTCTACTTTCCTTCTGAATATACCCTATTCTCCTCCTTTCCCTCTCCCACAACGCCTTCCACTTCATTTCGCTTTTCATTTTAGTCCTTCCTTTTCCTCCGCCATATCCCTTCCTTTTCAAACCCCTTTTCCTCTTAATCATACTCGACCTCTTTCTTTTCATTATCCACTTCTTTCCCAGGCCACATTTATTCAGAGATATGACATATTGAAGGAGATTTAACAATGAGCTGTATGAGCTTTTCGCAGATCTGACCCTAGTCCAGGGAATGGAAGCCCAACGGTTACGCTGGCTGGGTTATGTTATGCGAACGGACAAAGAAGTCCATCACAGAAGGTTTTCCTATCCTCACCCTACCTAGCGATGTATATCTTTTTCTATTTATCTCGATTTTATTTTCCATCTCCATCCTGATCTTCAGATCCGTCTCCATCTCAATCCTGATTTCTAGCTCTATTCTTATCTTCATATCCATCCTGGTCTCCATCCTGATTTACATCTCTATGTCCATTTCAATCTCCCATCCCTATCTTTATCTATATATTATTTGCACCCTTTCCCTAATTTTCTCCCATTTCCCCTTCTCCCAATATCTTAGACAGTACCCAGTGACCGCGTCTGCCTCTTGGGGGTTTAAAATGTGCCCGATTTAGGAATGTCTGTCGTAAGAGGCGACTAAAATCTGCAAAAGGTAATGAGGTGCAACTTGATGGCGGATTTACGGAGAAGTAAGACCTCTCGTTACCAACCTTCCATTTCCTTTGGGGCTCATTCGTCAACCGGACGACCTAAAATGAAATTTGTATCAATTTTTTTTTTCAAATTTAGGGAAATTTTCGAGGTCCATTACAGAAAAGTTATCATTTTAAAGGGAAAAGAACAAGCTTTAAATTAAAATTAAAAAAAATATTAAAAATGTCCAAATTTGAAAAAAATTTATACAATTATTTTTTATAAAATTTTTACCTAAATTTTTCAATAATTTTTTTTATTTATATTCGAAAAGAACGGATAAATACTTTAGCAAACGGTTTCCATATTCCTTCTTAGCACGTCAATTACAATACTTCTAATTTAAAGAAAAAGGGCTTACACAAAAAAATTTGCGAATTCAAACCCGTATATCTCGGTAACCATCTAATACTTATACGCGACCCTTGGTGATATTTTTTTTTTCTTACATGGCAGATCACTTTCACCAAATTCCATTCAAATCGAATTTTTAGGTGTTCCGCTTGAGGAATTTTATCCCCTTTCAAAAGGAGATGGTGACATCACCTGTTCATACCGGATCAAAAGATCGATCTACATATATCTTCTTCTTTTCCATCCCGATCTACATCTTTATCTGCATTATCTCTTTCGTTCTTTTTCGCAATGTCCCTATTATTTACTTGCTCTCTCTTTCGTATTCTATATGTCTCTCTTTAATTATCCGTCTCGCCTTCTCTCCCTCTCATTATGCCAGATTAAATTCGTTGTTGCGCAGTGTTTGAGGTCGTTTTAAAGCTTGAAAGGTTTATAAATAAAAGTATGGCAGTCGCTTATCACCACCGAACTATTAAAAATCATACCAAAACTGTCGTGAAAATATCGACAGAGTTTTTAAAAATTTTTAACATTAATAATTTGCATTGATTGATATATGTATGTACCTATACGACCAAATTTGTCTACTGTCGTCAGAGATAAGAAAATATAATTGAGATTTAACAGTGTGAGGTAATAAATTTATTTTTAGAAGCTGGAGTAAATTCCTACTGGGACAGATAGAATACTATTTCGCAATTTATGCTGATTTCGTTTCATCGAAAAAAATGTACACTTTTACGTTGAACATGTTTACACTCTTGCACAGAACACTATAAAGATGTGATAAAAGTGTACCCGTTCTGCATGAACCTGTTATCGATAAAACGAACATAAAACACTGCCCCGTTTTCTATACTATGTGCTTGAATAATTAGGTTTCGTTTTTCACCCATATTTAATTGTTATTGCAAAATCCAATTTATTTCACCAAATTTATCTATGAAATAAAATTTTCGTCACCTGATTTTCAGTGCAGCTTCAGAGGGTAAAAAGTGTGAGTTTTTACACTCTTGAAGTGTACATTTTTAGGAAACGAAAGCATATCATGTTTGACGTTTTACCTTCATTTTGCAAACGAAAACGGAAAATTGAAGAGTGTAACAAAAATGCGCATTTTTTTGATGAAACGAAATCACCATTAGGTAATCTATAACAAAAGGTCTGTTCCGCTCTCTGCTTCGTCTAACATATGAGCCCCCTAAAGCACAAGTGGTATAAGTCCACATTTTCTCAAACTGAGATATTGAAGGTTTTGTGTTGTCAACAAATAGGGGGTACCCTTGATTTCACAAGTTAGTTCTGCTAGTTAGTCGGTTTCTATGGGAGTTACGAGCTACCCCGTTAGCGTGTTATATAGAAAACATATTCCCCTACATAGTTTCATGCCTAACTAAAATAAATCGAAAACTGGACTTATACCACTTGTGCTTTTAGGTTATTTAAAGAGTCAGGTAAAGAAGGAAAGCGAATAGTGAAGTCGTGTAATATGAACCGTGATTCGGCAACTGAGTTGAAGATCACCCTATTTAAAAATTTTTTGCAAAAACACCCAACCTAAAAATTTGTTTGAAGCACTCCTCAAGTAAGAATTTGGATAAACCAAGCCTTAAACGTTTTCACATTTTTCTTAACTGACACCTGTTGTAGCATTCGAGTGTTACCTATATCGTCAAAGAGAAGATAAGACAAAAAATAGAACCATGAATGAGGTAATTCAAAAATTGTTCTGTTTATCATAACTATGCTGTTATTTGAGCCAATCTATCAGTAGGTAATTAGTCATTATGTATTAGCATTTCGAATTTGTTGTTATTAAGGTTTGAATCATGGATAATTGGGGGTGTGCTTTGTACTTCAAAAAAAAAATAAAAATTCTAGATTTTTTGTAAGCTATTTTGTTGTGATGCTTATCAGTATTAATATACAAAGTTATTGTTATCTTCAGTTTACCTCCTTTTGTTTATCTTTAACTTTTTTTGATTTCGGTTTTTTTTTGTTTTTTTTTGTTAAATTCTTATCCCAAGGTGAAGCATGCGGTAACGATAAAAGATTACATAAAAAGGCAATGGATTTAAAAGGATTTATGGAGGCGATATGCCAGGCTGGGTAAATATTTGTAGAAAAAATGTGTTTGAGAAGTGATTAACTCGTGTTCCCAAATTTTTCACCGTCTACATATATTTCTTTATTAAATTCAAAATATGAAAAATGTAGAAGCTGATTAATCGTGTGCAAGAGTAGGTCGCCTCTCCGTTGGTGCACCCTGGGTAACGCTAAATGACCTAAATGGCCTACACGGCTAGTTTCTTGTATTGCCGGTTCTACGAGAACGGTACCAGTACTTAAGCTGTTTCCATCGTGCCGAAACGATCCGGGCCGTTTTCTTATATCGACCCGGCCAAGAGCAATACACTCGGGGTGACCCTGACTGACATTTAGGCAGGGCTACACCTCGTTACAAAAACAACAATCGTTCCCTGGGATCTTCATTTCCTTAGGCTGTAAAACAAAAGCTTTCGTAAAAAATTGGGCATACCTATGTAAGTATATATGAACTGGGTTTGTAAATCACCGGATCGCATATGTATGTAATCAAATTGGCATCGCCGATTTCGCCTCTTTTCAGCATCGGTAAGCGTTTTTGAGATGAGACCATCCACAACCTTGAAGATTATTGTTATTTTTTTAAAACCTTATTAACCGCGACCATTTACACGATCTATTGTGTGACCTTTCAGCTTATTTCTGTATGCGGAGGCTCTTTATAAATTTGAGCACCTCCTCAGATTTTTTATTCCATAGCACGAACGGAGTGAGAGTGACCCCACCTAGGTAGCAAACTCTCTTTCTTGCTAACCCAATGCATTTGCCGAGTATATGAACCGGCGTTTCAACCTCCAGTTCGCAAAACCGACAAATTGTTGTATCTGACAGATTCAGCTTACTCAGGTGATAACGCAGATCGCAATGTGCCATGTAATACCAAGTGAGGGTTCTTCGATCCACCCTTCTTGGATTAATGAGTCTGGCCGATACTCTTTGTGAGTGTTCTATAAAGAGTTTGACCTACCTCCGTCCTAGGCTGCTAAGCCAATTGTGCCTAAACTGTTTGTTTTCCCAGTTGCTTGTGGTCTCCTGTACGTGGGCCTTGGTGAGTACGCAAAAGAGTTTCGGACCCTAAAATGCTGTTAGAGCACCATGTTTTGCAACGTGATCTACGTTTTCTTTGCCGTCATGCCCTGGGTACCCAACCTAACAAAACTTTGTTTTTGGCTCCCAGATCATTAAGAACTGCGACGCACTTATCGACAAGCTTCGAAGTTGTATTGTAAGACGGCAAGACATGTATGGCGACCTAATGTAGACATAATGTAGATTCGCCTAGAGGATATACTTCTTCGGAGGCATTCTCTGCCACATAATTCTATTGCATGGATTTCCGTTTGAAAGATAGTGGGGTAGTTACCCATCGGTAGCGATTTTTTGTAATTTGGTCTATAGATACCAGCTCCCGCTTTACCATCTTCCAGCTTCGATCCATGCGTATACCAAATCTCCGAATCGGATTCCACATACGGATTCCCTGTGTCCCAGAGCACTCGATCTACGATCGAAACTTCAAAGTTTCGCATGATCCTGAGCGTAGGAGTTATTGCATCACTTACTTGCATTATAGGACCACATATGTATGTATATATGAAATTTTTGACTATCTTCATAAGTCCGATTTTAAGATCGGAAATGTTTTATAGTAGTGCAAGAGAAGAAGAGAGGTTTAAGTGAAATTATGGAAGTTTGTGATGAAATTTTTTGCAGTGTACCACCGCTAGTTGGATGTTGCAAACACCTAGCTTGCTTGTGCGCCATCTAGCGGTGAATAGTTGCACGATATACTATCTTTCTCACCATCACAGTGCTTTCCACCACAAAGTAAAAATAAAGTCATCTCAGAATTTTCTGTGGTGTAATCAACGTCTATAAGACTTTTCACCACTTAGCTTTCAAAAAAATTCACCATCTACTAGCTGTGTTGAATAAATTTTAGACCAATTAGCTATGTACATACTCAGACGAAACAAAATTGAACGTTAAATTCAAACTTACCGCTTTACGTTTATCCGCCTCGGTCGCCGCTGAATTCGAACGGCTCCTAAATAGATCCATTACTTTGGTCATTGGTGAGCGGGATGCGTCCGCACGACGTACCGCCGTTACGGTGTGGTAGTACTGTAAAGAAGTAGGAAAAGAGGAGGTTAATACAATGTAAGTATTTCATGTAGTCAGAGAATTTGGATGTATATAGAAGGCTTGACCCTACTAGGGACTGTAAACCTGCACTCCAGCGTAGCACCCGAGCTGCCTGTCATAAGAGTCGGTTAAACTTTGGACGGGGTCAAACAAATCGCACCCACGGGTTAGTACAGTAAGTAACAGATTTATTTCACCAGGGCACCTTGGCGCGGTTGAATGGCAGCTACCCCCTATAGAAGAAGCTACCTTATAGAGTTACAAATATAAAGGTCGGTTGTGATAGATTGCGTGAGTTATAACGATATGATGCTATGTTCGCTGGTGAATCGAATAAGGCCAAAGTACCTCAGTAGGTTAGGTACAAGTGGCTGCCGCAGAGGTACACTTAGGCCAGTTTTAGATGCCCCGTTGTGATACTACCAATGCAATCAGGGGACTCGGTCATATGGAAAATCCCCTCCTTTTAGATGACTTGATGAAAGCCATCACGTCCTTTATGAAGAGCTCTACAACCTGGCATAGGCTATGCAGGAAGGGAACTGATCCACCGTTTCTTTGCTGCATGTGTTCCAAAAAGGCATTAATTTGAAGATTTCCATCCTTCTTAATGTGTAAATATGTCGAGATCTGTTGGGATCCCATTTTGGCGAAGTTTGCTTGGATATCCGGCACTTTGGGAATTGTAGCCATCTCTTTGGAGACTGTAGCCAAATCGTTCCCAAGACAGTTGGGCTAGTACCACAAAGTGCTAATGGTGAAATCCATGGTGATGTCCTGGGGTTTCTGCTCTGAGAAGTGACTGTCTTGGGAACCACGCCGATCCACCCTCTCCCATTCTTCCCTACTAAGAATGTTTTCCCTGAAGTAGCTTTATTCGACTGTTGTGGTCGCATAATTGTCTGTGTTCCCAGGAAGAAAACTATACGATTTTAAAGTTCCTCACTGCAACTGTGTCGGGGAGGATTTTCCTCGAGGAGTACCACGTATACTCGAAATGGGGAGTGGCCCGTCAGAACACCGTTTACCAGGAATAAATTGACCTACAGTCAGCCCGATAAGGTCAGCTGTAATCCACCCTCTGGATCGTAATATCCTGCTCAAGAGCAGACCTTCGGCGTATTGAACTCCGTCACATTTACAGCTGGAAACGCAAGGTTTACAAGTACAAAATCGGGCGAAAGATTTCCCTGGATCCAGATAATGTTTAATGTTGCAGTTCTAGCCCTTCACTTGGAAGAGCCTATAATGATAAGTTTTTTTCGCGCCATTCTTCAAAAAGTAGAGCAAGCCCAGCGGTTGCTCAGCTTAGGTTAGGTTCAAGTGGCTCCGCAGAGGCACACTTGGGCCAATTTTGAAAGGCCCGTTGTGATACCACCAACACTAGGAAAGTCAGTCCCGGGACCCGGCTATATGGAAAATCCCTGAGTTGTTAAAATCCCTGAGTTGTTGGGATTTACCACATAGCAGAATCCCTTTCTGCGTGCCTACCAATAAGACAGTGCCCAGTTAAACACCTATTAGTATTCAGATTTCTCTCTTTCTTAGGGCTTGAATGTCTCTAGATCTTTTGTGATCCCATTTTGGCCAGGTGTTTTTTGGACATCCGGCTTGCATGTGTCAAACGGCATACCTAAGCGCTCTTTCTCCCGAAGAACCTGCTTGGTCGTACCCTGTCTGGCAAGTTCGTCTGCCTTACACTTTCCCTCAATGGTTGCTCAGCTTAGTCGAAGCCTATCTGTGCAAGAGAAGACTATAGAAGGCCAGTGAAATCCTGTTTCGTCTGCAGCAGGTTTCTTCAAATTTCTATGTCCGGGATCCAGATGATACTTATTGTAAAGTAGATTGAGGCAAAAAAGAGCGGGGTAAGGCATTCTAAGACCATTTCCCGCCGAACCACGGTTGAACTCACCGCTTGGCTGTGCGAATAAATATACCATCCGCAGAATTCTTCATTTATGCAACTTCCGCTTGGAAGATGGCTCTGATCCTAACAGATAACTTCCACTCAATCTTTCCTTCCAACATCGATCGATCTGTGGACCAGTTCTGCGCCCCACTGTCTCAAATGCCCCACTCGTCCCATTCTTCCCTCGACGGAATTAAGGTATTAAGACTAGGGAATGACGGTATTGAAACTAGCAATCTTTTCGGCTTGGAATAAAATCGAAGCCAGTCAGATTCCTGGAGTGCCAGCAGTTTCCGACCCTTGGCACATATGACGATGTCTAGTTAGCACTTGGACCGCCTTCTCTTTGCCTACAATATCTTTTGAATGTATGCTCATAGTCGATGCTTTCCCTTCCTCTTTTGATTTCCTGAAGCTTCCTTTTTAGACCACTCGAAGAAATGGTTTAAACGGTAACAGAAAGCTCTGAAAATTGATTCTTAGTGGCCTTCTCAGGTGAATGAATTGTTTTTTGTTTCAGGAGACGCCTAAAGAGACTTCCTATAGAAGACTACTTTTTTAGGACTTGAGGAGGCCTTGGAAAACTTCCTTTCTAGGTTTCAGGGGGAAGAATACAAAAATCTTCCTCCATATTAACTCTACAGAATAACCATCTTTATTTAACCTCCCCGTCTCCCCTTAAACAAATTTTTAGGAATCTAATATAAAGTTCTTCTAACCACTCACCTGTGCATCACTGCCTTGATGCGGATGCGCCGAACCATCTTTGTACCTATTCTTCGCACTGCTGCTGTTGTTACTACTACTACCTCCCTCTGCGCTGGTTATCGTGACTGCGGGATGCTGACGCTTATCATGACTATGATGATGGCCACCAATCAAACCGGAATTTTGCATGGCCACTTTCATTTGATTCATTATACCACCACCGGCACCCGAATGTGTGCTACTCGCACTACTACTTTCCGCACCCGCCACAACACTAACACCGCCACTGCCGCCCACAAGCAGCGCGGAATCTTTACGTTTAGCATCTGATTTGGCGCGTTGTCGAAAGACGTCAAATATTGTAGGACGCCGATTGGGACTCGCTATACCGTGCACCGTGGATTGATTGAGCACTGGCGATTCTTCACCGCTACGTCGACGTTCCAGCGAACCAGAGCGGGGTGTACCACCCACACGTTCTGCACTTCGCGTAATTTTCTCCATATTACGATTGAGCTTTTCAAGTTTGGCGGCTTCGCGTTCTTGACGCCGCACCGTTTCACGTTCCAATTTGCGTGCTTCTTTCTCGCGGCGACTTGCTTCTTTTTCTTGACGCCTAGGGGGGATGGAAGGTGGATAAATTAGTAATGATCTTGGATTGGTTATAATATTACACTTACCTCGCCTCTTTCTCCATCTTTTTGGAAGCCTTACGGGCTGCTTTGGCATTGGGTTCCGCTGGTGCGCTGGAGGGTCGTGAACCGGGCAAACGTCCATCTTGTTCCTGAAAGTGTACATGTCGTTTGTGAGTATGTGTTCTAGGCGTTTTTTGCATATATATTTAAACTATATAAAACAACAACAAAACTAATACTAAATAAGTAAATCTAATTTGGCGTTAGAGCAACTGTCCAACTCAGCAGCGCCTGGAGCACTGGCTATCAATGTTTCACGCAGTGTCTATATTTGTTACAAAAATTGGATACCTTACCAAAGCCTCTAATAATTGCACAAGCAACGGTTAGCCAATTGTTGACATGAGTTAATTAGCCACAGTAAAATTTGGTCATTGAAAGCTCGCAGCGGCTCACAATAGAAAACAATCAATTAATTGGCGATATCAACAGTCAACAAAGGCGGCAGTGAAGGACGACAAGGAGAAGTTATACAAAAAAAAAAGGATATCGAACAGCAGGAATTGACATTGAGCATAACGGGAATGCTGACGTAAAAAAAAGAAATTTGGCAGCGATAAAAATAGTTACAACAAACAAAGCGTAAATGGGCCAAAGTAGTCTTTAAAGCTTCTGGAAAAGATAGTTGTGACAATTTTTGAAGCCACACACGGTCGTGCTTCGTCAGTGAATTTGGGTTGGTCTTCTCAGTTAAGAGAACACAATGGAAGTTGTATTTTGAGTAGTTTTTTTTAGTAGAGTGATTTTTTATTTAATTTAATTTTCTTTTACTTATAACTTTATTTTAATTTTTATTTAATTCAATTAAATATTTAAATATTTATTTTAATTTTAATTTACTTTAACTTGATTTAATTTTATTTATTTTAAATTTTAATTTTAATTTTAATTTAAATTTTAATTTTAATTTAAATTTAAATTTAAATTTTAATTTTAATTTTAATTTTAATTTTAATTTTAGTTTTAATTTTAATTTTAATTTTAATTTTAATTTTAATTTTAATTTTAATTTTAATTTTAATTTTAATTTTAATTTTAATTTTAATTTTAATTTTAATTTTAATTTTAATTTTAATTTTAATTTTAATTTTAATTTTAATTTTAATTTTAATTTTGATTTTAATTTTAATTTTAATTTTAATTTTAATTTTAATTTTAATTTTAATTTTAATTTTAATTTAAATTTAAATTTTAATTTTAATTTTAATTTTAGTTTTAATTTTAATTTTAATTTTAATTTTAATTTTAATTTTAATTTTAATTTTAGTTTTAATTTTAATTTTAATTTTAATTTTAATTTTAATTTTAATTTTAATTTTAATTTTAATTTTAATTTTAATTTTAATTTTAATTTTAATTTTAATTTTAATTTTATTTTTAATTTTAATTTTAATTTTAATTTTAATTTTGATTTTCATTTTAATTTTAATTTTAATTTTAATTTTAATTTTAATTTTAATTTTAATTTTAATTTAAATTTTAGTTTTAGTTTTATTTTTAATTTTAATTTTAATTTTAATTTTACTTTTACTTTTACTTTTACTTTTACTTTTACTTTTACTTTTAATTTTAATTTTAATTTTAATTTATTTTGATTTAATTAAATCTAATTAAATCTTTTTTATTTTATTTTATTTATTTTTTTTCTTCTTTTTTTATTTATTTTTATATTGAATTTAATTATTTTTTTCATTTTTTTACTTTATTTTTTATTTCAATTTTATTTTAAACTTCTTAATTTATTTTATTTTTTTTAGTTCTACATATTTTTATTATTAATTTTATATTAAATTTTTAATTTTTTTTTAATTTTATTAATTTTTTTATAATTTTTTAGCCTTATTTATTTTTTTATTTTTTGTTATTTTTTATATTTTTTTATAATTATTACTATTATTTTTTTATATTTTTTATTATTATTTATTTTTTTATATTTTTTTAATGTTTTCTTTTGTTGGTTTTTTTAATTTTTTTTTATCTATTTTTTTATCTATTTTTTTTTATTTCACTTTATTTAATTTTATTTTTATTTTATTTTATTTTATTTTTATTTTATTTTTATTTTTATTTTTATTTTATTTTTATTTTATTTTATTTTATTTTTATTTTATTTTATTTTTATTTTATTTTTATTTTGTTTTTATTTTATTTTTATTTTATTTTTATTTTTATTTTTATTTTATTTTTATTTTATTTTTATTTTTATTTTAATTTTATTTTATTTTTTTATTTTTATTTATTTTTTTTATTTTAATTTTATCTAATTTTTTGTTTACTTTTATTTTTTTTGTTTTAATTTTATTTTTATTTTTAATTTTATTTTTATTTTTTTTTTTTCATTTCTATTTTATTTTATTTTTATTTAATTTTTATTTTACTTTTATTTTATTTTTATTTTAATTTTATTTTTTAGTTTTATTTTCTTTTATTTTTATTTTATTTTTTATTTTTTGTTTATTTTTTTTTGTTTTTTTTTTATTTTATATAAATTTAATTTATTTAATGGCTAATTCCGATCGGTTATAATTATTAATATAAATTTTCCAGCTAATCCGATCTATCAGGGTCGAGTGCAAATAAAAAACGATTTATTCCACAATTTTGCCCAACGTTTCGATAAACTCCTTATCTTCTTCAGGGGCTTTCTATATTAATTTATAACGAAATACAAAAACAACATTAGAATCAATTTCAAACACATATTAACATAAATATTGCACTATTTTTTATATATATTAAACTTACATTTGGTATAAATTATTAACTATTCACTAGGTGTTGTTACCATCACTGTGTGGTACACTTGTCAAACTAAAGCTAATTATATCTATCATAAACATACAAGGTAATTTGGTCCTATATCTTGTGTATCTTCCTTCACAATGAACAAGAAGGAAGATACACAAGATATAGGACCAAATTACCTTATATGTTTATGATAGATATAATTAGGTCCCTTAACCTAGCACACACATTATAGCACACTCCAAAAAGGAACTCGTACTAAATTGCACACTATTTAATGCTAATTTAATACGGGTTCATTTAATTTATTACAGTTGTTTTTTAAAAATTATCGATGTGTGTGCCAGCTTAAGGTTAAGCTAGCACACTCATTATAGCACACTCCAAAAACGAAAACGTTTTTGACTGACCACTATTTAATGCTAATTTAGTACGGGTTCATTTAATTTATTACAGTTTTTTTTTAAAAATTATCGATGTGTGTGTGCCAGCTTAGGGTTAAGCCAGCACACTTACTGTATATAGCACACTCCAAAAACGAAAACGTTTTTGACTGACCACTATTTAATGCTAATTTAGTACGGGTTCATTTAATTTATTACAGTTGTTTTTTAAAAATTATCGATGTGTGTGTGCCAGCTTAGGGTTAAGCCAGCACACTTACTGTATATAGCACACTCCAAAAACGAAAACGTTTTTGACTGACCACTATTTAATGCTAATTTAGTACGGGTTCATTTAATTTATTACAGTTGTTTTTAAAAATTATCGATGTGTGTGCCAGCTTAAGGTTAAGCTAGCACACTCATTATAGCACACTCCAAAAACGAAAACGTTTTTGACTGACCACTATTTAATGCTAATTTAGTACGGGTTCATTTAATTTATTACAGTTGTTTTTAAAAATTATCGATGTGTGTGTGCCAGCTTA
>CAXKVI010000001.1:157258224-157260724 GCA_964058755.1 Campiglossa producta
AATCGAAAAATTTTTTCTCGATTTTTTTTTTAAAATAACTCCTAGTAATGCTAACTTGACCGTCAAGTTAGCATTTTTTTCATTAGCATTTTTTTCATTAGCACTACTTAATTACAGTTATTAAACGGGAATTATCTGCGCAAATGATTTTAAATTTAGAATCGAATTGAATTGTTTTCGAGGGTGGTAGTGCTAACTTGACCGTCAAGTTAGCACTACTAGGGGTTATTTTTAAAAAAAATCGAGAAAAAAAATTTTTCGATTTTTTTCATTAGCACTACTTAATTACGGTTATTAAACGGGAATTATCTGCGCAAATGATTTTAAATTTAGAATCGAATTGAATTGTTTTCGAGGGTGGTAGTGCTAACTTGACCGTCAAGTTAGCACTACTAGGGGTTATTTTTTAAAAAAATCGAGAAAAAAAATTTTCGATTTTTTTCATTAGCACTACTTAATTACAGTTATTAAACGGGAATTATCTGCGCAAATGATTTTAAATTTAGAATCGAATTGAATTGTTTTCGAGGGTCGTAGTGCTAACTTGACCGTCAAGTTAGCACTACTAGGGGTTATTTTTTAAAAAAATCGAGAAAAAAAATTTTTCGATTTTTTTCATTAGCACTACTTAATTACAGTTATTAAACGGGAATTATATGCGCAATTGATTTTAATTTTAGAGTCGAACTAAATTGTTTTCGAGGGTGGTAGTGCTAACTTGACCGTCAAGTTAGCATTTTTTTCATTAGCATTTTTTTCATTAGCACTACTTAATTACAGTTATTAAACGGGAATTATCTGCGCAAATGATTTTAAATTTAGAATCGAATTGAATTGTTTTCGAGGGTCGTAGTGCTAACTTGACCGTCAAGTTAGCACTACTAGGGGTTATTTTTTAAAAAAATCGAGAAAAAAAATTTTTCGATTTTTTTCATTAGCACTACTTAATTACAGTTATTAAACGGGAATTATATGCGCAATTGATTTTAATTTTAGAGTCGAACTAAATTGTTTTCGAGGGTGGTAGTGCTAACTTGACCGTCAAGTTAGCACTACTAGGGGTTATTTTTAAAAAAATCGAGAAAAAAAAATTTTCGATTTTTTTCATTAGCACTACTTAATTACGGTTATTAAACGGGAATTATCTGCGCAAATGATTTTAAATTTAGAAACGAATTGAATTGTTTTCGAGGGTGGTAGTGCTAACCTGACCGTCAAGTTAGCACTACTAGGGGTTATTTTTAAAAAAAATCGAGAAAAAAAATTTTTCAATTTTTTTCATTAGCACTACTTAATTACAGTTATTAAACGGGAATTATATGCGCAATTGATTTTAATTTTAGAGTCGAACTAAATTGTTTTCGAGGGTGGTAGTGCTAACTTGACCGTCAAGTTAGCACTACTAGGGGTTATTTTTAAAAAAATCGAGAAAAAAAAATTTTCGATTTTTTTCATTAGCACTACTTAATTACGGTTATTAAACGGGAATTATCTGCGCAAATGATTTTAAATTTAGAAACGAATTGAATTGTTTTCGAGGGTGGTAGTGCTAACCTGACCGTCAAGTTAGCACTACTAGGGGTTATTTTTAAAAAAAATCGAGAAAAAAAATTTTTCGATTTTTTTCATTAGCACTACTTAATTACGGTTATTAAACGGGAATTATCTGCGCAAATGATTTTAAATTTAGAAACGAATTGAATTGTTTTCGAGGGTGGTAGTGCTAACCTGACCGTCAAGTTAGCACTACTAGGGGTTATTTTTAAAAAAAATCGAGAAAAAAAATTTTTCAATTTTTTTCATTAGCACTACTTAATTACAGTTATTAAACGGGAATTATATGCGCAATTGATTTTAATTTTAGAGTCGAACTAAATTGTTTTCGAGGGTGGTAGTGCTAACTTGACCGTCAAGTTAGCACTACTAGGGGTTATTTTTAAAAAAATCGAGAAAAAAAATTTTCGATTTTTTTCATTAGCACTACTTAATTACGGTTATTAAACGGGAATTATCTGCGCAAATGATTTTAAATTTAGAAACGAATTGAATTGTTTTCGAGGGTGGTAGTGCTAACCTGACCGTCAAGTTAGCACTACTAGGGGTTATTTTTAAAAAAAATCGAGAAAAAAAATTTTTCGATTTTTTTCATTAGCACTACTTAATTACGGTTATTAAACGGGAATTATCTGAGCAATTGATTTTAAATTTAGAATCGAATTAAATTGTTTTCGAGGGTGGTAGTGCTAACTTGACGGTCAAGTTAGCATTACTAGGGGTTATTTTAAAAAAATGAAAAACGGTAATTTTTTGGATTTCACGGTGTGTTAACGGTTAAAAAGCGGGAATTAATCCCATATAGTAATATTAATTTTTTCAAAGTTGTAGTGCTAACTTGACGGACATCAATTGCAGCAAATTGTTTTAAGATCGTTTGTTAGTTTTATTTTGGCTTTAAGGTAGATAAATAGAGGAAGCATTATTCGAAATTGACTTCGAAAAT
>CAXKVI010000001.1:157265724-157288224 GCA_964058755.1 Campiglossa producta
CGCTTCAAAATTGGAAATGCTTGATTTGGGCGACAATCCCAAGTTGGGTGCGCTACCCTCACCATGGCTGGTAAACTCGCTAAAACGTCTTGATCTTGGCAATACTGGCATGCGTCAGCTACCAATTGAAGCTATAGCCGAACAAACTCAACTCATGTTTCTCAATGTATCCTATAATAAATTGCGCGAAATTAATCCACGAAATTTTAAATATTTGGAACATTTGAGTAATTTCGATATACGCGCTAATGATTGGAATTGTTACAGCTTGAATATTGTCATGGATATGCTGCTCAAGCCATACGCAATTGCTTATGGTTATGATAGCATGGATCTCGAGTTCCCGGGTGAATATATCAATGATATAGCGTGCATGTATCGTTTGGAGGATGAAGATGAGGGTGGCGAGAACACCTCCTCAAGCACTACGCAACCTTTTGAAGTGGCGAGTGAGAGTGAAAGTGTGAGTCAGAACGGTGTTGGTGCACTGGAGCAACCCGCGCTATTGCAGCAGTATCCATGTAGGGATATCGAGTCTATGCGTCGTGAGCTCAAAGCTATTGTTAGCATTTATGAACAAAAGTTTGATCATTTGAATAAGCTGATCGACGATTTGAGTAGACGTTTGCAGGCTTTTGAGCGCTTGAATGCTACGCTTATGCAACATGTAACGATAACGGTTTAAATTTGGAGTATTTAAAAAAACATGAAATATTTTGTAGAATTTGTTAAAATGTATTAAAATTAGTATTGAACAAGAAAATACATCTTAAAAATAAATTTGCCACATTGGATAGACAAAAAGTTGGTGTGCTTCAGCGTGCTACACCCTCTAACTATACTAAATTGAAGGTTTCGAATATTTTCTATAGAGTCCTGCAAAAATTGTTTGCACATATTTGCCCCCCTTGTTTTAATGATAAAAAGTCTTTTTATATTTTTACCAAGGGACATGACGTATACGTAACATTTTTTTGTTAACGAATGTGTAGGCATAGAGAAACAAATAGGTGATTAAGACTGAAATAATAAAATATGTTCAACGAAAGAACGAGATTCTAAGTAAAAGTTAGAAAAAACAAAAAATTATCAAACATTTCGGATACCTATAATCGCGGTAATTTCGTCTGAAAATATAGCACTTCCTCGGCTAATTAAAGAAAAATCAATGCGAATCAACCAAACATTAAAACAAAAGCAGCAAGAATTATACTTCATAAATGCTACGTTTCCCACTTTGGATAGACAAAAAGTTTGTATGCTACATCGTGCTACACCCTCAAACTATAATAAATTGAAGGTTTCGAATGTTTTCTATCGATTCGTGAAACATTTGTTTGCCCATATTTGGCCCCCTTGCTTTAATGATGAAAAGTCTATTCAAATTTTCATAAAAGTGACATGACGTATACGTAACATGTTTTTGTTCGAGAAACGAATAGCCCATGCTACAATACTACCTATGGGATTGCTTTAAGAGAAAGCTGAAGAAGGCTGAAAAAATGAAAAACGAGCTTCTACTTAAGTAACAGTAAGAAAAAGTGGATTATTATCTAAAATTGCTGCTACCTAGAATCGAACGCATTCTCTGTCGTCACATTTGCGTAATAAATGTGAGAAAACCAAAATAAACAATGAAATTCCCAAATTAATAGATATCGTTATCTTTGAAAATCACGCAATCGACACGTGATTTTATCATTTGTACGCTCCAAACAGTCTATAACTTAATTGTTATGCGCAAATTTTGTTACTTTTAATGTTATTTGTCGCTGAAGTGTTTTTCTTACATTTATGTACGTTTTTTTTTCAAGTGCAATTGTAGATAACGCAAATTTTTTGTATGAGTTCACATTAATGTTTTTGCAATCACTTCCAAAGTTGGATGGGTTTGTGCGATAAGCGATCGCGAAATGTGATTATTTTACACAGCGCACGGGAATGTATGCGATTATTTTGGCAAATAAACAAACAAAAATGATAAGAGTTTGGCTTTCACATAACTGTGAGATTTTTTAAGGGAAATTTTTTTATTTTTTTTTTATTAAAATAATTATTTTTTTTTTGTTTATTGTTTTTGATCAGTACAAATAAATTTTAAGTGTTATACAAGAGTCTCCCCTGAAGATGCTGAAATTTGTCAGCGAAACATTAGGGAAAAGGGTTAAATAAAGAACACTTGAGTCACAATACTCCAGTAGGAGTTGAAAAAGTTGATGATGATGATGATGATGATGATGATGATGATCATGATGATGATGATGTATTGGTCCAAAGAGATAGCAAATTTATTTTCAAAACATTTGTTTTTTGGTCTTTTTTAAGTTTTATAACTCCAGACAAGTGTCCGCTCTATATTTTTTCTATGATTTATCTGGAATATGATGATCGTCGACTAAATATTTAAATTGCTGAGCTTTTGCTATTTTGTTATAATCAACAATTAGTGCTAATTATTTATTAAAAGCAATAAAAGAACATCAGGGGGCACCAACTTTGCAACTTTCTGTAATAAAAATGGTTTCAAACAGATAACAGGAAATGCCTTAAAGATTCGAATTTATAAAAAATCGACACGACGTTTTTGGATGCCTAAGTCTGAAAGCTATAAAAGAAAAAAATATAATCTAATCTAAAAAAATTAGGGCCACCTTAATGCACGTAAATAGAAGTAATTTGAACGGCAAAAAAATTGCAAAGCTAAACTGGTTGTGCTCAGTCGAGCGTTCATTATACTCTATATACCTCTATTTATGTACTGACTAAATGCTGCAGTCGGTATTATTATTTTTTTTTGTTTTTTAAATAAATTAGAAAAATTATATTTCAATAAAAATTCTTTTGACGTCAAAAAACTTTGTACACTCCGCGAAATATATATAATGGCAGTGCAATTTTTGTGATTCTCAATTACGTCAACATATACTAGGTATCTTAAAGGGCTGATACATAAGCGCAAATCCGGAATTAACTGCGCTTTTGGGAAATAACTTGAGCATAATCTTCATTATAAATTCCAAAAAAATGAAGAAGATTTGAACAGATATAAGAGCACAAAAAAAATTCGCTGACAACACTCTTCAGATAAAGAAACAAAAAATAGCAAGAAACACAACCAAACGAAAGAAATTAACGAGTTTCGGCGACATCTAGCGCCGGTAAACAAACAAAACCAGCAAGAAACACAACCAAATTTAAAAAATTGAGAGTATCAACGGCTAGATGTCGCCGGCAAATCAACAATTATTGGCGACAGCTATCTTCAAACCGCAAGAAATGGAGGATTGGACCCTAGATGGAGCCGAGATGGTGGTATGTTAATCTTCAATGTTGTGTGTGTATCAGGGTAAAATTTGGATCTAATTAAAGAAGATTTGTTGGAGATATTTAATCTATGTGTGTGTATCCATAGCATTACGGAAGTAAGTTTATTGGAATTGGAATTTAAATCGGATCTTTCAAGAGACAAGATATACAAATGAGCGATATCTTCTTCGATTTGGCACGAGTTGATTTTATAACCGATTTCTCAATCAATCTTTCATTTGACAGAAATCGATAAATCATCCCTGCAAGTGAGGTATAGATCAATAATATAAGTAAAATTTAATTTTTTACCAATCAAAGTACCTATCCGTTCGGGTATAAAATGGCCTACCGCCAATTAGATACTATGGTGAGTTGGCACTGCCTATGCCAAAACCACTGGCGACAAAATTAAACTATATTCACCTTATAACAAATATGTTCAATTTGAAAGATAAGAAAGCTGGTACTATGGTGCGATATTACAAATTGTAAGCATATTTTTAACAAAATAACTGTCAAAAAAAACTCAATCTGAGATGCATTGCTACCGTTCCACTTTCCTTATAACTTCGACCCCATACTGAAAGACCTAATTCGGAAGTCTAATGGCTTCATTATGTATTGCGAACGAACGTTTTTGTTTTTTATGTCAAAGAAAATTCGAAAATATTTCAAAAAAATCTATGGCCCGTAGTCATAGTCGAATTAAAGTAGGAACTAAAGTTAGCGTAGGAGCTTATGACAGATATGGCGCTGATAATTGTGTCAAAAAGCCGATGCTAACTTTAGCACATACTTTATTTCGACTATGACTACGGGCCTATGGAGCGAACTGTGCGCAGACGAACCGTTCGCAATACAGAATAAGGCCATAAATAAATTTGAAGTTCCGGAATCGATGCTTCGTACATTACTGCCGTTTGACTCGTATAATTTCCATGACTTCTATAATGACTTTGATTCGAAACAGTCAATTCCATAACTCCTAATCAAACGGAAGCTCCGACTTTTTGGAATCGAAATATAAGTTCCGTAACATCACTAGTATGTACCAAGCAGGAAAATAACACTATACAATAGCCAAAAATCCTAAAGAGGTTTCTCATCGGTTTCTAAAGCTTTTGGGTGTGCTGAATCCGAATATGAAGTTAGACTTTTCGGGTCACTTTAGGTTTTCTGTCCAGAGGGCAGTTTGTTCAGAGATCGGTAGAAGTAAAAAAAAATGTTTTTTTTTCTATTTTTTTAAATCTTTTTTCTTAATAACTTATCATAACCCAATTTTTTGCATTATGAAACAAAATATGAAAACCAAATTACCCAAGAAAAATTTTTTAAATTAAAAAAAAAAAAATTTTTACAACTACCGAACTCTTTATAAACAACCCTCTGGAGAGAAAACCTAGGATAATCAGAAAGATGTGACTTCAGATTCGGATTCAGTACATCCAAAAGAGGAAGGGGGGAAGAGATTTAGGGATAGTAAAAAACTAAGAAGAATGAAAGAAGAATGCATATGAATAGAAAGCAGCAGCAGATATGAAAACGATGAAAAGAAGGAGGATAGATATGTAGGAATAGGAAGAAGAGAATTAAAGGGAAGAAAAATGATAGGAAGAAGAGAATTAAAGGGAAGAAAAATGATAAGAGGAAAAGAAAACGGCCGAAATGAGGAAGGAGATGAGGTAAAGAAAAAGGAGAAGGAAGAAGAAGAGCAAGATAGAAGATAACAGAAAGAGTGGCCGAGAGTAAGGAAAGAGTAAAATCTTTCAAATTTAGGTAAGTCAGTTTACAGGCAATACAAAGTCTTGCAGACCAGTGTAAGTATAATTAACACATTTTTGAAGTTGACTTTCGCTTTAAAGATGGTAAAAATTGTATGCAAGATCTATGAAACACCCAGCTTGTTTTTTCATAAAATAAAGCTTTCATGTCAAAATTCTAGCCTGTGTTCGAGTAGCTCTATTTCTTAGAGGGTATCGTTTTTGTTTTTTTTTTATTTGTTTTTAAGAATCATTTCATATCAGCACAAACGAAAAGAAGCAATTCTATGTAATATAAAGGAAAAAATGTGTAAAATTTGAATAAAATTTAGAATTAGAAATACGCACCTATTTGTTTATTAAAAATTGTTGTTGCAGTTGTGTTTCTCGAAATAGATTGCCGAGCACAAAGGAAATGCAGAAAAACGCGAAACAGCTTTTAAACAATTAATACGCATAAATAATCGAAGACGAAAATAAACAAATTAATCGCACGCTCAGGTAGATTTAGTGTAAATAATGTAAATCTGTGAGTGTTTACAATATGTAAGTAAAATGCGAACACTTACGAAAACACGACGATTGTTTATAAAATAGACAAATTTGGCGAATGTGTTTGGTTTATTTCGAAATCGTAAAGAACTTTGGAAATTTTTTTTTTTTTTTTTTTAACACTCCGAATTTTTTTTGCTATCGCTTATAGGCTTTTTACCTTTCTTTTTAAATTTCTTTTCTCATTTTTTTTTTTAAATTTTCTGGTTAAAATTTACACTGTAAAAAGTTTAAAAAATTCGGCTTCATCAATATTTTTTAGTACACTGGAAAAAATTTTTTTTTATTATTGGTTAAACCATTTTTTATTAAATTTCATTTGTTTATATTTTTATTGGAACTCCTTCAAAATTTGTACTTTTTAGCTCTCAGAAGCATTTTTAAATTTTTTTTTTTCAATTGCATAACATTTATTTGCACTAATTTCATTAAAAATTGCATTCAAAATTTTTTTATTTTTAATTTTTGTAATTTTATTTCTTTAAAATTTTTTATTTCTTGTTTTCTTCATTTAATTTTTTAGACACTTTTTTAATTTTTTTTCACTTTCTGCTGCCTTGTTGGCGCTGCTTTTCAAACTTCACTCTCTTTCAGGTTTCACAATGACGTTTACTTATCAGCAGCTGTAGAAAAATTGTTATCATTTCACATAAATTGAAGTATTTACTGCAACATTTGTTTTGTTGTTATACTGATAACGGCTTTGTTGTTGCTTTTGTTGTGCTATTATCGATTGAAAAGCACGTTGTTTACTTATTTTTCATTTTCATTTGTGTTTTACTTTATACTCGTTTTTTATCAAGCGATCGAAGTTTTTTATGTAAATAATACTTTCGTTACACTGAAAAAAATTTTGTGAAGAATTTTATATTTACTCTTGCTTTCGGGTTTTGAAAACTTTTTTGCACTTGATTTTTGTTTTAGCAATCGAAGTTTTTTATGTAAATAATACTTTCGTTACACTGAAAAAAATTTTGTGCAAAATTTTATTTTTACTCTTGCTTTCGGGCTTTAAAAACTTTTTTAACTTGATTTTTATTTTAATATCCTTATTTATACAATTCTCTCACATTTTTAAAACTTTTTCATATAACTATTTTTGTGTTGAGCTAAACATTTTAACTTATATTTGGTATTTTCTTGTAAGATTAATGGAGTTATTGCTTTCGGGGGGTGTCTGTTAGTGCAAAACTGTTTTATTTTAAAGCTATAAAAATCCAAAAATTCAAATTTAAATTTTGTTATTTCATATTTTTAAGGCAAAAAAATGTACACTGCAAAAAATTCCTAATTTTTTTTTAATCTACATAGAGTGAAAGTTCTGAAAATAATTAAAAACTTTAATTGTAACTGTCTAAATTTGAAATGTAGTTAACTCTAAATTTAAATAAAACCAAAGTTTATATACAAAAATTTCGATCAAAAATTAAAAAATTTCTAAAATCTTAAAAAATCCGACCTTAAACCTACTGTATTTGAAGTATTTGAATTTGCTCTCTTTGCATTGAAACTGCGAAAGTTGACGAATAAATTCCATCCAACTTAGCGAACGCTCACTGTACACTTAATTCAAAATCAAATCACGACATCACGCACAAATACGATTAGTTACGTCGTATCTTATCAACGTCAGCGACAGGGTAAAGTACCTTAACTTGAATTGTGTAAACAAAAGTAATGCGAAAGAGAGAGAGAGATATGAGAGAGAAAGTGAAGGTTGAGTATGACGGGCAGTCAGTGTGGCCACAAACCTTTTTCCAGGGCCAATTTTTTTATGAAGAAGGGACAAAAGCAATTTTCGAAATTTTTCCTACTGAAAAATGGGTTTTCAAGACGATACTTCAAAATACAAAGCTACAGGTACAGTATTTTTATTTGAAAAATACATACTTTAAAAATTTAATCTGTATTCGTCGTTTGAATTCCCACTTATTAAACCATTTTTTTTTAATAAGATTACCAATAACAAATGCCCTAACTTTGAGAAACTTATAAAAACGGACTAT
This sequence comes from Campiglossa producta, assembly GCA_964058755.1. NCBI lineage: Eukaryota > Metazoa > Arthropoda > Insecta > Diptera > Tephritidae > Campiglossa > Campiglossa producta. The sequence continues at coordinate 157,273,352 of CAXKVI010000001.1, forward strand.
CAATACGGTGTTTAAATATATCGACTCCAGCGCCACCTAGCGCACAGTTTTTGACTATCAGAATCGGACCATAATATATATATAGCGATTCCATCACCATCTAGCGGGAAAATATATATACTTTGTCGAGAGACAAAGAATTCACTATAAAAATATTTAAAAAATAGTTCTTGAACGATTTTGTGACACAAATCAAAGATAAGTTGAACCAAAATCAAATTGGAATCAAAGGAACCATCTCACAAAACAAACACAAGAAACGGTCAATTTTTGTTCAAAATTAACCCACTTGGCAACCCTACTGACAGCTGCGTGGAAAATTTATGTAGTCGTGTTTGCGCAGCACCCAACTACAACAATATGGCGTACGAAAAAAATACTCGGGAACAATAATAAAAAACACAACTCGGAACAACAATAAAAATAAAATCTGAAAAATATGATAAAAATAAAAATATGCCACATGCGGATAATAACAACAAAACAAAGGATCGCACGGTGCGGTGAGTAGAAAGCAAGGGCGGACGTCTATCTTGATGCTAGTGTAGACAATATGTTTTTTTATTGTATTAACGTTTACACTCGCAGATAATTTAGGAACACGAGGCATATGAGAAATTGTTGGAATATTTCCACAAGTTGTGATATTTTTGTTTTTTTTTCGTGTAGAAATCTCAGCCGGTGACTGTGACTCCTAAATTTTTATATACCTACCTTTAATAATTTGCCATATTATGACCAATAAGGTATATTTCAGTCAGTCGTTTCTTAATGATCTTGCCAAGGCATTGAAGGGATCAAGTCAAGACCCGGGACCCGGCCATATGGAGAAGCCCCTAGTTGTTGGGATCCTCCACATAGCGGAATCCCGGGACTGATACTCCTAAACCGACGTCGTTACTCCTCCTCGAACCACTTAGATGACTTTATGAAGGTCATCAAGTCCTGTGTGTCCAGCTCCGCGATCTGGCTTAGGCTATCCAGGAATTGAACTCTCAAAAAGATCTTTTATGATCCCATTTTGGCCAGGTTTGTTTGGATATCCGGCACCCTAGGGATTTCTGCCATCTTTCGTTGGCTTGACGAAGTGTGTACTCCTTCAGCATTAGTTTGCATGTGGCAAACGGCATACCTAAGCGCTCTTTATCCTGAAGAACCTGCTTGGACGTACCCTGCCTGGCTAGTTCGTCTGCTTTACAGTTTCCCACAATGCCCCTGTGTCCCGGGGCCCATGTGAGGTTCACGCGGTTCTGTTGGGCCATCACTTGAAGAGATCGACGACAGCTGAGCGTCAGTTCAGAGTTGAACGAATAAGAGCCAAAAGCTTTGATGGTCGCTTGGCTGTCGCTGAAAATAACGATATCCTCGCCGATAACGCGTTAACTTAACCAAGCCGCGACATCCTAGATCGCTGAAACTTCAGCCTGGAAGGCGCTGCAATGATCAGGAAGTCTGAAGAAGAGCTCAAGTTCCAGATTCCTTGAATAAACCCTCCTTCACCTCTGCCGTCTAACTTCGAGTCGTCAGTGTAAACAGAAATGTCGCCATTAGTAGCAGTACACCGATCCGTCCTCTCCCATTCTTCCCTGCTGGGAATGTTTGTTTTGAAGCAGCTATTTCTGACTGTTGTGGTCGCACACCGATCTGTACTCAGAAGGAGAAAACTGTACGCTCCCAGAATACTGGAGTGTGCTTGCGCCATAGCCAGACGTTTCCCTTAGACGCAGAGCCGCTGCCGCTGCTGCCCGGTACGCTTCCAGATCGAGTGGAAAAATTCCTAGAATGGCCTGAAGAGGTAATGTTGGGCGTTGTTCTTAGCGCGCCGCTAATACAGATTATGCCATATATGTGGAGGTTTGTGGCCTTGCTCAACGCAGGCCACCATACCACGACGTCATATAGCATGATAGGTCGGATAATTGCAGTGTAGATCCATCTGCATATTTTGGGGCTGAGACTCCACTTCTTGCCAATGGCTATTTTGCACGTGTAAAATGCAACACACGCCTTCCTTTGGCGCTGAATAATATTCTCCTTCCAGTTTAACTTCCTGTCCAGAACTATGCCCAAGAATATGGCTTTATTAGCCAAGTTCAGGATCACGCTATTAAGTTCTGGTAGGTCCAGCGGTGGTATTTTGTATAGGTTGGTAGAAAAAATAAGTTCCACTTTTCCGGGGTTGATACTAACTCCGCAACAAAAGGACCAGTTCTACTTGCATCAGGTCACACAGTGTTGTGGGAATTTACCCCTGTATGCAATGGCGTTAAGAACGCCTTAACTTGTACATGAGCTTACGGGGTTCATGTCAGACCAAGAAAAATATTCGTTTATCCTACAAAACTTTCCCATAAAAAGTATATAGTCGTCGTCATAGCCGAAGCCTAAGTTTGTCCTACTTTGATCACCCTTACTCATGTAACAAATTCTCTTAGCTACTATTTCCGCTTTACGTTCATTTTCCTTTTCAATACAACCTGAAAATTTCAAATCAGCTGACTCAGCTAAAGCACGTTTATTGTTGTGTGTCTTTTATTTTAATTTATTTTGATGTATGCTAATTTATTTTTAATTTTACTTATTCACATATTCCGCACATCATTACGCACTTATTGCTTCTTTCTGTCGTCTTTGACTTGTTTCTCTTTGTCGTTTTGTCAACAATAAAATATTCATGCGTTAATTGTCTGAGCTGGTTGTTTTGTGAGTGGATGGGATTGTTGCTTTGTTTATGACGTTTTGTCTCGTAACAGACATTAAAAACAGCTGTTTTGAGTGACAACTTAGGGTAGGAAAGTGGGTCGTACCCAAAGCATTCGTTTCTTAGTAGGAAGCGAAAACAGCTGATTGGTTATTTAAGATGATTTGTTTCTGCTGATTACAATGAGTTGAGAACGTTTTGGTTTCGAGAACTCAAATAAGTTTAGTGGTTTGTTCTTTTCTTCACACAACTTAAACTTTACTATTTTTCTCGAATTACACCTGATTTCCATATCAAGTGTTCTCATCAATCGCATGTTCCCAGCGTTGGGTTTCTTCAAAAATTCGACGGGACCAAACCAGAACAGTCCGCCTCATCCTTTGGACAGCTATGGATAATGAATGATAGTCTCATAATCATTATTAATCATCAAAGTGGGAACATGCGTTGCGGTTCTTTGAAAATTCGGCGGTACCAAATCAGAAACAGTCCTCTTTATCTTTGTCGATAGCTATGTATGGATGGTGAATGGTAGTCTTATAATCATTTATTCAACTTACATGGATGAAATTGATTTTATTCCTCCCTTGTAGCATGGGCTTTGGAACCTAGAAGTGAAGACTTAGCATCACTTGAGCCCAGTCTCTCAACCTCCAAGATAAGATATCTTCAATCAAGAGATTTTTAAAGGCAAATTTTTTGACTAAAAAATTACTTTAATTGCCTTACACGGTTAAAAAAATTTGCCTAAAATTTTAACCCTTCTAAAGTTTTGGAGTTCCCTTCCTGGATAGCCTAAACCAGATCGCGCAACCGGACATAAAGGACTTGAAGGCCTTCATAAAGTCATCTAAGTGGTTCGAGGAGAAGTAACTGTGTCGGTTTAGGAGTGTCAGTCCCGAGATTCTGCTATGTGGAAAATCCCAACAACTCAAGGATTTCCCATATGGCCGGGTCCCGGGACTGACTTTCCTAGTGTTGATGGTATCACAACGGGGCATTCAAAACTGGCCTAAGTGTGCTTCTGCGGCAGCCACTTGAACCTAACCTAACCAAAAGTTTATACGATTTTTAAATTTTTTTTGGAATATTTTAAACTTTCCAAATACCTACAAAGATTTTCAATTTCTTTTAGTTTCAATTTACGATCTAAATGAAAAAGCAGTCTAAATATTTTTTTTTTTTTGAAAGTCATTAAATTTTTCCCACAAAAACTTTTTGTGCGACGTAGCTCAGTTGTAGAGCAGGCCGTGACTCCTGAGCGCTTCCTTTCAAATCCTGCCAAGTGCGCCACATTCTTATTCTTAATTCTTAATACATTTCGGTTCAAAATTAAAACTTTTCGGTTTAAAATTAAAACTTTTTCGGTCTACAATTGACATTGTCGCCTATAAAGTCCTCGGCGACCTTTTCCACGACGTGGACGGCGCAGTTTGGTATGGAATTAAAAATTTATGTAGGTGATCAAAAAATGCCTACTGTCGCTCACCCAAAAATTTTAGCAGTGACTTTCAACACCATGCACACTTTCGCTGCCCATTCAGCTGCAATTGTCTCAAAATTACAGAGCCGAAACAAAATCCTTAAGTCACTAGCCGGCAGTACTTGGGGCAAAGACAAAGAAACGTTGTTGGTAACGTACAAGGCAATTGGTCGGCCGACTCTGAACTATGCGTCGCCGATATGGTTGCCGGGGCTTGCAGACGTTCATTGGAGTCAGCTGCAGGCCTGTCAAAACACCGCGCTCAGAACCGCTACGGGGTGGTCCTTATGTCTCCGATAACTCATGTACACAACGAGGCGGAAATGCTTCCAGTTAGGGAGCATAACGAAATTCTAAACAAGTAGTACCTATTGAATTGTTGTAAACCACAGCACCCCAACTCACTCCGCCTCTTAGGACCACATTTGTGGCCATCAGGCCGCGCTCTGTCCGCTGAACACTGTCTTGCATGCCGCAACACCACGCATTTCTGAAGAGGAGCGTCATCTTCCTCGAGAGACAAGGGTCACTCTGGCTCAATTACGCTCTGGATATTGTAGCAGGTTAAACTCCTACATATCTAGACTGAACCCTGATGTGCCGAATGTATGTCCGCCATGCAGCTCGTCCCCCCATAATACCAATCACTTATTTACTTGCTCTACGGAGCCCACTCTTCTATCTCCCTTTGGTCCAACCCTATGGAAACTGCTAGTTTCCTTGGACTCTTGTTAGAAGATATTGATGACAATTTAGGCTAAGGAAAAATACGCGTTGGGCAGGACTACACCTCGGTACAACAACAACAACATGCGGAGAGTCTTGGTTCGAAACCCAGCCAACGGACAAAAAAAAATTGTTTTTTCTTTAAAAAAAATTGTTAGAACATTTCTGGTTTAAATTTGAAACCTCATTCATTTAGCGAATTTTCTTGATTTAATTTGAAACCAAATGTGGTTTGGTCATAAATGTAGTTTAAAAAAGTTTTAAATTTTTAACAGTGTAGAATTGAGATTTAATGTTATTTAATTCCTTTCAATTTTCTGGTTTTTAAGCTTTATATCTTTTTACTTGTTACTGTTCATCACTCATCAATTTAATTTAACGAAACGAGTTTGTTAATCTAACTCGCTTTTTCCAGCTTAATTTTTTCAGTAATATCAATTTTTATTGCCCAATTTTGTATACCTACTTTTTTGGCTAAAATATTTAATCAGTCAATTCAGTCGTTATATTTTTTAAGCAAATTTACAGAAGCAGGTCAACAACTTGGCTCGGCCGTTTTGTTTTATATAAACAACTCTGAAAATAAATGTTTAACATTTTACAATTGTGCACATGCTGTTTATTTATTTATCCAAAAATATATAAGTTACATACTTACTATGTACATACATTAGGGTGGTTAAGAAAAGTTGTAGGTCTTACCAGCTCAAAACTTGGTAACCCTTAGAGTTCTCTATTTAAAATTTTTTTCCCATACTTTTTAAAGTTTTTTTTTTTAAAGACTTTAATATATTTTTAAAGGTGAGTCTTTGAAATTTACGAGGCTACATATATGTAAAGTGGGGTTAAGCCAACTGCAAAACTAAACTTACAAAATTTGAAAAAATGTTTTTTTTTTGAATCACCCTAATGTACATACATTGTATGATAGCAGTGCCGAAATTTTAATCTAAGAAGTAAACATTGGAAATTTATTGAATTCATCTACATTTCTAGCAGGGTGGTTGACTCGGCTTTTTTAAATGACATGCCACAGGCTCGACTCGCCTAATAGTACATTTACCGCGCACCAAATTTGGCGAATTCAAATAAGCCAGTTCGACACCGTTTACACTGGCAAATTTGCATTTGGCTTCACCTTCCCTGCAAGAATCTGCTACCAGGACAGAAAGCCACCAAAAGAAAATGCACTAAAATGCAAAGTTATCACACGTCAATTACCCTTTAAGGTTTTTGCTGGGCAATTCTTAATGTGGAACAGGCAGGTTTGCTATTTTGAGGAGCTGTGGCTTGTATTGTTCGTCAAATGAGGTCATGTGTGAAGGAGTTCCAAATTTGAAAAATGAGATTTGTATAGAAAAAAGCGCCAAATTTGCAATTTTACGCCAAATTTGTCAAATTTGGTGCAGTGTAAATGTACTATAAAATAGTCGATTTGGCGTCATAATGACGTAACATTCACTGCTTAGGACATATGTATAATGTTAAAAGAGTGTATACAAATTTGTATGCTTACGCACATAAGACTAGTCCCGTCCATGGGACTAGTCCAATGCTCTCAAGGGAGGACTCCCGGATTAATAAAGAGGTGATCCCCATTCCTACTGGGAAATTTAATTTTATCGGTGAGGATTTTGTAATTTTTTTTACAGAAACGGGATACTGTGCAGACGAGGTTGGGTCGCAATTATTTTTTGCGCAAAAATCTTCTATATGAGCCGTTAAAAGCACAGTGGTATAACTAAATCCAGTTTTTTTTTTAGTTAGGAAAATGTGTTTTAGGAGGAAAATGTGTTTTACATAACACGCTAACGGGAACCGAATAAATAGCAGAACTAAATTGTGAAATCGTCGATAATTGTGGACTGAAATCGTCTTAAAGTTTTCATTTTCAAACCTAAAACTTTTAATTTTAAACCGAAAAGTTTTAAGAAGAAAATAAAATTAAAACAAGTAATGAAAGCTCTCTTCGGCTGTGCCGAAGGCTATATACCTCTCATGAATAAGCGTCACGATTTTCACTGTTCGATCCCCCGTACAGCCTGTGTGAATTTAACTTTAGCTCATACCGAAATTATCGGAACTATCGATTATATAGGAGCGATGTGTTATATTGGTCCAATCTCATTGATTTTTAACATCGAAATTCCACATTCTAAAAGATCAATAGTTACGAAATGTCACGTTCCTACCTATATAATAACAGAAGTTATCTACCAAAATCCGTTGATCGGAACAATCGATTGTATGAGGGCTATGTGAAATATTTATCCCATCTCAATGATTTTCAACATCGATATTTCACATATAAAAATAGCAATTCAACAAAATTTCACGTTCCTACCTCTTTAATTACAGGAGTTATAGCCCAAAATCCGCTTATCGGAACAATCGATTGTATGGGAGCTATATATAATATCAGTCCGATCTTGCTGCTTCCGAAAAATTATTTCTATATTAGAAAATGGTGACCGCATATAAAATCTCAGCCAAATATCTCAAAAACTGAGGGACTAGTTTGCGTTCAAACAGAGAGACAGACAGACGGGCAGACGAACAAGGCTAAATCAACTCATCTCGTCATCCTGATCATTTCGGTATCCTTCTTGATGGGTCTATCTCTTCTTCTTCTCATACTTACAAACATCGGACCAAAGTTATAATACCATTTCAACTTCATGAAAGGTATAAAAATGTGGCACTTGGCAGGATTCGAACGAACGCGCTCAGCAGTCACAGGCGACTGCTCTACCGCTGAGCTATGCCGCACATAAAGTTTTTTGTGGGCAAAATTCAATTACATTCAAAAAATCCAAAAAAAATTAGGCTGCTTTTTCATTTATATTATATATATATATTCCAAAAAAAAGTTTAAAAAATCGCTTAAACTCTAGACGGGTTTAAAATTTAGGATAATTTTTTTAACCGTGTATTTATAAAAATTGTATTGTATTCTTTTTCTATTTTATTTTTTTAAATTTTTCTGGAACTTTTTTATGTGTATAAATTTTGATAATTTTTAAATTTTCTATACTAATTTTTTTATTCAATAAAAAAATTTGTTTCCTTAATTTTGGTAAATTTTTCCCTTTTTGCATATGTACTATGTTCAGTTTCTTTATTAATTAAATTTTTCTTAAAATTTTCAAAGTTTTTTGAAGTGTTTTTATAATTTTTTTTTTTTTTTTTTTTTTTTTTTTTGTTCAATTTAAATGTTGCATTTTTCACAAAAATTTGTTAACCAATATTTTTAAATTTTTGTCTTCTTCTTATAATTATTTTTTATACCTAATTTTTTTAGGGTTTCTTGCTTATTTTATGAAATTTTTTGTATTTTTTTTTTTTACTTTCAATTTTGCAACTATTCACAAAAATTTGTTAACCAATATTTTTATATATCGCTTTTCTTCTTTTAATTATTTTTCATAACTAATTTTTTTTTGGGTATTTAGATTCATTTTTCATTCAAAATTAAATTTTTAATTTCCTGTTTCACAAATTTTTAAACTTCAGAGTGAGGTATTTTTTATTTCGTTTTTAAAACAATCTTAATCTTTATCAAAAATAATTCTGAATAATTTAAGAATCCTTAGGTTTTGTGCTTTGAAATTTTACTTTGCTTTCACTTTTTTTACAAAAATATTCTTTTTGATTAACTTTTTTTTTAAATACTTTTTACCAATTTTTTTTATTTTTTGTTTATTTTTTTTTTGTTAATTTTTTTTTTGTTTGTCTAGAGTTTTTTTAATTTACGTTTAAGTCAAATTTTCGAAAGTTCAATAATTTTTTTAAGTGTTCTTTTTGATTAATTTTTAACTTTCACGTTTTAAATTTATTTTAAATCTTTTTTTGATTTCTAAGCTAACTTTTTCAGAATTTTTTTTGCATGGATTTTAAACCATTTTTGATGCTAAATTTTCTATGCTTGCATTTTTTTATACTTTTTGAATCATTTTTTATATTTTTTTTTGTTTTTGGTGTTTTTACATTTCTTTCTCACTGTAAGTAAGTTTGTTCGTTAGCATTCTTCTTTTTGATTTATTTTTTTTTTAAATAATTTTACAATTTTTTTATATTTTTATTTTTTATTTTTTTTTATTATTTTCATTTTTCAGTCTCCCTATATTTTTATAGAATTTTTTTAATATAGGTTTAAGTTAAATTTTTGAAAGTTAAATAAGTTTAGGTTTCTTTTTTTTAGTTTTTCATGTTTTATATTTATTTTGAATCTTTTTTGATTTCTAACTTTACTTTTTCAGTATTTTTTTCATGAAATTGAAACCATTTTTGATGCTAAGATTTCTATATTTGTATTTTTTTTTTTCATTTTTTTTTTTTCATTTTCTTATAATTTTTTTTTTTTTTTTGTAGTTTTACATTACTTACTCAATGTAAGAAATTGTGATGAATTCTTTTAAATTATTTCTTTTCAAAATTTATTTGTTAGCATTCTTAATTTGCTTTGTAGGTACATTTTATTGAGCAAGTCATGCGCGACTGAATGACTTGGAAGATAAAAATGTCGACCATTGCTAAGGAGCCACAAGAGAATAAATTTTTTTTTTTTTTTTTTTCAATATTTTTTTTTTTTTTTTTGTATATCAAATAAACCTAATTACTGCAAACTCGAAATTAATTAAAAAATGTATTTCAAACTCATTTTAACATCAAAATATTTAGGTATTTGCTCTCACTCAAACAACCACCCACCGCACACAACTCCATTAACCCTCTCTCTTGCTTTCTTCAAGTAGCTAAGTGTGTGTGATTGTGGATACCTATCAAATATTTTTTATTGCAACTTCTTAATTTTTTTTTTGTAACTTTTTTTCCCCTTTTTCTTTAATTTACCAATTAACTTTACTTGCATTGTGGCATTTCTTTTTACTTTCTTTCTTTTCATTTGTTAATTGCTGCTGCACTCACTTGATTTTACTGCACTTTTTTTCTCTGCCATAAACATACACACACACACATACACACGTGATTTTGAATATGTGTGCGTCGGAAATTGCCAGCCTGCAAAACTTTTTCTGTTGTGGTTTTTGTTGTTGTTGTTGTTGTTGTTGTTGTTGTGCAGCCGAGCGGTCGCAAATGGCCGCAATGTTATTGGAGCGCACAGTCACACTTAGCCAAAGTCCATCAAAAAAAAAATATAACACCAACAAATTTTATTGTGTGTAATTTTAAATTAAATTGAATGCGTTTCGATTTCACTTTATTTACCAATTAGTTATTGGCGACTTAATTGCGGCTAAGCATTGAGACAGTTAAAACACGAAAAAAAAGACACAATAACTGTGTTAAATGACATTTGAAAACACTCGCGAATTCAACAAAATGCCTCCAACAAATTTGAACGCTTTTACGAGGGTGCGAGAATATTAGCGCATACGAACAAGCACGCGATCGTTGGCTCGAATAAATTTCAATTTTTTTTGTAAAACGATTATCAAAAATTTTTTATTTTTATTTTTTTCCGGCAATTTTTTTGAATTTTTGTTTTTTCTCAAAAATTTTGTAACCCATTCAAATCACCAACACACAACAATTAAACGAAATAAACAGCGTCGCCGTTGTTGTTTATACAATACACGTTCACGCTCAATGCTAGTTTGGCAAATACTAAAGAGCACTTGCACACAAACGCCCGATTCCAAAGTGTTTCATTTATTTGCCTTCGACGCCCTTCTTTACACCCCACCACTGGCAAAACAAATGGCATGGAATTGCTTTTGGTTAGATTCTGCTTTGATATACATGTCGACTCCAGTTAAACAAGTCAAACGAAGCCGGTTATTGTTAGCCCATTTTACTTTTATTTTTTCGTCCATCAATTGTCCAGCTGACCGATAGCAAGCGTAGCATTTCATATCACTCACGCAACTTAGCTAGCGCTGTTTTCTAGCATTCGCTATTCTATTTATTCTCTTAGTTTTCCCCCCTTTTTCAATTTGTTGCTGAATTTTCTATGTATTTGTTGTTTAAGTGTTTTCCTAAGTTGCCACTAAATTATTCTCCAGCGTTTATTAAGACGTTCGATTTCCATGCCGTTCCTTTTCCAATCGAGTTCTTTTACCACTGTTTCGTTCTCTCTTTCCAATTGTCAGTTTGTGTCTTTCCAGTTGATGCTAACAGTGTGGTGTGCAATTATACGTACACAAAGGTTTTGAGGTTTTTGTTTAAATTTAAAGATGAACCCTGGGACTGTTTTGTAGTTAATTAAAATTTTGAAAATTTTGCGATCTTTTAACCAGTCGAATAATTTTTATCAAATTATTCTTTTGAGTTTTGACGAAAACAAGTTGAAAAATGCTATAAACAATACCAACTACGATGATAGCAATTTCGATCTTGTTGAAGGATCTTGTCAAACCGCTTTGTATTGTTGCTTAGAATTTTTTTTTATCACCTTTACTGGTCATAGAACCAAGGAGAAATTTCTAATTTCTAGGCAACACAAAGCGGTTTGACAAGATCCTTCAACAAGATCGAAATTGCAATCATTGTTTGTAGCATTTTTCAACTTGCTTTCGCCAAACCTCAAAAGAATAATTTGATAAAAATTATTCGACTAGTCAAAAGACCACAAAATTTTCAAAGTACGTAAATATAATGACCAATAATAACAATAACTAAAGTTAATTAAAACTTTAAATGTTTTTAAATCACATTTGGGCGGGATAACGTCTGCCGGGTCTTCTCGTAAGTTGAGTTCACTCAGTGCTGAAGCAATTTTTTATCAAATTTCGCATATGGATAATATGCTTCACTCCAAAACTTCCTACTTGGGTGTTGCCACTTCGAACGATTTACAGGGTTGCCACCAATTTCAGATTTTTTAATTATTGCGCAAGATATGCCAATAAGAGTATGAAATTAAAGGTATTTTCCGGCGTATTCCAAGTAAGATATTTTCAGCCAGGGTTGCCACCTAGCCCCATTTTATTTATCCCTTCGTATATCGACCAATATCTCGAGAACTGCTAAAGCGATTTGTATCAATTTTGGCATATACATAGATATGCTTCATTCTAAGACTTTCTGCTTGGGTGGTTTACAGGGTTGCCACCTGTCACAATTTGTTTTAAAAATTGAGTAAAATGTACCAATATAGGTTTCAAATTAAAGGTATTTTTGGCTATATATCGTTACCTTAATTCATAAAGGCCCTAACTGACATAAACAAATTTTTACAGGTGAGGCAAAAAACAAAAATTTTTTTACATTGAACGCATGCAAATATAGCTTTGTAAATTTGAAATATCTCCGTTATTACTGCTAGTAGCTCCTTCAAATTTGTAGTGAGTGTGCATTATACTATATCAAACTTAATATGTGAAAAAGTCACTATCGAAAAATATGTCAATTAGGGCCTTTGTGAATTAAGGTAACGATATGTATCAACGAAGATATCTTCAGTCAGGGTTGCCACCTTGCGGCACTTTATTAATTTTTTTGGGCCAGTTTTCTGTGTGGCCACTAAGTTGTATCGAAAAACAAGTTCAGTGTGTTTCCCCTTTATTTAATGCGTTACCATATGGTAATCGTGGGACAATTCGGGTATATGACGACCAACAAATTTTTTAGGCATCCGCGAATCACGTCTTTTCTATAACTTGAATTGATTTTTTTAATTACCGTAGAGGTTTTTCTCGAACATATCATTGATCTTTAAAGGGATTTGGCTTAAATTATTTAATTTATTTATTTTTAAACTTTTCGGTTTAAAATTTATACCATTTCGGTATACAATTTTTGTTTTGTTTTCATTCATTTGTGAAAGCTAATTCAAGATTGAATTTTGCCCATGTATGTAGCTACATAAGTAATAGAGCAGCCGGACCTGATGCAAAAAGTCTTGCTTCAAATCCCAGCCAACGGACCAAAAAAACCAAATGAAACCCCATTCATTTAGCCAATTTTCTTGCAAACTGGTCTAGATCAAACTTGCAACCGAATTTGGTTCGGTCATATATGTAGTCCAAAAAAGTTTAAAATTTAGGCTCAAATTTTTAACCGTGTAGCGATAAGTAAGTTATAACATTTTTGTTAAGACAAAAAGTCCAAAATTTTTTTTTGCCAAATTCTAATAAATTTTTTTGATATCTTTTGATTAGTGGTATATATGTAAGAAATAATAATAATATAATAAGTAAACTTCTTTTTTATTTTGTTTTGTGTTATTTTATTTATTTTTTTAATTTATTTTTATTTAATTTTTTTTTCAATTTTTTTTTAATTTAAATTTATTTTATTTATATAATAATATTTTATTAAGTTTTTTTTTTATTTTAAGTTATTTAAATTTTTTATTTAACATTATTACAATTTTTCTTGTTATTTAATTAATTTTAATTTTATGTTATACTTGATTTTACTTTATTGTGTTTTCTTTATTTATTTAATTTCTTTTATTTCGCTTCATTTTATTTAATTTATTTAATTTTTTTCTTTTTTTTTTGTTTCAGAAAAATCAAATAGACACAGTACTACTAATTGTGGTTAGGTGGTTAATAATTATCCGCTCCCCTTAACATTTCCCCAAAATAAGAAAACAGATTTATCCAGGCAATTTCGTGCGCCTATATTTATGCAACACAGTGTATTGAACACTCGTTTGACAGCTCTGTGTTGCTCAGATGGTTTTCACGGTTTACTGCTCGAATTGCCATCGATACTCGTTGCGTATCAGTTTCCCACCCTCTTCGTGGTTCACTTTGTTCCATTTTTATGTAAACAAAAACAAAAGGCGATTGGCCTTTGTAGTCTGTTCATTGGCTGTTGTGTGTGTGTGTGTATTATTTACATTTATTTATGTTTTTCTGCTATGGTTGGGAGCGTTTAAGTTGTTGTCTGAGCTATCAGCTGTTTTCCCCAGTTGCAATTGCTGCTGTATTTATTAAAAATTTATTTGTTTAACTACTCGTTGCTTTATGTTCTGTTTTCACTTTTTGCTTAGAGCGATCTGTTCGTTTTATCAGCAGCGAATGTAAAACCTAAAGGTGTGTTTAAAGCGCGGCGTTGTTTTTGATAGATTTTTTCTCAATACCGTAAAAATGCGGTTAGTGTACCAAGAAGGATTTAGTGAGAGTCGAAAGGGGCATAAGATTAATCCTTTTATAAGGGCTGCTCCCTTTTGTGTCTCTTACTAGAAAAGCCAGGGATGGAAGGAAAAGAAAAAAGAAAGGAAAGTAAAGAAAATGAGGAAAGGATTGGAAAGGAAAGAAAAAAAATTAAATGGAATGGAAAGAAAGAAAATGTTAGGAAAGGAAAAGGAGTGGAAATGAAAGGAAAGGCGAGTAAAGGGATGGAAAAGACAGGATGGAAAGGAATGGAAAGGAAGGGTAATGAGGAAAGAAAGGAAGGGAAAGAAAATGATAAAGAAAAATAAAGGAAAAGGAAACTAAAAAGGAGAGAAAAAGGAAAGGAAAAGGGAAAGGAAAAAGGAAAAAGGAAAGGAACAAGGAAAGGAGAAACCAAAGGAAAAAGAAAAGGAAAAAGTAAAGAAAGGAAAAAGTAAAGAAAGGAAAAAGTAAAGAAAAAAAAGTAAAGGAATAAAGGAAAGGAAAAAGAAAGGGAAAGTAAAGTTATTGAAGAAAAGGGAAGGAAGGAAAGGAAAGTAAAGAAAGGCATGAAAAGTAAAGGGATGGAAGGGAAAGCAAAATTAAGGAAAGGGAGAGAAAGGAAAGAAAGGGAAATGAAAGAAAGTGAGATGAAATAAAAGGAAGGGAAGGGAAACAGCAAGAAAATTGTAGAAAACAAAGGAAGGCAAATGACTCGCATGTGCGTTACTAATGACTCACCCATTTATGTTTCATTCAGTCGTCATTTATGATTCATTCATTAATCATTTATGACTCACCAATGAGTAATTTATGACTCATCCATGAGTATTTTATAGAAGTGATGTAAAAGAAAATAAATAAAAGAAAGGACAGGAAAAATAATGTAATTTTGTGC
>CAXKVI010000001.1:157293224-157295724 GCA_964058755.1 Campiglossa producta
ATCCCTATCCCTATCCCTATCCCTATACGTTATACGTTTCCTTATCCGTTATTCTCACCTTAAAGTTTTTTCAGATTGCTGCACTTACTTTAAGCTCAGCCAGCAAGGAAAAGGCTTTTCCACCTACATGTTTATGTATATATGTACGTAAGTACAGCCATTCGATTGCGCTTGTTGCATACCCACTTACTTGTCTATGTCTATGCCTTCAGCAAAAGGATGTGCTGTGCTTGCAAATTACTTGTTATTATTGTTAATAAAATATAGAATTACTGAGTACTTGTATTTTCCTTCGATATAATTAAGTAGAAGCGTATCGGAAGTGTTATTGAGTAAGCTGTTGAAAAGGTCGACATATTAAGCTCGAGTCATTGGCAATGCCAGCACCATGCTGATGTCGTGTGAAAGATGACAAGAATAATCATAAATTTATTAGTCATTCGACAAGTGATTGAATTTTAAGCCGATTATGAAATTTCTAGAAGACATCACATTGATTTTGAATGAAATTATTGCAGAAAAATGCTTTCGAAGTTGAAAAAAAAGTATATTTTGACTGGCATTGCTTCTTTCATAGACACTTTTTAAGTAGTCTAGAACCATTATATAATTATTTTATGCATGGATATTCCCTTATCTGTAGAAGTGATCGCAAAATGTCCTGAAAAAACTTTTGAAACAATATCGAGGTGGTCCCGAAAATGTTTCGAAATGATACCGAATACAATCTTGAAATAATTCCGAAAACAACCAAAAAAGTTCCAAAACGATACCGAAACCCAATACGGAAAGATCGCAAACACAATCCCGAAATTACAGCGACAAAAGTTTTCAATGTTTCCAAAGCAAACTCACAAATAAACCCGAAAATACCTCGAAAAAATTTCAAAATGATTCCAAAAAGAATTCCGAAAAAGTCCTGAACTAATCCCGTAAAAAAATCGAAATTAATGATGCCGAAACCCAACATGGAAGCAATCCGGAAAGGGAAAGGGAAAGGGAAAGGGAAAGGGAAAGGGAAAGGGAAAGGGAAAGGGAAAAGGAAAGGGAAAGGGAAAGGGAAAGGGAAAGGGAAAGGGAAAGGGAAAGGGAAAGGAAAGGAAAGGAAAGAAAAGGAAAGGAAAAGAAAGGAAAGGAAAGGAAAGGATAGGAAAGGAAAGGTAATGAAAGGAAAAAGGAGATGGGAAAAAGGGGTAGGAAAGGAAAGGGAATGGGATGGAAAGAGAAGAGAAGGAAAGGGAAGGCAAGGAAAAGAAAGGAAAGGAAATGGAAGGAAAGGAAAGGAAAGGAAAGGAAAGGAAAGGAAAGGAAAGGAAAGGAAAGGAAAGGAAAGGAAAGGAAAGGAAAGGAAAGGAAAGGAAAGGAAAGGGAAGCAAAGGAAAAGAAAGGAAAGGAAAGCAAAGGAAAGGAAAATTAAGGAAAGTTAAGGAAAGGAATGAAAAGGAAAGGAAAGCTAGGGAAAGGGAAGGAACGGAAGAGAAAGGAAAAAAAAGTAGAAAAGGAAAAAGGGGTCATATTGGAGTCATTTTGAGGTCACATTAGCGTAATTTTGGTACTGTCCGAGAAATTTTCTTGCAACCCCTATAAGTATGCTACACAAATTTTAATAGACATTTTCAACTATGAAAATTGAATGTAAAACTAATTTCTTTAAGTCTGAAATATGGCTGTTTAGTGCCAGTTAATAATGATAAGCGCTATTTTAAATTTGTGGTTTATATTTCAGTTTTATTTTGTACATACATATACCAATTAGTAGAATAATAAAGCGAATAAATAATAAAAAATGATAAATACTCACCGCCTCAATTTGTTGACTGCCACACTCCTGGGGTGGCTATGGCGTTTAAATCGAAAGTGTTTTTGTATTGACGGTTTTTATTGATATTTATATTTATTTGCTGAGCCCGTTTTTTTTTTTTGCGGTCAGCTTGTCGTTTTATAGTAAATTACGCTATTACAACCGATGTAAACAAATACGCGCACGAAAAAAGCGGTAAACGCCCGATACTGATTATTTTGCAGCTCGTCGCGCACGTTACGATGCTGCCAACCGATTCACAATTGAAGCGTAGCTTAATTAAACCGCACAACGTTTAGAAAAAGTATAAACAGAAATGAAGACGGTTAACCCTGGTTAGCGCGATGCAACTTTGAACTGATATATTTTTTTTTTTTTTTCTTTATCTTTGTATTCAACTACATATTTGTTTTTTTTTATACTTTATATAATTTAGTATGTTATGCTTTCAAAAAACTTTTTCATAGCTATTACTTTGGTTAATAATAGGATTTCTTCACTGGTTTATAGCTCTTTCACTCTTTTTTGTATTGAAATTTAATGCATTTCGTTGCTGCTTTTTTGACTTTATTATTCAAACTTGTAAGCATTCATTAAATAATTTGTTTGCTTTTAAATATTTTCACTTTTTTGTTTCTAAACACTGAGTTGCTTCGAAAAGTGTCTCATTTCACTGAAAATATACATACAAAATTTTTT
>CAXKVI010000001.1:157298537-157301037 GCA_964058755.1 Campiglossa producta
GATCCAAATTATTCGACTGCTAAAAAATTCAAACAAATTTGATTTTTTTTTTAATTTCATCAGAATTTTTAAAGGTTCCCCTAAGTTTAAAATTCTGAGAAGAATTTCACCAGTGTTGCTTTGAGACGAGGTTTTTATATAAAGAAGGCGAAAAAATAAAAAGGGAAAATTAAGGCCTAAAGGTTTGCAACCAATGCTCAGCTAAATGATTTTGGCTTTATTAATTTTTTTTTGTTTTAATTTTATTTTAGTTTTTTATGTACAATTTAATTTCTTTTATAACTTTTTATTCTATTCTATTCTATTTTCTTTTCTTATTACTTTTCATCTCATATTAATTTGTATTAAATTATTTTATATTATTTTATTTTATTTTATTTTATATTATTTTTTTTATTTTATTTTATTTTATTTTATTTTATCTTATTTTATTTTATCTTATTTTATCTTATTTTATCTTATTTTATTTTATTTTATTTTATTTTATTTTATTTTATTTTATTTTATTTTATTTTATTTTATTTTATTTTATTTTATTTTATTTTATTTTATTTTATTTTATTTTATCTTATTTTATTTTATTTTATTTTCCTTTATTTTATTTTATTTTATTTTATTTTATTTTATTTTATTTTATTTTATTTTATTTTATTTTATTTTATTTTATTTTATTTTATTTTATTTTATTTTATTTTATTTTATTTTATTTTATTTTATTTTATTTTATTTTATTTTATTTTATTTTATTTTATTTTATTTTATTTTATTTTATTTTATTTTATTTTATTTTATTTTATTTTATTTTATTTAATTTTATTTAATTTTATTTTATTTTATTTTATTTTACTTATTTTATTTTATTTTATTTTATTTTATTTTATTTTATTTTATTTTATTTTATTTTATTTTATTTTATTTTATTTTCCTTTATTTTATTTTATTTTATTTTATTTTATTTTATTTTATTTTATTTTTCTTTATTTTATTTTATTTTATTTTATTTTATTTTATTTTATTTTATTTTATTTTATTTTATTTCATTTTATTTTATTTCATTTTATTTTATTTTATTTTATTTTATTTTATTTTATTTTATTTTATTTTATTTTATTTTATTTTATTTTATTTTATTTTATTTTATTTTATTTTATTTTATTTTATTTTATTTTATTTTATTTTATTTTATTTTATTTTATTTTATTTTATTTTATTTTATTTTATTTTATATTATTTTATTTTATTTTATTTTGTTTTATTTTATTTTATTTTATTTTATTTTATTTTATTTTATTTTATTTTATTTTATTTATTTTATTTTATTTTGTTTTATATTATTTTATTTTATTTTTTTTTTATTTCATTTTTTTTTTTATTTTAGTTTATTTTTTTTTTTTATTTCATTTTATTTTTTTATTTCATTTTTTTTCTTGTATTTTATTTTATTTTTTTTTTTCTTGTATTTTATTTTATTTTAGTCCATTTTATTTTATTTTATTTTAATTGTTTTTATTCTTTGTTTTAATCTACGATTCCCAAGATAATATAGATGTCTGTCTCTCAATTCCTAGATTTATTATAAGCTTAAATCTTCATTTCTTGCTTGGACTTTTCTTTCCAAACTTATTTTTTAATATATCAAATTATTTCTACTCTTTACAAATTTTTAAAATTTCAACAAATTTTTTTATTAAATATCACAACATAACCGAAGTTTCACGATTTCGCTTATGTTTGGCAGCTTAAAACGCTTGCTAATTGCCAAGAACTATGTAAAAAAACTCAATAAAATTGTGTGAAGCCGTCACTTGGCGTTGTTACTGCGACTATTGATTTTGTGTTTGGTTTCTCGTTGCGTTTTTGCTCAGCTCTGCTAGGTTTGTTTTTATGCGGCGTTTTAATTTACGTATATTTGTATGTGTAAATTGCTGAACTCTCTGGCACGCGTCACACAAATTACCACCACTGTTACTGGCTATGGATGGCTGACTTTACCGTTGCTTTTGCTGGTACAGTGCAATACCGGAAGCTAAATAACTGCAACGAAATGCAGCAGCAGCAGTGGTGGTAGCAGCACTTTCAATCACCCTTCAACAGCAGTAACAAATACACACACATACATACAAGCACAAATATTTACATTTATAAAAGCACAAACACCTGCAACTTGCACTTTGCAAACACTTTATGCAATATTTTCAGCGAAATTTTTTCGATGAAATTTTTTTCTGAATTTGGCAAATTTTTTTATTTCACTCGTTTTCTACTTTCAAGTAAATTTTTTGGGTTGTACACCAGCAAACATGCGCACAAATTTATAATACACGTAATCACAATTTTTCTGTGAATTTAATAGTGAAAAAATCTTTTTCACATTCAAGGAAAATACCGCAATGGCTCAGTTGAAAAATTAGTCACGCTGTGCGGAAAATTTTACACAATTTCATCAATTTACGGTCTAAATAGTTTTTTGTTTTGAACAAATTTTTTTGTCACTTATTTT
>CAXKVI010000001.1:157306037-157343537 GCA_964058755.1 Campiglossa producta
AGAAAATAAACGAAATCGCTTCGCGACCACGCCTACTTTTTCATAAAAGTTATATTGAAAGGAGGTGGAAATATTGAAAAGTCCATATCTAATTAACTGATTTCGCTATAATAATATAATTTGGTACATACATCAACTTTCATATTCTTTACATAATTTTTTCAACATTTTGGAAAGTGGGCGTGGCACCGCCCACTTATGAGTCAAGCAATTTTTAAATTCGACTGCTAACAACTTCAGAACGGTGTGAGATAGATTTACGAAACTAGGTACCAGGCATGTTATGTTTATGTAGAGTACTACCACAGAAAATAAGAAAAATCGGTGAACGATCACGCCCACTTTATGTGCACAGCTGGGTATGTAATGTTCGGTTTCACCCGAACTTAGACTTCCTTACTTGTTTTTTTTTTCTTTTTTTTCTTCTTATTTTTTTATTTTATTTAAATTTTTTATTTGATTATATTTAATTTTATTTTATATTTTTTTATTTTGTTTTATTTTATTTAATTTTTATTATTTTTCATTTTTTATTTTCTTTTAGTTTATTTTAGTTTATTTTATTTTATTTTATTTTTCAACTATTTTTATCTTACGTTATTTTTTTTTAATTTATTTTTTTATATTTTTTTATTTTATTTTATTCTATTTTATTTTATGTTTTATTTAATTTTGCCCTATTTTATTCTATGTCCCTCTTTTTATTCTTTCTTATTTTATTTTACTATATTTTATTCTATTTTACTTTATTTTATTTCACTTAATCGTTTCCATGCTGTTCTCTTCCATCACATTCCTTTGCCATAGTTTTCTATCCTCTTTCTACTTCCTTTCCGTCTCGTTTCTTTTCAAACTTTGTGAATAGTTGCGGTTGTTGTTATTATTGTTGTTGTTATTATTGTTGTTGTTTTTTTTGTTGTTCTTGTTAACAATGCTTCGCCCTGCCTGGAGTGTATGATCATTCCGAAGATCCTCATCAAGCTCTTCTAACGCACAGAGCCAACAATGCCTAATGAAATAGAACAAAAGTCATAAGATATCTCTATAGATTTTCTTCAAGAAGATGTGCTTCTTATTATTGTAGAGACCGTCTTTTTAATTTTATTAAGAAGATTTTCTTTTTAATATTTTAAATGAAAAATAAAATGATATCGCCCTCACCGAGAATCGAACTTACAATTTTCGGAATGATAAACCCAGCTGTTAACCATCAGGCCATCGCTCACTTTTGATTTCTAGCATCTAATTACTGATATGTGTAGAGTTGTTAATGTTTCAAAGGAAAATCTTATAAATATATTTAAGAAGATTTCTTTTTAACATTTCTAATTAGGAAAAAAAGAGAGAGAGAATCGAACTTACAACTTTTCGATTGCTAAACCCAGCTGCTAACCATCCGGCCATCGTATACTAATAATTGCCAGCGTCTAACTACACCTTTGTACTAAATGTATAGTTTTTTAATAAGAATTTCTTCTTAGAACCAAAAAGATTTCCGTACAGTTTTTTCTTCGTTTGCACCGTTGCGACTACCCCTTTGCCCAAAAGCTGATCATGAAGACAATCTTATTAATTTTATTAGGCATTTTTGGCTCTGTGCGGGAATCCAAGGAAAAGTGCAGTTTCAAAAGGGTTGGACCAGAGAGAAAAAGGGGTTAGAAGAGTAGGAGTAGGTAGTAGGTTGAACAGTTAAAGAGATTCAGAGTGGCAGAGTTCCTCGTACTCTCTTATATTGAGCAGTTTTGCTTCTTGATGGAGATAAGACAGGAGACATGAGGAGACATCCCGTAGCAGTTTTGATAGCAGTATTTTGGCAGACTTGTAACTTCGTCCAGCTGGTGTTATGCACGTTAGGCGACCATATGGGTGCAGCATAGTCAAAGACTGGTCGACCAATAGCCTTATATGTAGTCAGCAACGTTTCTTTATCCTTTCCGCAAGTACTGCCGGCAAGTGACTTGAGGTTTTTGTTGCGACGTCGTACCTTTGAGACCATTGCAGACACATGACCAGCAAATGAGAAATTATTTTCTAATGTCACCCCCCAATAACTTTGGGTGGCTGACAGTTGGTGGCTAGCTCTAGTGCTATCAACGTTAATGTCTAATTCGTTTCTCAAACCTGGAAAAGCCGCAGAGGTAACTGTTGATTTTCGCACAGAGTTCATCAGTATTGGGGCCCTTCCCCGTCGCCATTATTGCACAGTCGTCGGCAGACTAAACGATGGTAACGCCCTCTGGTGGTGGGGGTTTCGGTTAAAACCCGCATATTCATAAACAGTTGTTGGCCACCCTAATGTGCATTCAAACACATCTTCATATTTTCTTCCCTCAATGTAAAATTCACACGATTGAGAAGCTGGAAATATGGCAGCGAATTATTAACCACATCATTTTAACGTCTGTGGCACGTGAGTCATTCGCTCAGATACCGCGTAAGCTGTGATGCACTTTTCAACTTGTCACTCATTCATCAATATACATAGGTATATGTATATGAAACTCTACATAGGAACAAGTGCAAGTATGCTTGTGTTATCGATGCCGAAAGTGGTTAGTCCACTTTGCAACAATTAATACACATCTGCCAATTGGCGATATTTTCGTAACCAACTCGTTCTGCGCCTGGTCAGTTCTCGCGTGATGTTCGTTACGTTAATTTATTTTTTTTCAGGGTTTTTGTTTTATTTTCGGTTTATTTTGCTCGAATTATTGAACTTTGTTTTCCATCGCACACAACCTTCAAGCCAGTCATCGCTTGCCGCTCATCAATCTATCAGTTGGCGAAATGTTTAACATATTTAATGTCTCAATGTGCATTGGGGCGGACCTTAGATGCGTGGAAATCCCTCTGTCTAACTTTTTGAATAGAAATTTGGAAAACAACTGCTACGACCCTTCCTTCAATCTGTAGAAATAGTGTTTCGGCAGAGTAGGTATTGTGAGGAAGAAACAATAAATTCAAGATTTTCTTCGTGTTTTAAATAATTCTTTAATGATATGGATACACACACGGAGATTATCTCCAATAAATCTTCTTTAATCAGATCCAAATTTTACCCTGATACACACAAAATTGAAGATTAACAGCATTGAGAATTACTTTTTTGGTTGTTATTGCACCATATTCCTACCTACCTCGGCGACATCTAGCTGTCGAAAGTCGGATTTTACAAACCAGCGCGACGCTTATCTATCAGCTACCCTTAATTTCCTAGTGTTTCTTGCTGTTGTTGTCTATTTATGTACAGAGTGTTGCCAGTGCAAATTTTTTAAAACTGCTCAAATCTTCTTAATTTTTGGGAGTTTATAATGAAGATTATGCTCAAGTTAACTTCCAAAAGCGCAGTTAAT
Organism: Campiglossa producta; assembly: GCA_964058755.1. NCBI lineage: Eukaryota > Metazoa > Arthropoda > Insecta > Diptera > Tephritidae > Campiglossa > Campiglossa producta. The sequence goes on from CAXKVI010000001.1 coordinate 157,309,391, forward strand.
TCGGAATTTGCGCTAATGTATCAGCCGTATAAGTGTGAGTGTTTAGAACTTTGTTCTAGATTCGCTCAATATCTTTCCCTGCTGGAAGTCTGCGAATCTTTCAGTTCGAAGCTTAATCTATCCTACACAGCATAGGAGTCTCTAGACAATTGCGTTTGAGTAATTTCCCTCTAGATCTCCGATTGATTAACGGTTTTTCTAAAGCCTTCAATAATTTGTATATCCTACTTGGGGTTTCAATGAGTCTATCGGCAATAGCAACAAAAAAACACGTCGAAACTGCATAAAAAATAGTTTTAGTAACAAATGGATTAAGGTATGATATACTGTCTTTACTTCTCGTCTTAATTAAGTACGACACCAATTCTCGTGTTTCGTATTCTTTGTCTCTGTTGTACGCTGACAAATTTAATCCTGCTTTGTAGGACATAGTAGCAAATTAAGGTTCACCCTAATGTGTATTCATTTGTATGTATGTACATATGTTTGTAGAACATATGCCAATTTCGTCTGCCTACTAATCTACAAATGGCCCCATTTAATTCTTGATGTGTGAGCCTATCAAATTTATACAAGGGGACTCAAAAAGCTAGAAGCTCAGTTATTTATTTTTCCATTTTCAACTGTTATTGGCATCGAACTGGACTTGGTGGTATTATTGAACATGGGAGAAGGTAGGACAGCTTCTTCACGTGGAGAACAGAGTTTCAACATGTATAAATTAAACAGGCGTGAGGATAGAACGCCAACTTGTGACACTCATCGTTTATTACTCCTTTATTTGGATTTATCCTTCATAACTTTCACATCTGTCTACCGTTTTGCTAATTTGCAGTTCACACCGAAACACTTTGATCGTCGATGTAAAACCGTCGAACTATTCAAGCTACCGGACAAATGGTGTTTTTTTTTAATGAGCTTTGAATCGGCTTGGTAGCAGTATTATACAAAATTTTGAAACACAATAAACTTTCCAACTCTCATCTGAAAAAATAAATTAGAAAGTCAGAAAGTTGTCACTGCGGTATGACATTCCACGTTCAATGCTTCTTTATTTGGAAGGATTGTTACAAAACTTCACATCTGTTTGTCGACAATATCGTTCCGGGTTAAGTTAATTCGCAGCCCAGACTGGAAAATTTCGATTGTCGATTTTGAAACACAATAACCTTTTCAACTCTCATCTGAAAAAAAAATGTAAATACTAATAAAAATCACTACTAAATTAAAAACTATTTGAATTGAAATACTAAGCTGTATCCTGTACTTGCTTTTGCTGAAACCATAGTATGGAGTCTTTTTCCAAGAAAATCTGTCCCTCTGGCAGCATTTTAAATTAAGTCGAACTCACTTCCATTGTTCTAATAAATTGAAACACAATAAACTTCCCAACTCTCATCTGTAAAAAAGAAAATATCAATCAAAATCACTACTTAATTAAGAAGTTTTTTTAGTTGAATACTGAGTTGGTGAAATGCTCTGCTTTCTTGCTTTAACCAAAACTATATGTTAATGTCTTCATCAAAGAAAATGTTTATCTGCTGTGTCACCCTGTTCTCTTTGATGTTTCTCTACAATGAACTTCACGATTCTTTTCAATTAAAATTTATTAAAATTGATGCATTCCGGCTGCTAAACAAAAAACCAAAAAATTGTTAAAATAAACAATAAAATGTTTATGCGCTACATAAAAATTCTACATTCATAAATTTTCTAGAACGCAAGTGATTGCAATAAAAGTGAAAATTTAAGTTTTTTATGATTTTTCAATTATTTGTTGCCCTGACAGCAGTTTCCTATTATTTTGTACATGATCAGTGATCACAGAGTATTATTTATATCTTTGTTTGAATTTTATCTCTTATTTTGCCGCTTTTCTTGAAGTATTTTGCATATATTTTTAGCATGAGCAAATCGTGGGCGTGCCAATTAATGCTGAGCATGGACGCCAGAACTTCTAGGATGGATGAACATGTGACGAATGACATCATAATGAAAGTACGTGTCTAACTAGCTCTATTCCAATAAAAATTATTTAGTATACTGACAGCAGCATTATCACAGCGTTCGACAAATTGTTGTGTAAATGCGTTGTGTTGAAAGACTTAACTTAAGTCATTTTTGCATTTCGCACATTGGGGCAAGCGTCAGCCATGAAAATGTTTATGTGCCAAATATGTGTCGTGTGTTGTCGTGTTTTTTTTTTTTTTTTTCATTTTATGACTGCAGCCTTTTTTGTTTAATCTTACTTTTTTGTGTGGTTAATGCTGTTCTTTTGTTGTTTTTTTCTTGTCTGAATTCGATTAAGTTCGCTTAGCTCATTAAAAAGATTAAAAATACAAACCAAAGTACGTCACTTAATTAAATGCGCGACATTATCGAATCGATTTTTTATGGTGTTTTTTATTTTGTTATTTTCATTTATTTTTAGTTACATTTTTTAATTTATTACTTATTTAATGTATTTTATACACCTATATGTTTAACTTAAATGTAAGGTGCACGACTCATTTATGAAAACATATTTATGATCCTATTTTATCTTTCCCTTTTTTCGGGAGAAGCTACTTCAAATCATAGCATTCACGCTTATCACTGAGTGCGATTTTTTATAGTTCTGTATTTACAATCAAGTCTGCCATATAAACACCCTAAGGTGTCTCAAAATAATTTTTTAAATCTTAATTTTTGAATTTCAAAAAAATTAATTGTTCTAGGTTCAAACAAAGCTTATGTAAACTTGATATAACGTTCTGTAGTTGATTCGTTTTGTTTTGTTGATTTTCCGACTTCAGTTAAAAATCTACAAGGTACGTATGTATATAATTTAGATTATGAAAACGTTCTCCATGTAGTGATATCCCCTTCAAAACATTTACTGCGCTAACGATAATCGCTCTAGCAGATCGCCCAGCAGAACATGTGGCGGAAATAGGTTCGGAAACATTCTCGTAGGAATGATGAGGAGAAAGAAAATATTCATCGCTTTCTCTGTAGGGTACCGACTCTCAGCAGAAAAAGATGCATATGATGATCTTTAGTGGGAGGTGAAGGATCGAATGAGCTTTATGAGACTTTCTTGTTGATTCAACAGAAGGAAACAAACTGATTGTCGTGTCAAAAAGGGCCTTTTCCAAATGACTAAGTGTTCCGGGAGCCAATCCTACCTAAAGTTCGATTATATAAAAGTTAAAAAGTAGCCGAATCACTGGCGAATTTACAGTGGAAACGTACTCATACTTTCGAACAGCCTTCGAACTACATACTTCATCCAGCAGTGTATATGTAATTTTAGAACCGCTGTCAGAAAGATTGAATAGAGATTAAAATTGTCGGTCAAGGCTAACCGCCGATTCAACAGATGGGTTATCATAAACCGGGTTAGGGGCTTAAAATATGCCCGAGGTAAGTATGCTACCTGCGACTAAAATCTACAAAAGGTAATGATGTGCAGCTTGATGGTTAATGTTATTGTTATTGTTGTTGTTGGTGTTGTTGTTGTTGTTGTTGTTGCTGATGTAACGAGGGGTAGCCCTGCCCCATGTGTACTTATCCTTAGCCTAAGTTGTCATCAATGTCTTCTAACGGGAATCCTAGGAAACTAGCAGTATCTACAGGGTTGGAACATAGGAGAATGGGTGTTAGAAAAGTGGGCTCCGCAGAGCAGGTGAATAAGTGGTTGGTGTGAAGAGAAGACGAGCAACATGCCGGACATTAATTCGGCACGTCGGGGTTCAATAAGACGTCGACATAGTTCAGCGAGTTAAAACCCAGCGGCTTCGCTGGCTAAGACACGTGGTGCGAATGAACGAAGACGATCCGGCCAAGAAGGAAGAGGGAGACCACCACTCCGATGACAGGACCAAGTTGAGGCAGATCTGACGCGGTGTCTCCATTTGGCGCCAGTTGGCTCAACATGTTGGACGGCCAAAATCGCCAAGGCGGTTAAAGGCTATTTTTAGTAAGTAATTGAGCCAGAGTGACCCTTGTCTCTCGATGACGATGACATTGGTACCGAAACGATTTGGGTTGTTTTTTCATCGACCCGACCAAGAGCAATACACCTCGAAGTGACCCTGTCTAACGTGTCACGATCCCCCACCCTTGATGGTTAATTATCATGATGGTTGACCCTTGGATATACATAATGCCGATTACCTCTCATTACCCTCATTCTTCTTTCTTTCAGGACGGGTGGAATAACTTAGAAAGTTCACTGGTCATGCCAAATCGTTCTCGGAACAGTCGGGCAAGTACCGCAAGGGTTCATGTCTGGCAAAGAAAGCTCATTGAATCTTTGGGAAGTGTTTCTGTCATTAAAAACAACAACATCGGTTATCTGGCAAATACATTAACCGAAAATCGTGGAAAAAGGGATTGATACTGTTGCACAACTGTCCGGAACCCCGTTACTCATTGCGTACATTGACGTTTTTCTCTATACAACTTTTGAACCACCCTTAAGTCTGTATATCAGCTGTGAACTACAGAGGAAGGCCAGCCAGACCTAGTATATTGACGTCTTCTCCTATGTACACATCAGGATGGTTCTTCAGTAGATGAACAAAAATGTTTCGCGATATGTGATAACAAGAATACGATAGCAAGAGGAAAAGGAGAAAATGACAACAACAAAGAAAAAATGAGAAAGATAGAGATGAAGAATAGAATAGCAAAGTATAGATGAGCAGGGAAAGAGATGAAGGAGAGTCTAGTTTGGCTAGGGTATCTTCTGTCGGGCCCTATACTATTAGTAACGACTTAAAAAAAGTCTCCATACACTTTACAACCAGCCTAATGTACATCGTAGATTGTGTATTATTAATATTTTATTAATAAATGGTATTGTTCAGATTTATGGTACATAGAAATAGTAAGGCCTTTTGTTGTTTAAAACAAAGTGATAAGCAAGCAGTGTGATATTTCATTTTTGCGCCGAGATCGACCAACAGTCATGAGTTTTGTGGTGTAAACGTATTTATTGCACACAAATAAAAGCGTATGCGATTTTCCATAGGAAAGTTTTGTAAAAAAAATGACTTTCAGTACGACTGATTAGTATAACACTTAAAACTTAAGGTTTATAAACCGAGGCATTTATCACTCACATAGTAAATCTGTTTGTAGATATAGGTATAAACATTTTTAACTAATATTAATTGAAATTATTTTATATTATTCAACATGTTCAACAAATTTAAAGCGCCACTTTTATTTGTTCACTCGTCAAATTATCTAACTGTCATCCAACTATAACAAGAACACGTTATTAACTGCGGAAGCCGGCAAACGCTATTCGTCGTTTCTCAAACGCTGCTAACGTACAAAAACGAGTGAACTTCCGCTGCCGACAAAGACGCAGCAGCATCACCAGGCGTATTTGATATCTTTCTAACAACAACAAGAACAACATGCATAGAACAGATGACAACGAATTTAATTTGACAAGCAACGGTTAAATCAGTTGAAAAACAAAAACAAGAAACTTTGATTTAACTATGTTGCTGGTTTTTTTTTTTTTAATGTTGCGTTTAATTCAACATTTGCATTCTTGACTTTATTATGAGTGTGATATACATATATTATTCAGCCATCATTGTGGGGGGGTGTTTTTATTAGTAAATACTTATAGAGCGCACACATTGCTTTTACTTAATGACACTAATTAGGTAAGCGGTGTTTTATATATTTTTAACGAGTATGAACAGCTGAAATAAACGCCTTTGAAGAATAAATAATCGTTTAACGAAATTGGCTGTCGGTGTGTAAGTTTGTAATTTTCGATGCATTTTTATTTATGTATTGACTTAATTTTTTTATTTTGGTTTGCTTTAAATAGTTTTTTTTTGTAATTTAGTTGTACAAACCCAATATGCACATAATTGGCAACCAACTGTAGATATTTAAAATAGACTGGGCGAAAAAAAATTTTTTTTTTTGGAATTATGAAAAAGTTCTGAAACATTTTTAACTTTAGTAGGTTAAATTTTTAATTTTTCAATATATATAGTTATTAGTTTAGACCTTAAAAAAGTTTAGCTGGTTACATGTAGTTGTGTAGTAAAGCATCCAATCTCGACGCTTTGAAACAATCCCGGGATTGCTGGATTTCAAAATCGTAATGGTCAAAAAACGAAAAAAATTGGCGATTTTTTAAACCCCAACCTTTTAGGAAATTTTGATATCGGAATCGGATTCATCTTTTAAAAATGTGTATTTCAGAACTTTACCGCCCTTTAGTTCAAGAATCCCCCCTTCTCTAAATGAACTTTAAAAAACGTCAAAGCTGCATAAAAATTCAATGCATTTTGAGCTTAGATAACGACTTAGTTAGTAGTTTTTGTATAAAAAAGGCAATGCTTGGGTCCCGGGATTTTCCGGGATTGTTGGAGGAGGTATCGAAAAACGTGTTTTGTCCTCGGTATGCATAGTCCGAAATCGAAGACTCAATATTTTATATCTGCCAAGAGATATTTCAACTTAGAGAGGTGTTATACTGAAACAAAAACTTTAATTTCGTCTATTAATATCCCTCGCAGCATTCTTGGATGTGCTCCAGCAGTTTCGTTGTAGCATATTTATTCAAATCCCGGGATACTGAAAGCCCGTAATTTGAATAAATATAATTGTGGGATTTCAGGAAGAAAAAATGGCGTGGCAGGCCCAGGATTCGGGATTCCTCGGGCTCGATGTCTTATGGTATACTAAATTAAATTTCCAAAAAAAGATTAGATTTTTTTTTCAATAGCGCCCTTTTTAAAAATTTCTTTCAAAAACGACCTGTCTAAGCTCAAAATGTATTGAATTTTCATTCCAGTTAAGACGTTTCTAAAACTCATTCAGAGATGGGGCTTTCTTGAAACAAATTTCTGACAAAGGGTGGTATTGAAAAAAGTTCTGAAATACATAATCGGGGCAATTCTAAATATTCTCCCGGAATTTTTCTTCCCAGGAATTTGGTATTCTTTTCGAATTTCCTTCCATTCCTTTCTCTAGGGAAAAGTTTAAGTATTGGAAATCCTCTGTTTTGGCAATTGGCATGATATTGCGAATTTTAAATTCCGTTTAAGTCATTAAATTAGTGGACAATTTTTGGGGGAGGGAGAATATTAATTATAATTGCCCCGAATATTCTTAAAAATTGAGTCCGAATCCGAAACCAAAATTTGCTAAAAGTTCGGGGTTTAAAAAAATGGCCAATATTGTTTTCGTTTTTTTAAGGTTAGGGCCGAACCCCGACTATTATTTCCTGCTTGTCTAAAGAAATTTTATTTTTAAAACAACAAAAAACTAAACATGAGCAGAAATGGGCTGGCATTTTTTAAGAAAAATTTAGAATAAGAGAAAATAAGCCTTACAAAGAATAAGCGCTGTAAATTAACCCTTTCTCTACTATACCCATACTTTTTGTATGAAAACAAGAATTTTCGCCAAATTTTGACAGTTTATTCTATGATGGATAAGTCCTCTCGAGATATGTTAAATTTTTCCCAACAAACCGTAGGTATTTATGGTACGCTTTTGTAACAAGTCAAATGCTATATTGAAATTCGAAACTTTTACAGTATTTTTTTTTTTGTATTTTTATTTACTGAATAAAAATTTATATTTTTTACAAAAAAAAAAAAAGATTTTTTGCCCAGTCAAGTGTCATATGCAGTCCTTAAAAATATTAACTTCTATTAACTAGTATTAGGTTTGTTTACTGACCAAAAAAAATTTCAGAGTAGGTTAGAGCAGAGCAGAGCAGCGCAGCTGTCAAAATAGAAATAGAGCAACTTAGAGCAACTCGGAGCAGAAATGCCATGAAACACTTGAATCTCGATAGTTTCTTTTTAATTGGTTTTTTTTGTTTTAATCTTCAAAATTAATTCAAATTCACGTTTACACAAACATTGGTTTTATTGCAAGCTAATTTTTTTGAAGTTTTCAAAAATTTATTTTTTCCTGACTGACAATTGCTTCTCTGCTCTAACTTACTCCATAAAAAAAGCTAGAGCAGAAATTTGTGATCTGGATTACTCTAGTTTTGTTTTGAGCGTACTCATGAAACAAAAGATAGAGCAACCTAGAGCAAGAAAATTGTTCGTTAAACACAATTTTGTGAAATATCTCAATCTGGCGTAAGCTAGAGCAGCCCAATAAACAAACCTATTAAAAAATTAAAATTTTCAAAATTTTTTTACGCAACATCAAAATATGTACGTGTGTTTTTTGTTCTTGCTGGAAAAAAATTTCAAAACAAATTTTGCAATTTTGACACTAGTGTGTATATTCTTGTATTTTTTTGATAGTCTAGCAACTTATGTTAATTAAAAAAAAATTAGAGAGAAGAGCGCTTACTATTATTTGTTCACCATTGCTTAGGTAAAATAAAAAATATTTTAACTAAAAAAAAAATTTTTTTCAGTTTACATATTTCAAAAAAAAAATATTTATTAGCCAGTCTAATCTACCTATGCAACTAGGAGCACTTTGCTGTTTATCAGTGTAACCACAAACAGTTCAGCCAATAAAAACAACAAACACATAAGCTAAACACCAACACTTTCAATGCGTCGCAGCATCAACTCAAGCTTTCGGCCTCCTTTTTTCTTATCGCCAACCGTACAACGAGTATTGGTATTGGTGGCATCTTCAGTAAACACTTTTCATTTCTTTTCTTATTTTATTGCATTTTGCTGTAATCACTTTTTCACTGCATTTCAGGTGGTTTTTGCACTATTACTCATATATTTTATTTTGCAAATATTATTTTATAAACTCACAAATATTTAACTGCATTTTTATTCACTTTTTTAAATTGATTTCAAATCGAATGCATTTATTTCTGTTGCACGCACACACGCACTCACGTATATATAAATTGTATTTTGCCAATATGGAAGTGACAGAAAAACTGCGCTGCTGTCGGCAATCGACTGGCGAATGTCAATGGAAAATTGTTTTTGTCACAATTGTGAACTCGTTCATTTTTTTCATTTTGCAATTTGACAATTTGTTTTGTTGTTTGTCAAAATTTAAATTTGTACCCAATGTTGCGTGAAACGGAAATATATCTCGCTTTCACACAACATTGGGTTTGTCAAAGTATTGTTTTACCCCAAATTGTGTGAGACAGAAATATTTTCCATTTCACAAATCAAAAACCGGAGTAGAAAACGCAGTAGAAATCAAAAAACGGCGTAAAAAACGGAGTAGAAAAAACGGAGTAGAAAAGATGACGGTTTTGCACCCATTCACAGTAAAATGTAAACAAAGTTTCAAATCAGAAATCAGCTGTTCGATTTAGCAAATTTATTATTGTTTTGTTGATTGGTCAAAAAAAAATTGTTCGTTTTTTTGCAAATAAAATAACAATTAATAACGAGATTATGTCGAAAGTGACTGTGCAGGATATTGAAGCGGTGGACGACTATTGGGGACCCACATTTCGATCAATTTTAGAAGGTATCTATATAAAAATCATTTATCCTGCATCCACCCACTAACAACGCCCATTCTTTTTGCTTTCCCCAAAACCAAAAGCCGATAACACCGAAACAATCTCCGAACAATTGGACCAACGTATACGCAGCCATGATAAAGACATCGAACGCATATGCAATCTTTATTATCAAGGTTTCATCGATTTCATACAAGAGCTGCTGCAAGTGCGTACACAAGCCAAGCAGCTGCACGAAGAAGTGCACGCACTCGATCGTTCATTGCAACAAATAAGCGCATCGGTGTTGCAGCAAGGTTTAGTGCGCACACGGCAAATTGAATCGAATTTAGCGAGCGCCATAGACGCTCTTCAAGCGTGTCTGCCAGCTCTGGAATGCTATATTAAATTCACAAAGCAGGCAGGCAATAAACAGTATTATCAATTATTGCGCACCTTGGAGACGCTGGAGACACATCATTTGGTTGGTTTGAGCAATTATCGTTTGGCCACACAAATTCGACAGGCTACAGATACCAGTCATTAAAGAGAATATAAGACGTTGCGCCGAAGCAGATTTTCGCGAATTTCTCGAAAATATAAGAAAATTCTCACCCAAAATAGGTGAGGTCGCTATAACGCATACAAAGAAGTTGCAAAAGCGTGATATTAATGCTATTATTGAAGAGCATACGCAACAAGGCAAGCATAACCAACGCGGCGGTGAAGAGGATAATAATTTAAGCGAACAGGATTTGATCGATTTTTCGCCAATTTATCGTTGCTTACATATTTACATGGTATTGGGACAGCGTGAATATTTCAAAAAAGACTATCGCCAGCAACGACGTGATCAATCAAAGTTGGTGCTACAGCCACCACCAGGCATGCATGACAACTTGGAGGCCTACAAAACGTATATTTGTGCAATTGTTGGTTTCTTTATTGTGGAGGATCATGTCAAGAATACCGCTGGTGATGTTGTAACTTCGGCTTATTTGAAAGATTTGTGGTCTATATCTTTAACGAAATTAGTCAATGAGATTAGCATGGCATCATCATCTTGCACAGATCCAAATATATTATTTCGCATTAAGAATTTGATAATGTTGTCCATTAATACTTTTAAATGCTATGGCTACACGGTTAACATGCTATTCGAATGTCTACATAATATGCGCGATCACTATAATGAAGTAAAGCTTTCGGCAGAATCAGTCCGTCACGTACTTGCCGGAAAGGGAAGAAACTGACAGCCGAGTAGGATGTGTGTATTTTGCATGTAAAACGCTAGATTGACAAAGTATCAGTCAACGGATCCGGCATCCTTTGCCAATTTTCTATTTTGACGGAACGGCAGCTGCGTGACAAATGTCAAAATCAATTTTACCGCCAATTTGACAACGGGATTGTGAAAATTGTGACTATAACAAGTATTACTTGAATATTTTCCATGTTTTTAACCGAAATTTTGCTTTTGTTATGTTTTTTTTTAATAATTTTCGTTTTGCGCCAATTACTTTGTTGACATATCTGTGTACTTCAACATGACGTACGTCAATCGCTATGTGCCATCCCTGTACGGCACGTACGTTTTGTCACGACGTACGTCACGTACGTGACGTATTGACGGACTGATTCTGCCGAAAGCTTAAGTGTGGTAGCGCTTTTACATATTAGAGGTCTACTGACTGCTAAGTGGAAGATCATTCTATTCGTATTTTGAAATAGGGCGTTATTGAAAAACATATGAAACAGAGCGTTCTTCAAACAAATGAGGTATAGCGATTTCGAATTTTCGATCACAAGTGATACTAGTAAATATAAATGACCAAACTTCGAAAATTTGCCAACATTTTTTTTTTTCAATTGGCTACTACATGGCCTCAAATGGGTTAAGATTCTAAATAACTGCAGTTTTAGTGAAAATATACCGATTTTTACGTAAGCTATTTGATTTCAGGATTAAAAAAAAAATAATTCACCAATGGGATAATATATGGTCCTTTACCGAGATAAGCCTGAATAATATTTTCAAAACGTTTTTATTAGTTGGTGAACTGAATAGAAACAAATCTAGTAATCCATAAAAATAAAAAGTAAGGGTCATTAATGGGTTGTTGTTAACATTAATGGGTTAATATGGTTCCCTATCTACAGTCACTTCTCAGAGCAGAAAACCCAGGACATCGCCATGGATCTCTGCGCAGTGGAACTACCCGGGGTTTTACCTCGGCCAAGGACTGTCACTTTCAATGTAAACCTGTTTAAAGAGCTTGATGAAGATCTTCGGAATGATCATGCACTCTAGACAGGGCAATGCATTGTTAACAACAACAACAACAACAATGGGTTAATATACTATTCTTTCAATATTTTACGTTCTCTGTTGCTATTTGCTCATATCCTGTTATCCGTTGCAAAACTGAAAAATGTTTGACAGGAAGTGTACTTCAAAATTCCGTTAGCATTTTTAAAGTGAAAATTAGTGGTTTATGAAGTTTAAGAGATTAATTAGATGGTGATTAATTATTTCTTAGTTGAATTGTGAAATGTGAGTGATGGGATAGTTGCAAAAGTGATTCACGCTGACAGGTCAATGTGCCCACTTTTGGAGTTGTTATAATGATATGCTTACGGAAGCCTGTGGAACATGATATTTCGTGCAGAGCAGGTAAGAGTTAATCAGTTTTATCACACTATCCAGATTAATCTATCTACATATATCGGTAGTTCCACTGACGACCGAGCAATTAATTTGAGGAAAGTATGTTGTTGTTGTTAACAGTGATTCGGCCTGCCTAGTGTGCATGATCATCAAGCTCTTCTAATGGAAGTCCAAGGAAACGAGCAGTGTCAAAAAGGTTGAACCAGAGTGAAACATGTGTTAAATGAATAGGTTTAAGGACAGTTGAAGAGGTGCAAAGTATCATTGGGGGGACGTATCGCATACAGAGCATGCATTCGATATTCGGCATTGAGTCTGGATAAATCAGAGTTTAACCTGTTACAATATCTAGATCGAAGTTAAGCCAGAGCGGTTCGACTCTCCCTTGGCCTCATCTGTTTTCAAAAGTTGTAGGATTGGGTGTCTGAGCTTGTGACAGTTGAAAAAGGACTGCCTACTCAGCATTTCTACGTACTCTCTAACATGAGACTCCTCGCCCTATTGCTTGTTAGGATATTTTGGTTTGCAGCAGTTTTGAGTGCGGTGCTTTGGCAATCATGCAACTTCTTCCAATAGGCATCTGTTTGGTGGCAATCGCGATAAGGATTTGGTCGAAGGCAATGACAAGTTCAGCGAGGGGAAACCCCCACATCAAATCAGAAGATACTATTTACTTAAGAGTACACTTCATCAACGGAAGAGCCTGACCTGGAAATATAATAGTTAAACAGAAGTGGGGGCAGTATACCTGCCGTTTTTAAAGATGTACCGCAAATCATCTGAGTGACCGGCTATTGTTTAGGGTAGAAACGAAATATCAGGTATCTAGTATTAAAAAAAGGGGTGCCACTGTCTTTAATGCTTTGATTACTGGTGAGAGGATGGATATTAGCTGATAGGAATGTTGTTGTTGTTGTTGTTGTTGTTGTTGTTGTTGTTGTTGTAACGAGGTGTAGCCCTGCCTAAATGTCAGACAGGGTCACCTCGAGTGTATTGCTCTTGGCCGGGTCGATATAAGAAAACGGCCCGGGTCGTTTCGGCACGATGGGTACAGCACAAGTACTGGTACCGTTCTCGTAGATCCGGCAATACAAGAAACTAAACTAGCCGTGCAGGCTATGTAGGTCATTTAGCGTTACCCAGGGTGCACCAACTGGGAGGCGACCTGCTTTTACACCCCAGCTGATAGGAATCTCTCTCTTTGTTTATTTTCCGAGGCTTAAGAAACTTGCCTGGTTTTATTTTTCAGAAATGCCAAATCTTCAGAAATGTAATCTTGTCTTTGAATTCCGTGTTATTAGCCAAACACATAATAGAGGTTGCAGGACCTTTGGTACACCTATATGGCGCATGTATTCTGATCGAACAGTCGTTTGATTTCGGCGTTGAGAGTCCTTTATTTAGGATTCCCCTGCAGGGTTAATATGTCGACCTAGATTACATACTCTTGTTTCAAGCCAATTCAAAGTTTGTTGTGCCTTGTTAATGAATTAAAAATAAATTATTTTTATTTAATTACCCGTAAAAGGTTTATACTAAGTTTAAAAATCAACTTATAGACACGTATTTACGTACATAGAAATAATATTTATCTCTCACTTTATAAGCTCACATTAATGTGAGCCATACAGTATTGCATATCTTTTACTTTAATTGGTTGGAATTTACAGCATCCAAGTCTTTATGATCTTACATTGAAAATTACAAAAAATTATCATCTAAGCATGCATATTTACACTATATCATATCTATTCTATGATAGCAATTTCTTCTTATCCTCCACAAGATCACCTTCCGACTTTTTCGCTGCTGCCGCACCATGCTTCTTGTTGTTGTCTTGTTTGCCCTTGCCATAGAACATATCAAATAAGAGAGCAGCAAATACCAATATCGCTCCGAACCATTGTCGTGGTATTAGCACATTACCAAAGAGTAGTACCGAGCATAGAACAGTAAAGAATTTACGCGTAGTTGTTACCACAGAACATGCTAACGTGCCAAAACTAGCTACCATAAGCAAGATGAATAGTTGCCCCAGTGCGCCAAGTAAAGCTACCATTGCCAAGTGACCCCACAGTTCAGGATGACGTGTAGCAAAGTGAACGAATTCCTTGGCCTCGCCTGAATTGGAAAATAAAAGTAGTTAGGAAAATTTGTTTTTATAGATTAACAGAAATTTAAGGTTTCTGGCTCTGATAGATGGAGATCTTTAGATAACTAATATGTGGTATCGAATAGATTTTGAGTGTTGCGCCGGCGGGTCTCGCTCTCTACCTTTGAGAAACCATTCAAACCGCCAATCAAAGGTCGTCACGTTACTGAATGTCGAAACTGTCTGTATGCCACTATCAAGACCTTTCTAAATGTTGATTTAGGCCAGTTACACTTGTATAAGCCGCATTTGGCCCTGTTTGGCCAACAAACGACAGTCGGTTCTATGTTAGCCCTGCGGGTAAGGCTAATAGGCAATGTCGTGCATCTTAATGGTTGGTCTGATGCCTCTCACCTCTCATAACCAACCCTCTTCTTTCTTACGGAATGGGGGTGAGATGTCTTAGAACGTTCCAATGGTCATACCAAATCGAAACCGCGACAGAGGATCAAGTACAGCAAGGCTTTACGATCCCGGTTCATAACCAGTAAAAAAATAGTGTTGTTGTTGTTGTTTTTGTTGTTGTAACGAAGTTCAGCCCTGCCCACATGGGATTATCCTTAGCCTTAGTCGCTTCACCAACAGAAAGGTACCGTAACGAGAAATCGATTATCAAAACTGTGGTGCCAGCCCGACTAAGAAAGACGCGAGTAGTTTGACCCCGACGAAGCTCGGACACAGCAATGTTGAAGATGGTTGGAATTGTGGAAGATCTGAGTTTAGTCTGGATAAGAAAGAGTTGAACCCTTAACAGTATCCAGGTCGAAGTTATACCAGAGTGGATCGAGTTTCCCATTAAAAGCCGATCTATTTTTCAGGTATTTTGAGTGGTTGAATGCTTCTAAGGATTCCGTGGACCAAACGGCAAGGTCAAGTAGTGCCGTTATCTCTAGGTGAGAGATAATCTCCCAACAGATGTCAGAGCTGTCTCTGAAGCTTGTGTCTGTTAGAAGACTTTAGAAGTTTAACTATCTATACGATCCCACTTACCCGTCAAAATAATAGCAACACTCAGCATAATCGTACTCCAGAAATTCATTGCCAACATCATTTGTTGTCCTGTAGGTGCACTCGAGGCACGCATTCTCTCCTGCACTGCACCCGTGAGACCATCCATAGCTAAGCTCAGGAAAAGCAGCAGTTCTCCCAAACCTGTAGTTTCCTTTGGCAGATGCGATATTTGACTTTCCTTATACATGAACATTACAATACCAACTACTATTGTTGTAACGCAAGCATAACGTATGTATGAATACGATTTGCGTCCCACAAACACACCCAAAATCATAACAGGAATCGGTTTAGCTGATTTGCCAACCACCTGCGTGGGATATGGCACCCAACGGAGAGCCATATTCGATGAGACCATAGCCAACAGATAGGTTAAAGCGCAAACAGCATAGTAGCCGGCATGAGTTTGATCCTCTTTCTTGGATTTGTTGGCCCATAGCATGCCTGAAATGTAATCAATCAATAGCGGGGATCCATTATTGTATATTTCCATCTACTCACCTCTCGCAAAAATGAAATTACTCAAGCATTGCACCCAAACCAAAGCCAGGGCATAAGTGAAACGTTCACCCTTTGTACCATCCTCATTTGGTTCTTCGCCATAGCGTCCGCGTGTGATTTTCTCTTGCACGATTCCAAATAAAAAGTAACAAAAGAAAATACTCAACGAATAAATGAGAAACCGGCTGCGCTCTGGTATTTTGATCATTCTTTCACAGCTGCTTTGAGATACTCTTTATGTGCGAAATACTTTTACAAACTTCCTGGTTCTTTTGCAAGCACTATATCGGGTAATTGTTCTCAATTTTTGCTTGCGAGGAATGGGAATAAACGTTTAATTTTCCATGCCCACGTCAGTAGTTATTTGCCAAGTATTTTGTTTGTGCACTAGATCTTTATCTTTGACATTTACAACAACGAAGCGACGTCAAACAATGGAATTGTCAAAATCAGCTGTTCAAATGGTGCTGCCATTTTAATGCATTTTTCATTCATCCCGCTTGAGGGATTTATGAGCATTGGTGGTAAAAGTTATTATTGGATATTTTGTAGGGTTGTCAAAGTTATCTAGTCATGTGACGGCAATTTCAGATTCGAAACCCAATTATTTCACGGAACTGACACTGGCTGAGATTACATCTCAACAGCCGAATGTCTGAGTTTCAGAAAACAAAGATGAGTGCGCCCTATGTGTTCCAATTTCTTGATATTGGAGTACTCCACACAACGGGCCTTTCAAAATTGGCCTAAGTGTGCCTCTGCGGCAGCCACTTGAACCTAACCTATTCCAATAGTAATCCTTTGTATACCTCATCGGACCACCTTCAGCTTTTTGAAATCCGATCATTGCTCTGCCTTATATAATCCAAGAAGTGAAAACGTTGGAGTACATTGCAAAGTACTCTGACAGTAGGTACTCTATGGAGTAGCAGAAACAAAGTAGGAAATATAGTACTCTCGGTTTTTTCAGGGCGCGATCGGATCCCAAATATTTGCGAGCTTTAACATCTATCGGAGCGATCGACTGAGAGGATGTGGAGGTAGTCTTGCGGCCATAGCCCACAAATCCCGTCAGTATTGTATACTCGAACCCGACATCGTCCTCAGGGACAACATCCTAAAACTTTGAAGTCGGTTTAAGTAGGAGTTTAACCTGCTACAATATCCAGAATGTAATTGAGAAAAAGTGACCCTTGGAGATGACGTTCCTCCGCAGTTAAAGAAGATGCTGCGATCTGCAATACGGCATTCACAGGACGGGACCACAGCCTGCGCCTTTCGTATACTGGCCGTGTGTAAGAAGCGTGTCAAACATTATTATATGAATCAGTGCAAATGTGAGTTCTGCGCATGCGCAAGTTCTGTTTGTGTTAGTGAATTGTAGTAGCGCGTTTAAAAAAAATATCAAAGGGCTCAAAAAGGGTCACTATCCCCATTACACAAATTGTGCATAGTTTTAGTTATAAAATCTTTGATAAGTCGATTAAATAATGAAAATTCCAAAATATAATGCATAAATGGATGTATTTACTATTTAAACATATTGAATTACGAAAATAAAAGCATTAAAATTCATGTTTTTGAAGTGAAAAAAAAAATCAAACATACTTGTACATAAATATATACATATATAGAAGGCAGGCTACCTTGGGTATTTTTGGCATGGTTTAATGTTAATTAGTGAAAGGAGTGATAAGAAAAACGAAGTGAATTTATTTACATTTTGTTAAAGTATGCATTTATTTATGCCCCTTTGTTTACAAAAGTTTAACGACATCCTTGAGATTTTGTCTCCTTCTCTCATGGTATATCTGTACTGTAATGTTTGACACGCTTCACTGTTCGGTATTATCTATATAGAAGTATTACATATATGGACGGGACTCGATAAGGAGCCTGCATGTGCGGTGTTTTGTGGTAGCGATTTGGTATGACCAGTGGAACCTTCTAGGTCATGTCAACCCTCCATCCGTGAGGAAGGAGAAGATGGGTAATGAGAGGTGAGGGGCATCATATCCGTAGATCAAACATTGAGTTAGCACGCCATTACCTATGTGCATATTAGTCGCCTCTTACGACCGGTATGCCTGACAACAGCCCTGTCCAACGAACGTGATCGGGTACCCATATAAGGGATCTCAGCGCGGGAACCAGACGCCTGATAGATCAATACTTACCGAGTCGGAGGGGCACCTAAGGTATTGCAACCCCTCTGCTGGTAGTCGCGAATTCGCGAAGTCCATGCCCATTTTTTCATCCCTAAAATAATGAAGCAAGCAAGCTTTGTCTTCATACTGCAGCCTGGTAAACCTGGCCGAAATTTTTTTTCTTGTCAGTTATTGATAATACCTCCAAACTGAACGTCTCAAGTGCTCAGATAAATAGCAGTCTCAACGGACTATGCTATTGGCGCTGGACCTGTGGTCTTCTATCCCCGTTTTGTTTTATCTGGAGGATTTTACTTCTACCAGAAGCCGTATCGACCCTTTCCTACTCAGGCGATTGGATGATATTAACAACGATCCATTCCATTGATGAGCTGTGGTCCAAAATAAAAAGCAGTCCACCGATCTTACACAGTTTTCCCACCTAACGGAGCCTGGCACTGACACCGACTAAATCCACTCTGCCTCCATTGCCACCTCTGGAAAGCCATTTAATCACACGGTCTCGGTATACCTTAGCGGCCGTATATACAAAGAGCGGGCAAATACTTTGTTACCTTCTTCAGCTTAATGTCATTATACCTTTCATGAACATGAAATGGTATTATAACTTTGGTCCGATGTTTGTAAGTATGAGAAGAAGAAGAGATAGACCCATCAATAAGTATACCGAAATGATCAGGATGACGAGATGAGTTGATTTAGCCATGTCCGTCTGTCCGTCTGTCTGTCTGTCTGTCTGTCTGTCTGTCTGTCTGTCTGTCTGTCTGTCTGTCTGTTTGTTTGAACGCAAACTAGTCCCTCAGTTTTTGAGATATTTGGCTGAAATTTTGTATGCGGCCACCATTTTCCAATATAGGAATCAGTTGTCGGAACTAGCAAGATCGGACCGATATTACATATAGCTCTCATACAATCGATTGTTCCGATAAACGGATTTTGGGCTATAACTCCTGTAATTTAACACGTAGGAACGTGAAATTTTGGACGTATTGCTATTTTTATATGTGAAATATCGATGTTGAAAATCATCGAGATGGGATAAATACTTCAGATAGCTCCCATACAATCGATTGTTCCGATAAACGGATTTTGGGCTATAACTCCTGTAATTAAATACGTAGGAACGTGAAATTTTGGAAATATTGCTATTTTTATATGTGAAATATCGATGTTGAAAATCATTGAGATGGGATAAATATTTCACATAGCTCCCATACAATCGATTGTTCCGATAAACGGATTTTGGGCTATAACTCCTTAATTAAACACGTAGGAACGTGAAATTTTGGAACTATTGCTATTTTTATATGTGAAATATCGATGTTGAAAATCATTGAGATGGGATAAATATTTCACATAGCTCCCATACAATCGATTGTTCCGATAAACGGATTTTGGGGTATAACTCCTGTAATTTAACACGTAGGAACGTGAAATTTTGGACGTATTGCTATTTTTATATGTGAAATATCGATGTTGAAAATCATCGAGATGGGATAAATACTTCAGATAGCTCCCATACAATCGATTGTTCCGATAAACGGATTTTGGGCTATAACTCCTGTAATTAAACACGTAGGAACGTGAAATTTTGGAACTATTGCTATTTTTATATGTGAAATATCGATGTTGAAAATCATTGAGATGGGATAAATATTTCACATAGCGCCCATACAATCGATTGTTCCGATAAACGGATTTTGGGCTATAACTCCTGTAATTAAACACGTAGGAACGTGAAATTTTGGACGTATTGCTATTTTTATATGTGAAACATCGATGTTGAAAATCATCGAGATGGGATAAATATTTCACATAGCTCCCATACAATCGATTGTTCCGATAAACGGATTTTGGGCTATAACTCCTGTAATTAAACACGTAGGAACATGAAATTTTAGACGTATTGCTATTTTTATATGTGAAATATCGATGTTGAAAATCATTGAGATGGGATAAATATTTCACATAGCGCCCATACAATCGATTGTTCCGATAAACGGATTTTGGGCTATAACTCCTGTAATTAAACACGTAGGAACGTGAAATTTTGGACGTATTGCTATTTTTATATGTGAAACATCGATGTTGAAAATCATCGAGATGGGATAAATATTTCACATAGCTCCCATACAATCGATTGTTCCGATAAACGGATTTTGGGCTATAACTCCTGTAATTAAACACGTAGGAACATGAAATTTTAGACGTATTGCTATTTTTATATGTGAAATATCGATGTTGAAAATCATTGAGATGGGATAAATATTTCACATAGCGCCCATACAATCGATTGTTCCGATAAACGGATTTTGGGCTATAACTCCTGTAATTAAACACGTAGGAACGTGAAATTTTGGACGTATTGCTATTTTTATATGTGAAACATCGATGTTGAAAATCATCGAGATGGGATAAATATTTCACATAGTTCCCATACAATCGATTGTTCCGATAAACGGATTTTGGGCTATAACTCCTGTAATTAAACACGTAGGAACATGAAATTTTAGACGTATTGCTATTTTTATATCTGAAATATCGATGTTGAAAATCATCGAAATGGGATAAATATTTCACATAGCCCCCTACAAACGATTGTTCCAATAAACGGATTTTGTAGATAACTCCTGTAGTTATATAGGTAGGAACGTGAAATTTCGTAACTATTGCTATTTTAGAATGTGGAATGTCGGTGTCAAAAATCAATGAGATTGGACCAATATAACACATCTCCCCCATATAATCGATAGTTCCGATAATTTCGGTATGAGCTTAAGTTAAATTCACACAGGCTGTACTGGGATCAAACAGTGAAAAACGTGACGCTTATTCATGAAAGGTATTTAGCCTTCGGCACAGCCGAAGACAGCTTTCCTTACTTGTTTGTATTAACAACAGATTGCTGAGTTGGGATGGACTTGCCGATTAGAGCAGAAATGCGTACTACTACAACAAAAACGTGTACCTCGAAGCTGTCGAGAGTAAGCTCTGTACAGCGGGTTAACCAGTGGAACCTTCTAGGTCATGTCATCCGCGAGGAAGGAGAGGATGGGCAATGAGAGGTGAGAGGCATCATATCCGTAGATCAACCATCGAGTTAGTTACGCTAGAATGTCGTAAATCTTGATATTCAATTGCTCTTTGATCTTCTGCGTTCATACAGTAATAAAGAGCCCATAAGACATTGTCCTAAATCGAAATTGGATGGTCTTCATTTAAAATATTGTAAACTTCTTCCACTCCCGCTACCTCTTCCTCCCATAGATCTCCCCTCTTCCTCCAAATTTTCAATCTTCCTCTAATTGATATAAGAGCCAAAGTAGCTCAAACCCAACAAACGTTTTTAAAAATACTTTTCCCGATTGATCATTTTAAATCCGTCATAAAATTTTAAGGAAAATATTAAAAAAAAAAAACATTGACAACAAAATTATTATCTACATACTCAATTGAAAACGAATAATAATTATATCCCACCCTCCTAGTTGAACGTTTGATAAATCCAGGTGTTCAATAAATTTGTTAGTTCGGCAGTCGATAAGAAATATTTGTGGCGGCTAATAATACATCAACGTATGTTTGAACTAGGGATGCTACGAATATACGCATTCGCATGGGCGGAACTTTCGTTTTCTCTTCGTTTCCTTCTTTTTCTATAGCAAAAAGGAACATAGTTGGAAATTTGCTGGCTATCTCGACCTCCGCGTTAACTCGATTCTCGCATTATAGTTTTAGTGGATTGGGGCTGTGTCAGAAGTCTTCCTAAATGGGGAAAGCTTTATACTGATTTTACTGGGAAGTTTCATTTACATGCGCTTATACCCCTGCGAAAGGAAGCAAGGTGTAGAAAATTATGGAATCGCTAAGAGATCCGCATAGCAGCGCTGACCTCGCCATGACTTAATATTCATACTTGGAGACTTTAGAGGCATGTTTCCATTGGTCGAGTAAAACTCCGAGTCATGCCCGACTGTAGTGCCACATCCACGACTGCCTAAAATTTCACATCCGCAGCATCCCTAACTATTACATATATACCTCCCAAAGTTCGATCTATTCAAGGAAGGACTATTATCGTCTCGTAACTGACACGCAATAAAAACATCGTACAATAGTCGAGGTGACGTTGATGGTGGTGGAATGAACTGTATCTAATAAAGTGTATTTTTAACCCTAGTTGACATGTGTACAAGTGCAACAATTATCACTACAAAAACAATTTTGATGAATTATTATTGTTACCTATAAAAATATGTTTTTTTTTTTCATACAAATTGTAGTTGTTCTATTTGTTGTTACGATAAATAAAACATATTGCACGTAACTTAGAGCGAGCTTAGCAGGAGTTTTTGTGGTAAGTGGGAGGAGGAAGGACAATAAAAATGCGTTTTGTTACGGAAAGGAAATCATAATTATATGCTCAATGGGTTCAACGTGTAATTATGATGGGTTAGAGAACTTTTTGTATGTGCCCAGCGAAGCATGGCGACATCACGGACGGTGCACGCGAGTATGTGTTTGGATATAGGTACTAGGACGAGCTCTTTTTTGTTTGAAAAAATGTCAGGACCTTACCTCCATGAAGATGATAAAAAAAAGTGTCTCTCGACGAACAAAGATCACCTTCGATAAGCCTAGGATCAATCATTTATTCTGAGTTATTGAGCAGAATCATGGATAGTGTTAAAGAAAGATGGGGGTTATCTCTGGAAGTGTTCAAGAGAAAAGTTCTACATATCGAATCAGATAGATATAGGAATAGGCTATATGAGTTTCTACCGATTCTGGTAGTTGAGCCATATGCGAACGAATGAAGATAATCTAACCTAGGTGCTGGTAGCAGTAAAAATAAGCCGGCGGCCGGGGCATGAGTCGATGGACAATCACTTCAAGCTGTGTGGACATTACCAATCCCGAGTGAGGTGATGCGGCAAATACAAGATGCCGTAGCCTACTCGTGCAATATGTAGGATCTCGGTAGAAAGAGAGGGAGGTTCGGTGGGACCACTAAAGCATACTTAAAGGCTGCCACCTGTCTTTTCTGTCCTCGATTATGAGAATTTTTAAGTTGTAGAGTATCCGGCTCATCTTAAGAGAAGAAGCCACCTGGCTAACATCTGATCGGTGGCAGATATAGCTCCAATCTCCTGGATGTGCGCACTTAACGAGATTCCTATAACGACTCTGTGCACAAGAAAAGTTTGTAGCAGATATAATGTAATTTCTTCAATCGATTCACGTACTTGTTAACTGAGTGCACTCTTCGATCTAACGTAACAGGGCCGTGGGATGTTGTTGTTGTTGTAACGAGGTGTAGCCTTGCCCAAATGTCAGACAGGGTAGCCCCGCGTCGTTTCGGTAAGATGGGTACAGCACAAGTACTGGTACCGTTCTCGTAGAACCGGCAATACAAGAAACTAGCCGTGTAGGCCATGTAGGTCATTTAGCGTTACCCAGGGTGCACCAACGTGAAGGCGACCTACTCTTACACCCGGGATAATTTTTCCGACTCACTGTGTACAACTGCAACTGGTACCATGGAGAATGTAGCTATGCTTCGAAAAAGAAGGATGCTGGTTACAGAGCCATATTGGGAATGACCATAATGTGGCGGTGTAACTGAGAATTATCGTCAAGCTAAGATGGAAGAAAAATGCCTAAGATAAAACTCATATCATGTCGAAAGGAATAATAACCGAAAGTTCGGTCAAAAACTTCGGCAGATAAAATTACATACAGGGTGTGCTTAACTTATTCAGAGGACACGTCGCCCCATTGCTAAATATCACGGGGAAAACTTTCCAGCACTCTACTACGTAGAAGCGAGGATGAAATAAACCCGTATGCATCAACTCTTTGGACAACTATGGTTGGACGGGCTCATTCCCCCGGATTTGAACTGAAGGGAGCTCTATCAAACTCACAATAAGGGCCATCCAGCACATCGCACCAACCATTTAGAGTACTTTGCGAAGCCAAACGCGACAACCCCTACGGGTTAGGGGTTTAGAATATGCCCGAGGTAGGAATACCGCTCTTAAGAGGTGACTAATATGCACCTAGGTGATGACGTGCTAACTCGCACAGAGCCAAAAAGTTCACCTATAATCAAAGAGATCGACGTCTAAAAAAGCTTTTTGGCCGGGGAGAGCAAGTGGGGACAAATTTGAAGAAATTTGTGCTAGGAAATCTTCTAAATTTTAGCTTGAATTTCTTCTCAAATTTATTGAAAAGGAAATCGGCTAAAAACAAGGAGTTAGCTTCTTATTTATGAATTTTTTATGTACTTTTGTCAAAAGTTAGAAGAAATCTGCTTGTTTTTTTGAGAAAACCTGTTTAAAGTAAATTAATGAGAACATCCTCTTATTTTCTCTAGATTCATATTGAATTTATTGAAAAGGAAAGCTATATATTTTTAGAAGATCCCTCATTAATTCAAATTTAGGTATGCCTTCTTCAAATGTGTAATTCGACGCTACCAAGCACAATCACACGATAGCATCATGGTAGAGATCTCCGTTCAGCAGTTAATAATTCTTAGTTCGATTCGCGGTGAAGGCAATAAGGCAAGTGGACATGTGGTGAGGCAAAAAGAACAAAGGTGGAATTAGACGTTGGCAAGTTAAGTATACGATGGCATGGTAGTGTAGATTAGACTAGACTGACTAGACATCTGGGTTGATCGTTCATTTTTTTTTTTTTTTAATTTGAAATATTAAAAAGGAAATCTTCATAATTTTATCTGATTATCTACTCAGTTTTATTAAAAAGAGACACCCAGTCATAATAAGACTTATTGGAAAAATATCATAGAGAAATCTTTCTGATTTAGAGGGCATTTTATGTGACTTTTTGCTCTGTGCGTACCGGGTTCATATCCGGCTAAGGACTGTCAATTTCGACATCACTCCCCAAAACCTTCGGGAAGTATTTTCGTCTTTAACAACAACAACAACAACAACATGTTTGAGTATACAAAACGTTTTCCTATAAGGACACACAGGGGAAAGGGGAATCTCCTACTACGTTAAATAACAGGTGTAGGTTGACTACACTACAAGATATTGCCGATGAAGGCATCAGATTTTTCATATTGCTAGTACAAATCTAATGATCATTTTGTGCTACGCACTGATTGCTGTTCAGCTGAGGGCTCATACGATGGTTAGCTGTCTTTCTTTTCACAGTTACTGAGTAGAAAATGCGTAACATTGGTAACACAAATGAACTTCGTCAATATCCTAAGAAGGTCCAGCCGTCTTTTAGCAACTTAAAAAAACCAAAACAACTTTATATTTTAAATTTTAAAACTTTTATTGAATCAACACTAGTTTTAATTGATTTATGCTCTTAAAGAATGGTGCCCACACTGTGTGCTCGCTAGCAACAAACTTATTTTACACCCTATTCCATAAAGATACAGTTTTTCAAACGAGACTCTAAAGTTTTGAGATTGTTTTGCCCGCCATTATAGCGAGTGGGCACCATTGACTTATAGGGCTCAATTTGAATAGGAATATGCAAGTAACCTACAATTAAGATCAATAAATATTAGCTTAAAATTAATATACCACAGAAGATTTTTTAATTAACTGTTTTTTAAGCTCAAATTTAAAGTGAGATTTTTTTGTTGAAAGTCTATAGTTTTAGAGCTCATTAACTTTGGTGCTTTGCGTTGAAGAAGAAATTTTAGTTAAATTTATATTTAATCTAGTAACTAGTAATGACTACTGCACCCACTTTGACTAGTATCGTTTACAGTTGATAGCTAATAGCCCGCGCTCTTTCTTTCCCTCTTATCTGCCTATCTGTTTCGCTCGCTTTATCTTAAGGTTGAGTTGTCACAAATTGCACGCTTTTTATATTTCTATTTTTCCTTTAAACATTTCATTCCCTTAAAATGCCATTCTGATGAATTCCATTACCTCCACCTCCCGACGTCTGCGACGATATACTGCCTCCACTTACGGCGCCATTGCAATATCCCTCCGACGAATTACTTCCGGCACTAGTATTGTTATTGTTGTTGGCATCACCCAAATTGCTATAACCACTTGCCGAGTCATCACTTTGATTGCTATTCTGATTATGATTAAGAAATTGCGTTGCTACCGTTATCTGTTGTTGTTGCTGTTGTTGCAACGGCATATTAGCCAAAGTTTGATGCAAACCATTGTGATTATGATGATGATGTGGATTATGGCCCGGGGAACGTGGATCTTCTGGCGTCCAGGTCCGAGCATACAACTTGCTGCCCGGATAGCGATCACCTTTGCGATACCAAGAAAGTGAATGAGAAATGCCACCACCTATAATGGAAAAATAAAAAAATTTAAATTAGTAAATCATTTAAACAAATTTCGCGAGGGTAGAAAGTGTGGTATATTGGAGCGATCCCTTATTTGGAATCAACCCTTTTTAGGCGTTGTGCTATCTTTAGTGTCATTTTTAGTTCTAATCCTTCTCTATCTACTGTGTTTTACCTTTAGAATCGGGAGAATCACTCTCTCCAACAAGTGCTACTTTGAACTGAGTAGGCAAATGAGAAGCGAAATCCTCCCCCGACGAATAAAGATCACGATCTATCCGTGTCCCATCATACCTCTCCTGAAACATGACTCGGAATCCTGTCAGGTGTCGACAGAAGATGAGAACATCCTTTGAGTATTCGTGAAAAGAGCTCTTCGCAAGATGTATGTATAGTCCTTTCCGTGATGTCAACGGAGAGTTTCGAAGGAGATTCAACGATGAGGGGGTTACGTGGTTCCAACGGAGAATCACTCTTGCCAGCTAGTGTTACTTTAGACTTAGTAGACAATCGAGAAGTAAAGTCCTCTCTCGACAAACAAATATCATGCTCTATAAGACTCTCATCATACCAGTTGTTGTTGTTGTAACGAGGTGTAGCCCTGCCTAAATGCCGGGTCAATTTAAGAAAACGGTACGGGTCGTTTCGGCACGATGGGTACAGCACAAGTACTGGTACCTTTCTCGTATACCGACAATACAAGAAACTACCCGTGTAGGTCATATAGGTAATTTAGCGTTACCCAGGGTCCACCAACGGGTAGACGACCTAATCTTACACCCATACCAGTCGTGATGTACGGCTCGGAGTCATGGACAGTGTCAAGAAACGATGAGGGGCCATTGTGTATTTGAGAGAAAAGTTCTCCGGAAGGTTTATGGTCCTTCCTGTAATACCAACGGCGAGTATCGATGAAATTTAACGATGAGCTATACGAGCTTTACGCAGATCTGACCATAGTTCAGCGAATTAAAGCCGAAAGGCTTCGCTGACTGGCTCATGTTATGTGAATGGACAAAGAAGCTCCAGCACACACGGTTTTCCTATCGACACCCGAATTCGGCAGCAGAGGAAGGTGGAGGCCTCGACTTAGCTGGAAAAAACAAGTGGAGAATAACTTGAAATCCTTTGGCGTTTGGAACTCGCGTCAGTTGTCGTTAAAAATGAACGACTAGCGCGCTTTGATACGAAACGGCCAAAATCTCCTAGGCGGTTAAGCGCCAATAAATGATAATGAGGGTGGTTCCAGCCCTTTCCACCCTACGGGGATTGATCCAACGCCGGCCCATTTCATGATGACATGGAGAGAATTCGTGCAAAGGATTTCCTTGAGTCTATCTCTCAATTCTGTAGGAGTCTCCAGTTCCTCGGGTCGGGTTTCCATTGGGACGAGGTCTCTCGATCTATTCTATCTGCAAAAAATTGCTGGCAAAGGGCCGAAAAGTATACACACAAAGTGTATAAAAGAGCAAGATAGGTTAGGCTCATATTGGCTCACCCTCTAACTCTATATATCACCTTCGATTCGCTTAAAATAAAAGGATTAGTTAGTGGCTTAATTTCTCCATTGAAAGTGTCAACATTTTTAACGCCCAAACAATTAAAATGCCAACAATTACAATTACAACAGAAACAACAACAACAAATAAGGATATAACTACAGAATCCTTTCCCTTCTTCGTGTCATCGTCATCAACACCATCATCATCGTTGTTTACACAAATTCCAGCCGTTGCTGTCGCTGTTGTTGCATTGGTAATCAAGAATCCATTAGCAGTAACATTACAACCCCATTAAAGCACCATATTTGAGCAACGAAGGGCTAAACTAACGAATGCGAGTAGGATGAAGACGATGTCCTGCATAATCACTGTTCTGATATTCTTAGCCTAGGCAGTTTGTTATTGCAGCTGCACGCTGGGCCGCAATTACGTTTCCGCAAGTATACACGAGTTGTTTTTGCTTTTGCTCTCGTTTTTGTTATTGTTTGACAAATAAGCGCAAAATGTTGAAAACTCCTCGGATACCGTTTGCCTTTTGGCACTTTGTTTTTCCGAGTTTTTTTTTTTCATGACAGCGCACATTGCAACAAAATCAACGGATTTGTAGTAAAATAAGTTTAAAAAAAGTTCAAAAACACAACAACAACAACAACACTAGCAAAACAATAAGCTGCCAATCAACGCAAGTTAACTGCTCATCTCGAAGGGTAGAACCCACGAACAATGATGTCTGTGTGTGAGCAACTTTTATGGTTTTCTTTTAGGGGCGTTTCGATATGTGCTACCAGCCCGCGTAAAAGTAAATGTAAACTTCCTGCAATTTGTTAGCACTCAAGTGCTTTGATGCTTTGGTGCGGGTGGCTACAAGATGTTGAGTTGTTAGAAGCTGTGCTTTTTCCCAGATTATATATCAAGTTCGTTGCGGGATTCAAGTGTTTACACTCAACACTGAACGAACTCCACTTCATTATTTACTTTGGTGTCTATTTCTTTGTGTTATCGCCGTTGACAGCACTTAATTTGTTGCTTGTTGGTGAGAAAATGTGCAGAGCGTGTGCTTTAAGGCACCTTCTACCTCTATAGGTTAAGAAATACGAGTGTCTAATGCCGGAGTACAGAATGGCAGAAATACAGTCTGAGGGTTTGCCAAACGACTTCCGAACCTTGAATTTTGGTTTAGTAGGCCGAAACCCTACCGCTACACCATTACGGCCGCCTTATGTGTATATCCCTGCAGAGAAACTTCAAACTAGTGAGAAAAATACTAGTATACAACTATAATTTTCTGGCAGAACTCATACCAGTCAGGAAATATCCATTCCATACTAGTATACAATTATATTTTTCTGGTTGGAATCATCTAATCTTGGCTTGCGGAATTTATTGACGCTTAATCGCCCAGGCGATTTTGGGCGTTTCGTATCCAAGCACGCCAGTCATTCCTTTTAAGCGATAACTGACGCCAATTGGAAACCCCAAGGGGTTTCAAGTCATCCTTCATTTGTTGTTTCCATCTCTGTCCAGGCCTCTTCTTTCTTTGTTTTCAGCAGATACTTCGTCTTGTTCTCGTTGACCGCAAGACCCACGGGAGACCAAAGGGAGTCGCCCTGTCTGAAGCCTTGTTTGGTTTTAAATGGCTCAAAGAGGTCGGTATACAGGCAACTCCTTTTTGCGCTGTCAAAAGCGGCTTTAAAATCGACAAAGAGGTGGTGTGTATCGATTCTTTTATCATGGGTCTTCTCCAGGATTTGACGTATCGTGAAAATCTGGTCGATGGTAGACTTACCAGGTCTAAAGCCACACTGATAAGGTCCAATCAGTTTGGCTACGATGGGCTTCAGTCTTTCACACAATACGCTAGAAAGAACCTTATATGCGATATTAAGAAGACTGATTCCACGGTAGTTGGTGCGGTTAGCGGGATCGCCTTTCTTATGGATTGGGCAAAGCACACTTAAATTCCAATCCGGAGGCATGCATTCGTCCGACCATATTCTGCATAAGAGCTGATGCATGCTTTTTACCAGCTCTTCGCCTCCGTGTTTGAACAGCTCGGCGGGTAGTCCGTCTTTTCCAGGCGCTTTGTTGTTTTTTAGCCGGGATATAGCTATCCTCACTTCATCATAGTCAGGTGGTGGGACGACTTTTCCATCGTCAGGGATTGGCGTATCGGGTTCAACGTCTCCCTCGCAATTTAGCAGTGAGGAGAAGTGCTCCCTCCATAATTTAACTACATTCTGTACATCAGTTAACAGGTCGCCATTATTGTCCTTACAGGAACTTGCCCCGGTCCTTAAACCTTCCGTCATCCGCCGGAACTTTTCATAGAATTTTCCGGCATCGTTCCTGTCAGCGAGCATCTCAAGCTCCTCACACTCACGCCTTTCGGCCTCACGTTTCTTTTTTCTGAAAAGGCGTCTCTCTTCCTTCTTCGCCTCACGATAGCGTTGCCATACACTGCGGGTTGCGCCCGTTCGCAACGTCTTCCTGCATGCAGCGTCCTTTTTGTCCGAGGCTGTGTTGCATTCCTCATCGTACCAGTTGTTCTTGCGGGCTCGCTGAAACCCTATAGTGACCTCAGCGGCGGTACGTAATGAGTGAGAGATATGCTTCCATTGCTCGGTCACATCGTTAGGTCGAGGATTGCTCTCCGATAGCAGATATGAGAGTCGAGTGGAGAAATTATCAGCTGTCTGTGTCGCGCGCAGCTTCTCGACGTCCAACTTTTCTTCCGTTATTGTGCGCAATTTCTTCGCTGCACAGAGGCGTCGGCGTATCTTGGCTGCAACAAGATAATGGTCCGAGTCGATATTGGGACCGCATAGGGTACGCACGTCTAGAACGGTGGAGCTGTGTCTGCTGTCGATCATGGTTTCTTGTTCTTTGATCAGGGGACAGCCAGGTGGCTGGGTGTATTCGCTTATGCTGGAACCTGGTACTACTGATGACCATATTGCGAGCAGCGGCGAAGTCAATCAACCTAGTGCCGTTGGGGGATGTTATATCATGGAGACTGAATTTTCCAACTGTAGGACAAAAGACTCCTTCCGTGCCCACCTTGGCATTAAAGTTGCCGAGCACGATTTTGATATCATTCTGGGGGCAGCGATCATAGGTCTGTTCAAGTTTATCGTAGAAGGAGTCCTTCTCTGCGTCGTCCGTCTCCTCAGTCGGCGTATAGACACAGATAAATATTAAGATGAAAAACCTCGCCTTGATGCGGATCGCAGCGAGACGTTCGTTCACGGTTGTGACCGCTTGTACTTGGCGGCGAAGTCTCTTTCCCACCACGAATACTAAACCACGCGCTTTTCCGCGTGTCTGGCCACTGTGGTAGACATCACAAGGTCCGATCGTAGTCTTGCCTTGCCCCGTCCATCGCATTTCCTGTAGGGCGGTGATATCAGCCTTTGCATTAACGAGGGCATGAACCAGTCGGGCAGCGACACCCTCCCCTTTAAAGGTAAGGACATTCAAGTGCATCACCTAATGTCATTCTCATTGTCCTTATTTCGTTTTGCCGGGTCGTCAACATTAAAGAGGGTTCTCACTCGAGGCTTCGATTGTTTTGTCATTGGAATTTGATTTTTACGTGGCACCCTTATCTAACCGAGATTAATGTTGTTAAGCTCTGATTGTCCCTTTACAAGGAAGGTTTGGTGGGCCAATGAGTTTGTCAAGGTAAAGATTATTGGTCCGAAACTGCCTAAATTAAATTCCACAGCGCTCTAGTTGTGTTAAATCTGCCTCTCTATTTATTTAAAGTCCTTAAAGACTGAGTCGAGCAATTCCTAATATATTTTAAAGGATTTGCAAATCACTGACAATGTAAGTTTCAAGTCGATATTTATCAACTTTAATGGGTAACTTAAATAAAAAAACAACTAACTTGCCTCCTCACCCACCACAATTTACCTGAACTCATATAATTTCCATATACCCATCATTGATCTAACCTTCGACACATTTCGTGTTTCCACAACAACAATCAAAATCGCCTTTCCAGCTCTACCTACATTATTTTTACATTCATGAATTTGTTTATTGTGCCTTTGCCATCTGCTGGCGCGAAACGAATTTCCCACGATGCGATTATTTCGATTTTCCCCATTTCATTGTGCAAGTTTTTGTTAAAGTTTTATTGCATGTTTTCTGTTATCAATTTTTAAAGAGTTTTTGTTGTAATTTTGTGCTTGTTTTTATTGTTGTATGCCCTGTAATCGTTTTTGCTGAATCATTACTAAAATGTTGTTCTGAAGATAGAGAACTCGATATAACAAGGAACGTGTGTAAACACTACCCCGAGATGAAGATGGAAGCGAGACGGCTTTTCCGGAAATAGGAAGCGGAAAAGCATGAAATCGAAGAGCTTGTGATACTAGCCAGCAGAGGCAACGTCCGAAAATTTTATCAAAAAATTTTACGAATGACGAAATGTTTTAAACCCGGGGAAAACTCCTGTAAAAATGACAAACGGCGACCTCGTGGCAGATGTTTAGAGAGTACTAAGGTTAGGGAGGGAACACTTATCTACCCTTTTAAACGGAGGAACAGAGCGACAGTTCAGAGAAGAGGGCGAGCCCGACCCCACAATCGACGATGTGCGAATAGCTATATCTCGGCTAAAAAAACAATAAAGCGGCGGACGCTGATGGTCTGCCAGCTAAGCTATATAAATACGGCGGTTAGGAGCTGGTAAGGTGCATGCACCAGCTTCTGTGCAGAATATCGTCAAATGAATGCATGCCTGAAGAATGGAATCTAAGTGGGTCTGCCCAATCCACAAGAAGGGCGATCCCGAAAACGGCGCCAACTATCGTGGAATCAGACTTTTGAGCATCGCATATAAGGTCCTTTCAAGCGTATTGTGTGAAAGACTGAAGCCTGACGTAAATCGACTGATTGGACCTTATCAGTGTGGCTTCAGAACTGGTAAATCTACAATCGACCAGATCTTTACAATAGGCCAAACCTTGTGGAAAAAAACCGTGTGAAAAGAATCGATACACACCATCTCTTTGTTGATTTTAAAGCCGTCTTCGACAACACGAAAATGAGTTTCCTATTTGTTGCTATGTCTGATTTTTCTCTCCTATGCAAAATTACGCTGAGCAACACCACCTGCTCGGTCAGAATCGGAAAGGACCTCTCGGAGCCGTTCAAAAATGAACGAGGTTTCAGGCAGGGTGAGGTCTCAGGCAAGAGCGTTTATATGCTGGCGGGGTTTGCGTGAAGCTCACCAGACTTGTCGTCCTATCTTCCCTATACAATTGCGTAGAGTTCATTATCCTCTTTTAGAGCTCAAACAAAATTTACCCAAAATAATTAATCCAATTATGACACATATGAGCAGTATGTCTGTAGATATCACACGCAATGCTGTTGATGCTGACCGATCATCATCAATCAAATTGGTGAAGCGTTTACGCCCACAAATTACACCAATACGCAAGCATTTTACTTTAATTTATAATATCAAACAATTTTTCCCTAAATACGCGTGAATATGCCAGAAATTGTTATGATATAATTTCGAAAAATCGTTAAAAACGGAACTTTGTTTGATCGTTAGAAACAGATGCAGCAAATTAAACGAACGTCTCATTGGTTAAATTAAATTGGTCAATATTGTCATGTCGCACATGGGTATATGTTTACGGGGTAGGGAAGCCAAATTACGCTGAGTGGGCTTGAATCACATGATGGGGATTCCGAGTTCAAGTCGAACCTTTTCATTTTCTTGGTATAATAAAAGCTTCTCTGTTTTTTCAATGGTCTGGGAGGATACGGCTTGAAATGTAAGAAGCTTTAAAAAGGTTGCTTTTTCCTTGAATTTTAAAAACCGGACTTTCATTGGCATCATATGACCCGTCATCTGGACATCAGATATATACGACCAATATGAAAAATCTGATAAATCCATCAGCTGTGTCTTATATGACTGCTCGAAGTTGTATGAAGCTCAACCGAAAAGAACATCTTTCAATCAACAAAGACACCAGCTTGAACTCGATGTAATGAGCCAAACCATGAGTGTGATCGGGTGGTGGTGCACGTTCATAGGCCCTATAAACAGTTGCACATGAAAAAAACGCGTACAGCAGCCACAATAAGCTGTTAAGTGTAACTAATTAGAATTTTCACACTTTTCTCATGAAAAACTGAACAAAAAAAAAGTTGCGTGCTAAAGTGTAGTAAAGGAGGAGGGGGAATCGATCACTCAGCAGTGAGCATCGAATGCGAATTTTCGTAAATTGCTGCCTTAAAATTTGGCTTATATATCATCATCCTTATATTTGGGTTTCTATTACGGCTGCACGTGGTATATGCAGCCTTACACATACCCTACAGGAAAATTTTGAGTTCAGAAAAAATTGCTACATGCATATGTTTATTTTGGTGGGTGCGAT
>CAXKVI010000001.1:157346037-157617619 GCA_964058755.1 Campiglossa producta
GGGCTCGCAAAAAAGGTGTAATAAGATTAGGTGGCAACCCTAGGTGTACCCTACCTAAAAAGTTTTTGTTAAAATTGGAATTAAAACGAGTGAGTTTAACTTAAAAGCGAATCTATCCACTGAACCCCTTAGCTTAATCGAATACCAGTTATATAAATACTTACTTCGATCTTTGAGTATAATCTTCTTTGGTGGTTCCTTTTGGTAATTTCGCTGCAAACTTAATCCAGGTTCATTACCATTTTTATCCTTCTTCACCATCTCGCTAAGGAACGTTATATAACTTATAGCCAGTTTCAGTGTATCAACTTTACTCAATCTCTTCTCATAGGGCAATGTGGGTATGTGGGAACGCAAGCCTTCGAAGGCCTCATTGATACTCTGCATCCGACGGCGTTCACGTAAGTTAGCCGCTTGGCGTTGTTGGGCCATTTGGGAGGCGCACTTTAAGCGACGGGTTTTGTGGAGACGGCTATGGAAGAAAGAGAGGGATGTAACTTTGTAATTTTAACTTAGTGCAGCAAAGAAAAGTAAATAAATAAGTTTTTGTTTTTTTTGCTGAACGAGCTTGATCCCATTTATTAGAAAAATAGAATAAAATAAAACAATTGAGTAAAAAAAAATAATCAAGTCCAAGCAGAATAAAAAAATATATAAAAACAAAATTCAATAAAAAATATAAAACTAAATGAAATAAAAAAAAATAAAATAAAATAAAAAAATTTAATTTAACTAAAATAAAATAAAATAAAATAAAATAAAATAAAATAAAATAAAATAAAACAAGTAAGGAAGTCTAAGTTCGGGTGAACTGAACATTATATAACCAGCGGTAATTTTCGTAACGGGATAACAAAGATATAGGCCCTAGGAGGATTTACCTAAAGTTTTTACTGTCTTAGCTATTTACCTTACCGAATTATGTCAATTTATGTGATTTTCGAAATTTTCCATATCGAAAGTGGGCGTGGTCGGGAAGAGATCTCGTCCAATTTCATCACCTATATTGCTAGTATACATACATATGTTGTGCCAAATTTCATGAGTCTGAAGTAATAAGTGTAAATGTTTTGACCAGTCGAATATTCCAAATGCCTTCCTTAAAGGTGGGCGTTTCCACGCCCACATCTTAATATTGATCAAAAATCATAATAGATTGATTGAGGTGTTCATCCTACCAAACTATATCATTTTAGCCATTTTCGTTACCGAATTATGCCAATTTATTAGATTTTCGAAATGTTCCATATCGAAAGTGGGCGTGGTCGGAAAGCGATTTCGTCCAATTACATCAGGTATGCTCCCTATTATGCTAGTATACCTTGTACCAATTTCATCGTTCTACCGTAATCAGTTTAAAAGTTATGACCCGTGAAATTTTCAAAAATGCGCCCCTTAAAAGTGGGCGGTGCCACGCCCACTATAAACATTTTTTGGAAATATCATAACGGAATGACCAGGGGGGTTCATCTATAAAATTATATCATTTTAGCCATTTCAGCTGCCGAGATATGCCAATTTGTGTGATTTTCGAAATTTTCGATATCGAAAAAGGGGGCGTGGTTATCATCCGATTTCGCCCATTTTCAATAGCAACCTACCTTGGCCAGAAAGTAACCTGTATACAAAATTTCATGCAAATATCTCAATTTTTACTCAAGTTATCGTGTACACGGACTGACACACGGACAGACGGACGGACATGCCTGAATGAAATCCTCTTTTCAAACTAAGAACTTTCATATATGGAACTCTATATCTATCTCGATTATTTTGTGCCGTTACAAAAAACCATTATGTGAACAAAATTAATATACCCTTGTACTAGTACTAGTACGCTGGGTATAATAAAATAAAATGGAATAAAATAAAATTAAAAAAAAATAAATTTAGAAAATAATTAAATTAAAAAGAAAAAATTAAATAAAAAAAATTAAATTAAATACATAATATGAAATAAGACAAAAAAATAATAAAAATGAAATAAAACAAAATAAAATAAAACATAATAAAATAAAATATAATTAAAAATTGAATAAAATAAAACTAAAAAAAAAATAAATTTAAAAAATAATTAAATTAAAGAAAAAATAAAATAAAATTAAATTAAATTAAATACATAATATGAAATAAGACAAAAAAATAATAAAATGAAATAAAACAAAATAAAATAAAATAAAATAAAATAAAATAAAATAAAATAAAATAAAATAAAATAAAATAAAATAAAATAAAATAAAATAAAATAAAATAAAATAAAATAAAATAAAATAAAATAAAATAAAATAAAATAAAATAAAATAAAATAAAATAAAATAAAATAAAATAAAATAAAATAAAATAAAATAAAATAAAATAAAATAAAATAAAATAAAATAAAATAAAATAAAATAAAATAAAATAAAATAAAATAAAATAGAATAGAATAAAATGAAATAAAATAAGATAATTTAAAATAAATAAAAATAATTTAAAATAAAATAAAAGAGAATAACATAAAACTAAAAAAAAAAAAAAATTTTAATAAAAAAAAAAAAAATAATAAAAAAATAAAATTAAATTAATACATAATATGAAATAAGACAAAAAAATAATAAAATGAAATAAAACAAATTAAAATAAAATAAAATAAAATAGAATAAAAAAACTAAAAAAAAAATTAATTTAAAAAATAATTAAATTTAAAAAAAATAAAAAAATTAAATACATAATATGAAATAAGACAAAAAAATAATAAAATGAAATAAAACAAAATAAAAGAAAAGAAAATAAAATAAAATAAAATAGAATAAAATAAAATAAATTAAAATAAAATAAAATAAAAGAAAATAAAATAAAATGTAATAATTTAAAATAAATTTAAAAAAAATTAAATTAACTGCAATAAAATTGTAAGAAAAGACAAAGCAGGACATAATTTTTGTTTCTTTCACCCACTCACCTCTTTTCATTATTCTCCTGATCACTATTAAATCCACTGCTATACGCATCATCCTCATCACTCTCCGAAGTATTATCATCATCGCCGAAGAAAAATTCCGAACTTGAACTCGAACCGTTTGTAGCTTGTGAACCTTCGAAAAAGTGTCGTGCCATGGTTGCCTCCAAATCGAAATTATCGAGTGAAAACATTTTAACGGTTATATTTTTCAAAGGTGCAATGTGACGCGTGTTGCTATTGTTGTAGTTGTTGTTGCTGTTATGTCCAACTACCGAAATTGACTCCTCAAATTGATTGTAAACACTATTATTTAATTGAATAATTGGCATTTAATAGTTTGTGCATTTTTTTCGACCGATCTTTGTTCTCTTAAGTATGCGCACGCGTTGCTTTCGGAAATCTCGATTTTAACCCGTGGCAAGCCACACGTGTCAGGCACGTGCACTTTACACCAAAACAAGTGTTCGAGGGTTTTGGCGCTTTTTTGTTATTTTTTGTTGGTAGATAATAGTTTGTTTGCTCTTTAGATGGAATCAATGTCTATTAATTGAATACTAAGTTGTTTCTGGCTTTGTTTAGTAACTCTTTATTACTCGCCACCGCCCACATTCGTTAGTTTTGTGTTCCTTATCACTTTTATTTTTTTTTTCGTATTTGTTCTATTTGGTAAGGATATATTTGATTAATATTAGTTATCACTCATTTATGATGGTCTTATAAGTAGATAATGATATATATTTAGCTATTTGCTATCTACTTGTTTTTATTGATTTTCCCGTGTTGTAAACATGTTAAACATGAGTTAGATAATCCTAGCCCTATATTATTTATCTTTACATGCATATACAAAAAAATTTTAAAAAAGTTCATACAGTGGTACCTCTTCATTGGAGTAATCAAAGCCAAAATAAAATTTTTTCGAATGTTGGTCCCTTTGTCTATAAGTTTGTTAGCCCATCACTCAAAACCCCCTCTACAGAATTTAATAAAATTTTCAGCAATCTACTCTTGGACGAGGTCTAGCGGTAGTGCGCTCGGCCTACTACATCAATATTCCGGGTTCTTATCCCGGTAACAACAATATCAAAAATTCTTTAGAAAAAAGTTTTTTCAACGGGGTCGCCTCTCGGTTGTGTTTTGGCAAACTCTTTAAGTGTATTTCTGCCATGGAAGGTTCCTCACCAAAAATTTATCCGCTTTGCAGGTGCCGTTCGGAGTCAGCAAAAAACTGTAGTTTCGGCCAGTTTGGAGAAGCTCTGCGCTAAAATCTCTTTAAAGGTTGCTGATGATAACCCAAGGGGTTTTTTGAAAGTAGCTTCGTTATTTGAATCCTATTTTAAAAAGTGGTATGTCACAATTTTAGTTTTAAGAAGATCTACACCCCTTCTCATATCCTTACCTCTGATATCGTTTTCAAGTAAATAGTTGTTCGTCCTTAAAAACGATATTTTGGTGTACCAAACGAGAACGTTTTAAAATTCAAGACAATTTTGCATTTGAACTGTTTATAAACAAAGACGTCTTCTTTTTACCGAGTCTATATTGGTATGTTGAAGACTGTGCCCATCCAAGACGTTAAAGGGTGAAATACATAAAGCTTTGTTAACCTCGCCTGACATTTGCTACCTCAAAACTTTGCGTCGAACTTTTGTTTCGTTATTTATTTCCTTGCATTCAGAGTGTTTTGGTTAATTTATTAATTTAATAAAGAAAAAATGAATTAATTATTATTTTTTCCAACTTTTTATTCTTTAATTAAAGCAAACTCATCAACATCTGATTGTCAAAGCAAGCAAAATTTGAGAGTTTGCCAAATTTGAACCTTGCTTCAACTTTGAGGTCTCCAATTTGCCATGCTTCGTTTAAATACCTACACTGAACTTTTCTGTCAAAGTCAAAGTTTGAGGTAAAGCCAAAATAAAGCTTTATGTAACTGACCCATAAGGCTTTTTTGCTTTCTTGCTAGGCTTGTGGAGACTTTAGTTTTGGATAGTTCATGAACTAATTAGTTCATTGAACTAGATCATGATAGTTATGGCGGAAAATTTTCGTCAAATTTATAGGATTTCTTGAGAATGAGAAAATATCGAGAAACCAAAACTAAAGTAAAGTCCCTGCCAACCAGGGCTAGCTATGGTGAAAACAATCACCAATTAGTGCTGTGCAATACCAAAAATGACTGTGGGTAGAGTAGGCATCGAAATAACAACGGAAAATTTTTGACACAAATTAGCAACACCAACATAAAAAAAAAACTAGTGGCGATATACCAACAGGTTATCATAGCCTCTAACGAGAGTTTTAGCCGAGCTTCTCTTTCCAACTTGTGGTGTGTTGCTTTTGAGTTTTCCTACAAGTTGGCGGGACCTCCAGTTTTTTGCCGACTCCGAACGGCACTTGCAAAGCAAAAGAATTTTTTGCTGAGAAGCTTCTCATGGCAGAAATACACCCGGAGAGTTTGCCAAACTACTGCCGAGGGGCGACCCCGTTTAGACAAATTATTTTTCTAAATAATTTTTGATGTAACTTTTGCCGTGCATCGAACCGCCACGACTTGGTGTAGAAGGCCGAACACTTAACCGATACACCACGGCGGCAGCCAACATGAATAGAAAAAGACCTCGTCTAACGAAATTGCCCACTTTTTATCCTGTTTTTCGGTAAGCGCGACCCAAGATTTTGTTCGCTTCGTACTTAAGGTGGTATTCGTTTTCTTTAAGAGTCAACTGCAAAAACACGTTGAAAAGTGTAGGAGGAGACCAAAAGGCATCTTTTGATACCCCTCCCAACATTTTTGGACGTGTTATAGCAAATAATTGAACAAAATACGAACTACATGAACAAGTTCATTTTGGTGAGCTAGTTCGAAGTCTCTGATCACTTTAATGAACTAAAATTCCCAACTTTAGGAGACTTGCCATTAAGAGGGCTATACTTCCAGCATCAGCCACTGCAGGACCGAAGACACCTTCCAACGTCTTCCTAGTTTAAAGGCCTCGAATATGTGTTTGATGTCATGGCGGGTACAACGCTCGATCTTTCCTAGTTTATCATTCCTTATTTGATTTCTATTGGGTCCAAGCTTGCCGGATTACACTGCATACGGAATAGGTTTCTAATATGTAAAAAAATTACGTCAACGAGATTTTCATCATCTAGGCTAAGGTGTCCTATATAGTACCCAGTAAGAGTTTGTAGGGTCTCTCAGTCATAACACCCGAGTTTGGTAGATCATCATTTGTATGGCAAGAATACAAACCGTTTAGCTCAGCCTTTTTCTGGGCAGTCAGTCTAATGTTGTCGCCGGTCTGACTCTGAAAAATTGAATGCTGTTTATATCCTGTTTTTCATATCCCACATGTCCGAGAACGTATCTCAACAACCCCATAAGACCTTGTATGGTTTTATTGACAAATTTCGAAGACCAGGCGTATGAATTATACTCAGTATGTAGATTCCTCGTCTCCCAATCCCTCCCTATCATCATTAGCGCTTAACCGCCTAGACGATCTTGGTCGTTGCGTATCAAAGCAAACCAGTATTCTCTTTTAGCGGCAGATGGCGACAATTGAAAACACCAAGATAGTTCAAGTCATCTTCCACCTGATGTTTCCATCGCAGTCGAGTCCTCGCCCTTTCCCATGTTCCAAATTCGTGTGTCGATAGAAAAACCTTCTCGGCTGGAGCTTCTTTGTTCATTCGGATAATATGACCCTGCCAGCGGAGCCCCTGTGATTAAATTCTAGCTGTTTCACAGAACGATTACCTTTAAGTTTCCAGAGGTCCACAACGTAGTTCGCGATTTATCACTATCGAATAAGAAAATATTATACCTGTAATACCGTCGTAAACTTGTCGTTGCATGTCCTTAGGCCACCTGCCGCACAAACATATGTACCTAGGTGCTTCAAAATAGCCTTGATTTCTACGTAAAGTTATTAAGCCCAAGTCCCCGAAAACACACCGAAGGCTGAGTAGAAGATCACCATTTTTCAAAACATGCCTTAGCCAATTATATCATTAAAATAGGCCGTTCTTAATTTAAATTCTAAGATAGGGTGTTTTTGAAGAGTATTTTAAAATAGGGCTATATTTTACTCAGCCGCCGATGTTTAGGGGGACTTGGGCTTAAAACCTATAATTTGCTTTAAGATTCGTTATATTATTCCCCGAATTGTAACTAGGATATTTTTTGTATCAGAACTTTGGTCCGATGTTTGTACCTATACCGAAATAATGAGGACGATGGGCTGAATCGAAGTCTGCTTTCTTTACTTGTTTTTTTTAAGTTACTCCTTTCACTGAAAGACTAATTTAGCCCTCGCTGTCTTAGAAATCCAACGGAGAATCACTCTTGCCAGCAAGTGCCACTTTGGACTGAGTAGGTAATTGAGAAGTAAAGTTCTCTCTCGAAGAACAAAGATCACGCTCTATAAGTCTCTCATCATACCTGTCCTGATGTATGGCTCTGATTCATGGACAATATCAAGAGATGATGAGATGTCCCTTGGAGTATTTGAGAGAAAAGTTCTGCGGAAGATCTATGGTCCTTCCCGCGAAGCCAACGGCGAGTATCGAAGCAGATTTAACGATGAGCTGTACGAGCTTTACGCAGTTCTGATCATAGTCCAGCGAATTAAAGCCCAAAGGCTCTGCTGGCGGGGTCATGTCATGCGAATGGACAAAGAAGCTCCAGCCCAGAAGGTTTTCCTATCCGGTCCTGAATTCGGTAGCAGAGGAAGGGGGAGGCCTCGACTGATTTGAAAACAACAGGTGAAGGATGACTTGAACTCCCTTGGGATTTCCAATTGGCGTCAGTTATCGCTTAAAAGGCAACGGCCAAAATCGCTTAGGCGATGATGATTTACTCATAAATTTCACTGTTTTTCTTGTGTTTGATGATTTATTTAGTTATTCTCACATTCAATTTACTTGTTGGCTTTGTTTTTTTTTGCACT
The DNA here is from genome assembly GCA_964058755.1 of Campiglossa producta. Lineage (NCBI taxonomy): Eukaryota > Metazoa > Arthropoda > Insecta > Diptera > Tephritidae > Campiglossa > Campiglossa producta. Next base: position 157,353,937 of record CAXKVI010000001.1, read on the forward strand.
TAATTCATCTTATACCTTAACACTTCATGAGCCAGTGTGTAAAAATCGCACACATGCACCAAAAAACTCAAAACTAATTACTCGTCCACAGTCCGTCGCTTAACGGCTATTTCACAAACAGATCTTTAACATTGGTTCACCGCGTGTCACTTCCGTACGCGAGATCGGACAATAAATGAATGCGGTTGTGAGTTACCGATATCCTGACAATTGATAAATATCAAATGCTTTATTACACCCTCTATACCACAGCTCCTTGACTCGGCGCTCAAATAACAAAATACCTCAAAGAGGGTTGTTTCATACCCGACAGGGTGGTGACTGAGTTACCAGATTGTTTTTGATGCTTATAGTGATTTTACTTCGTTTGTTTGTGTGTTTGGTAGACTGCTTGTTGGTTTGAGTGGGGGTTTATTTTGCGACAATAATGGCGGCGAACTTCAAGGAATGAACTTAATGGGCGGCGCTTAGCATTGTACCAATCACAGGATGTTGTGTGTGCTTTGGAATGTTTTTGTATTTTATAGATGCGTTAACATTTTTATATGAAAGTGTCAAAGGTCAATATGACAGGTGGCGCACAAAGCTAATTGGAACGAAATGTGTGAAATATTTATTTGTGATTTTATTTAATGACAAGATAACAAGCAAATAATCACTTTATTTCTGAACACAAAATAATTGACGCGTGTACCTACTAATTGAGCTTTGACGTGAGATCTTGATCTTCATTTCCTCATATAAGAAAATTGTAAGAGGTCGATGTTTTTACATAGCAGTAAGCCAATAGAATCCGAATAAACCGTTTTTATAATTTTTACCTGTCTTTATGTATGTTTGTTCCGGTATCACTGGACAACTATTACATGGAATTGAATGAAACTCTCGCTATTGTATTAGTAGACATTCAACTTAAAATTTAAGATATCCCTTATCAGAGTTATCGACCGATATGTGGACCAGGGGTGACCAAAAATGTGTTAGTACAATATGGGTATCAAACGAAAAGTACTAACGAGTGCTGTCATAAGCAATGAAATCAATTAAAGTATCTCATCTGGTTTTGGGGCTACATATATAACCGGGTTGACCTCCCACATCAATAGCCCAAAATCAGTCTACTACATTTTCCTCGCCACACATTTGCCTACTCAGCTAATTTGTTTACACAGCTGCACAATTGCTCATCATACAAATTTTCGTCTGTTCATATAAGCATAATTTGTTTATCGTTGGTATCCTTAGTACAAAAACAACGCAATCTTAATAGTGCCTACATGGGTATATTAAAACAACAAAAACAGCGAGGACGATCAAAATGATAAAAGAACAATATTTTGTTTATTTGCTATGCAACAACAATTTGCTGCGATAGAGATAGTCGCTAGATAGACTACACGAATGCCGAAAATTAACCCTCAAAAAAACTGCACACAACGAGATGACTTTCATTGACAAAGAGAAAAGCGGTTAAAAAACCCCTGCAAGAAAACTTTAAGCTCAGGGATACTGATAAAAAATTTACAGGGTTGCCACCTTTTTGAAATTTGTTCTAAGTTGAGTAAGTTATACATTAGAGCGTCTCGCCTTACAGGCAAAAAAAAGTCGGCCGTACCTCCCCTCATATGAAGTGTTTTTGAAAAAAAATTTAATTTTTTTTTTTTCTGGCAACCCTAGATGTCGCCCAATTGCATTTTTCTTCATATCTTCGGCATTTATTGACGGATTTTAAAGTGTGATACACCAATTTTTTTGTCTCAGGGAGTGGATTTTTCCTTAAAAAAAAAGCTCACTGATCTCAGGCGCTCCGTTGTGGTACTTACCCACCATATCATAGTTGCTACCACCCTAATGTACCGATCTACTAACATCAAATTAAAGACCGTAAAAAATCGTAAATCTTTTACGGTCCTCAATTAACTGACATTAGGTCGTTACATTAGGGTGGTAGAAACTGAGATATCGTGGGTAAAACCACAACGAAACGCATGAGCTCAATGAACTTTCTTGAGAAAAACCTCCTCTTTGAGACAAACAAGTTGATGCATCACACTTTAAAATCCGATAACAAATGCCAAAGATATGAAGAAAAATGTAATTGGGCGACATCTAGGGTTTCCAGAAAAAATAAAAAATTTTGTTTTTTCAAATATTTTTCAAACACACTTCATATGAGGGGAGGTACGGCCGACTTTTTTTGGTGATATGCTCTAATATACAAATACCTAAATATGGATATTATACTAAAGGTAGTATTTAAACAAAAATCCTAAGTAGGGTTACCACCTTTCCTATTACATTCAATTTTTCTAGATACGTTATTATCTCTGAGAGTGACAATCCATTTGAATGATGTTTCCAGTTCTAATACTTGTGCTGCCACTTGCGATGGTTTATAGGGTTGCCACATATTTGAAATTTTTGTAAATCTATGTCCCAATGTCGTCATCAAAATTGCGGTATTTTACATCTCATCAATATTTTTTTCATGTAATATCATCACTTAGGGTTGCCACCTTATCCCATTATATTTCCTGTTTTTGTATATCCGATATTATTTCGAAAACGTTCTAAAGAAGAAATTTATAAATTGGTGCAAAGCCGACTTGGTTCTTTCTCTTCCTTAAGTATTGGCTCTGAGAATGTTTTGAAGGGTTGCAACTTATCTTGAAATTAAAAAAAAAATCGAATAAGATATACCAATAAGGGTCACTATCGGAAGGCAATTTACGACGTGTTTAAATATTTCTAGATAGCATTACCACCCAAGGCAGGCTAATATTTTATACCAATTTATTTCCTACTGGGTCATCTTTACACTTTACATACATACATACCCTGGCGCTTCGTGCCTATATTATGAGCGTTACAACCCATATTTACCGTGTTGTTTTATGTGACGAAACTATTGAATGAGGAATTAATATTTTGACACCCTTGTCAGTGGAAGTGCAATTTTGAATAAGCAAATATCAAGTTCCTACCCTCCAATACCGAAAGGTGGTTAATAAAGTGATCAGTGTCTGAATAGACCACAATTTATACAACATAAATTATATTAAAATGATATTGCAAATCTCTTACTTTTAGGCGCTTCACTACTGTCCATTTATATTTTTTGTTAAGAGCGACCCATCTCAGTAGTAGAACAGTTAAGCAGGACCAAAAGAACTCTTAACTAGTCTATGACAGTAAAAAAGAAACTGTGAGGCTGGCAGAACCGAACACTAAAATCTGACTCGTCTAAATAACTCTCATATGGATTCTTGTCCCGATACTGTCAGTAATATGTAAAGCCTGTGTAAGACTAGACAATATTCCCATTAGGATGGACAGCACGACTTCAGGGCTATCAACCTTACGTTTTTTTTTCTAAACCCCTGAAAAGAGAGAATCTTTTCACCGCAAAAATATACTTAGATGGTTGTCATAAGTATTTTTTTATGTTAATTGTAGGGGGAATTCAACGAGAGACCTTTCGTAGTTCGTAGAAAATTTGTAAGGTTTGAAAAATCGTCAAACTGAATTAGGGCCGGTTGCATAAAAGCCGATAACGACTAATCGCCCGGTTACCGGAGTTTAATTGACGTATTTTGTTCGGTTAGCTATCAAACTAATCACCGATTAGTCGTTATCGGCTTTTATGCAAGCGGCCCTTAGTGGGCCTTCCGAGATATGCTAACAACTTGTGGTCTGTAAAAACCGATTTCTTGGCTGACACAATCTCCTGTAAAGAGAGAAAGGGCACCTAAAGTAGACTTAGGTAGCTCATGAACTAATTAGTTCATTAAACTAGATCATAGAAGTGATTGCGGGAACTAGTTCCAATTTTTAAATGAACTGCTTGAACTATGTAAAAGTGTTGTCAAATTTATTGAAAATGAGAAAATGTCGAGAAACCAAAACGCTTAAGTCCCTGCCAACCATGGCTAGCCCATGGTGAAAACAAAATCACAAATTAGGGCTGTGCAATATCTACCAAAAATGACTGTGAGTAAGCGTAGTCATCGAAATAACAACGCATAATTCGATAATTTTTGACACGAATTAGCAACTCCAACATGGGTAAAAAAAGAACCTCGCTGAACAAAATTGCCCACTTTTTTATCCTCTTTTTTGGTAAGCGCGACCCAGTGTTTTCCCAAAATTTTAACCACTGCTGGTTAGCAGCCCTGCGGGTTAGGGGTTTAGAATATGCGCGAGGACAGTCGGGCAGTACCGCAAGGGAGTACCGGAACTTACCGGATTCATCCGGCTAAGGACTGTCAACACCCGTACAACCCCTATATGGTCTGTCACGTAATTTTTATAATATAGAAATCTCTGATCCCTTTAATGAACTAAAATCCCAACTCTATTCTAAACCAGGCATATCCACGTAGTGGCCCTTTTGGCCCACTATAGCACTACAACAACATCATGTGGTCCTTTTGTGGCCCGCAACAACAAACCGAATTCTTAAGAGAGTGAGTTTAAAGGCCTGGACATCCCTGATTTCAACGGTTTGAAACAGTTACAGTTTCCGTTTCGGTATTGGAGGTTTGAAAACTAAAAGCCTTCAAACTATTTCACTTTCCGGTTCCGTTTAAGTTGGTAAGAATAAAAAGGTTTGAAAAATGAAACGGTTTTAAATGATTAGCGGAACTGGACATAAAGGACTTGATGGCCTTCATCTAAGTGGTTCGAGGAGGAGTAACGGTGTCGGTTTAGGAGTGTCAGTCCCGAGATTCTGCTATGTGGAAAATCCCAAGATTCTGCTATGTGGAAAATCCCAACAACTCAGGGATTTTCCATATGGCCGGGTGCCGGGACTGACTTTCCTAGTGTTGGTGGTATCACAACGGGCCTTTCAAAACTGGCATAAGTGTGCCTCTGCGGCTGCCACTTGAAGCTAACCTAACCTAATTGATTAGCGTATCAGATGTAATTATTTCAAGCCGGAAAATTTCGCCTTTAAAAATAATACGATTTCAGAAGACTATCTAAACAATTTCTTACTTTGCGGATTTTCTCACTCTCATATAATTTGTGAGCAAAAATGTATGAAAAGGTGAAACGGTTTGCACCGGTTCACTATAGTGAAAAACTATTCAGAATTGAGATGTATAAGTTCGTTCGAAAACTGAAACGGTTTGAAACGGCCAAAGCTTCGGACTTGCGTACTAAAACGGTCTAAAATGGGTAGAAGCTTGGTTTTGGAAACTGGAACTTTTTTGTTTCTGTATTGAAATGTTCGGTTTTCTATATTCGTTATCAAAAATGAGTTTATGTTTTCCATTTCGCGTTTCAAAAATAAAGCGATTTCAGTTTTTTTTTCATTTCGAAAGCGGATTTAACCCGTTACGTTTTCCATTTAGCTTTTGGATTTGAAAAAAGAAACAGTTTTTATGCTTTCGGGTTTGAAAAACGAAACGGTGTCAACGGTTACGTTTTCTTTTTCGTTTTTCACCTTCTAATGACAGCCGTCCTGAACTGCAATTCGGCACAAATTTCTTCCTCCGCAGGCATTCACGTAAATTATTATGTATTTAACTTTAACCGCAGGATCAATTCAAAATCTCTGCCTATACCTTTATTAAACAATAACAAGCACATTTCATACATCCGAATAACTAAGTACTTGAGATCATTCATACGGAAAGATCTCTTTAGCGATATCATTAACAAACAATATTTCCTTCGCGATATCACCAATCAAATGGAAATAGTAATAGCACGAGGGACAAATGATGTAGAGCTCTTGTAGAGGTGTATATAGGCTTATTGTAATGTCAATTTAAAAATTTCGAAAAAGAATTGTATAATTGCTTTTTTTTATCGGACGGAAAAGGTAAATCCGAATAGAAAGCACAATTCTAACTAAACCCACATTGAAGTATGTATCAGAAAAGGATCAAAAATCACAATCCAGGAGCTTATCACACACACAAAATCGTAACGAGCTCTTGAGGGACACGCATACATCCAAACATGTATGGGCAGTCTATTGACGCAGGGTATTAAGTGCAAATCCTCTTGAATATGCGCCTGAAAGCGTACAAAGAAAATGCAATGAACAAGCAATACCAATGTATGTTCGGGTTGAATGCTTGTCCGAACCCAAGCGGAAATTAAAGGATTAGACCTTAACCACCTCAAAAAACGTCAATTTTGCAACTATGAAAAGGCATTTTTATTTAAAACTAGCAGTCTCGGGAGCTGTTTTGCTCGAAAAGCATTTAAAATATTATACTCACTTCTCGCCTTACCTCACTGCCTTTCACTATCCTTCCATCTGGCTCTTGTTCTTCTTCTTCCTTATCATTCTCCCTTTCCCCTTCCGCCTTATACTCCTTTTTGCTCTGATACTGCCAATTTCTTCTCTCTTTCTATTCCCTTTCGCTTTCAATTCGTTTTAATCTTACTACTTATCTTCTTCCTCTACACTCAAAAAAGAGTTTCCTTATTTTGAGGAAAAATTTCCCTTATTCGGCTCCAGAGGAAAAAAGTCTTTAAATCAAGGATTATTTACGTAATTTAAGGAAGTCATGTCTTTCGAGCCAAAATATGGAAACTTTTTTCTGAGTGCACCTGCTTCTTCGCCGCTTCCTATCCTATCTTCCTCTCCATTCTAACCCTCCTTATTCCATTTTTTTCTTTCCCTCTTCCATGCTCCCTTCGCCTTTTTCTTCTTTAACAACAAACCTCCTCCCTACAGGGTATGTTTGATATATATTTATTTCATGCAATTTTCGTCCTTGAAGAGGAAAGGGCAACGAGGAGTAGATATGATGTTGTTTTAATCGTATTTGTTTAAGTGTTTGTTACTTTTTTGAAATTTTTATAACCGAACACAAAAACTAAATTAAAAAAACGGATTAAACTTTAAAACTCTAAAATCTAAATTTGTCAACCCTGGTTTGACGAATCTACTTGCTATAACTGACGCCAATTGGAAACACAAAGAAAGTTGTCCACCTGTTTTCCTCAAAGCAGTAAGGTTCCCGCCATTCTTTTGCTGCCTCAGCTGCCCCAGCTACATATTTGCATACCTAAAATGAACTACCTAAGCCCCTTCCTCGATAAAGTACTTTACAAAGCAGCATGCTGCCCAATTACCTACCTGGGTTTCCAGTGATTACCATTCAAAAAAATGTGCGACAATTTTTGTAGCATACTCCAAGGATTTTCTTTAAACTTTGTTTTTTAGCATACACTTGAGAATCAAAGTACACGTTTGGATATTAAGTGGATTATTCCTTTCGTACCCGTCCGGGTACAAATGGGTACAATAGGTCTCTCCATAGGATATGTCCAAACAAATGTGTTCAGTTCAGCCCATACAATGTGATCAAAACTGATACTAGCCCCATCTTCCTTTTCAACTGATTCCGGATGCATCCTAGACTAATGAATTTTTTTGCATGGTTAATATCTGAATTTTATTTTGAAACCAGCCATTTTTTGAACAGGTGACTTTTAATTAAGTAACGTTTCAGAAGCCAAGGACTTTTATAAAAAATAGGTTTTTTATACCCGGTGACTTTTATCACAGGTGATTTTTTTAAGCAATTGAGTTTGAGATTGAGTCTTGGGTTCCAGTGATCTTTTAGAGACAGGGATTTTTGTGAACCCAGGGGAGCTTTTGATGACTTTTTCCTTATTTGATAACAGTCAAATTTGTCGAAACAGTCACTTCCTTTGTAGCCATTTCCTTTTTTTCGAAACCAGTGACTTTTTTGGAGCCAATGATGTTGTTACCAGTGGCATATTTGGAACTAGTGACTTTGGTGGAACCGGTTGTTTTGAAATCGGTGACTTTTCTTGGACTAGATAAGGAGCCGCTTCGTCGATAAACTTTACTGCTCAATTACCTACCTTGTACAGCTGAAGTGAAGCTTTTGCTGACATTTTCCTTATTTGATAACAGTCAAATCTGTCGAAACAGTGGCTTTCTTTGTAGCCTTTTCCTTTTTTCTTTGAAACCAGTGACTTTTTTGGAGCCAATGATGTTGTTACCAGTGGCATATTTGGAACTAGGTGCTTTGGTGGAACCAGTTGTTTTGAAATCGGTGACTTTTCTGACTTTTTTTGCAACCGGCAACTTTTTAAAACCCGTTTTTTTAATTAGAGTAACTTTTCTATAACGAGTGTCTTTTTTAGGCCGTGACCTTTTTGGAACGAACTGATTTTTTCAGTGACCTTTTTGGAAGCAATGACTTTTTTCAAAACAGTGACTTGTTTGGAACCACTTACAATTTCTAAAAGTCACTTCTTTTCGAACCAGTAACTTTATTGTAACCAGTGTCTTTTTCGGGACTGGTGACTTTCTTCGAATCTGTGACTTTTTGGTGATAACTTTTTTCGAACCGGGACTTTAGGAACATTGAATTTTCTTTTCGGTACCGAAATCATTGACTTTAAATAATACCGAAAATAGTCAATAGGTTCAAAATTGTCTCACCCTCCACATTTGAATTTTGGAACGGCTAGCATGCACAACTCGGGAATCAATTTTGGTGCGTTCTTCGCGAAAAATGCTACATGCCGCTTGCGACCGAAATGTGAACCAAAAAAGTCTTTTGTCGGGACTAAGTGCTTAATTTTATTCGGGTGCATACAGGGATCCTGTAGGGATTACTTCGAGACTTTCACACTATAGATCGTACTAATAGTCGCGGTGTAATAAGGCCTTATAATAATAATACTTCGAGACTTGTAGATTAGTTTAGGATTATTTCAAGAATGTTTCGGATATAATCGGGCTCATTCCGCAACTATTCCGGATACTTTTTAGAATCATTTCAGGGTTGTTTTCAGTATGATCTCTGAACTCTTTGCGGAGCATTTCTAGACTATTTCGTGATTGGTTTGCAGACTTTTCTGGGATCATTTTTGAGCGGCAGATCTTAAGAACACCCAGCCAAGAGTTTTACACATAACACAAAAGTATTTTATTTTATTTTCCTTTCGAAATTTAACAATAAATGCTCGTAAACAATCTTTGGCAACCAATTGCATATAACATCACCTCCCACTAATCCCTACTAAGTAAATCCCATTTCCGCGCCAGCTCTCTATAAACGCAAAGCCTCAAATGTACAAAACTCATGAATGGGATCCATGCGCTCAGCAAAAGTTTTACCATCAAATGAGAATTCTGTGTACGGAACTTTGACTAAAATTTCAAATTCAAACTTTCGTCCGATGCGCTGTGTAAAAAGAGATGTGAAGACAGAACACACAGCACTAGGTCGAAGTGAACGAACATGCTCGGCTGGCAGTTCTTGCTCATGTGACAGTACGCCCTCCTTCAAACGACGCGCATAATTAATTGAATATTCTGTTAAAATGCTCGCCAGACCGCGTTTCGTATATTTGGCGCTCGTCGCGAGAAAGACAATCTCCATAACGCAATCGATTTGCAGGACATTGTAGATATCCGTTTTTGTTTCAACATGGTCCAGAAAATTGATTATGCATGCCATTTCGGGTGTTTTCAAGCCGTTCATCAAACTGCACAGTGAGGCATTATCCTCTTGAGAGGACTAGAAATTAAAATTGCATGAACTTAAATTAATTAAACTTTTTACGGTGAAATAAATACCATTAGCTGATTGACTGCAATAGCTGCTAACTCTCCATTTTCAATATTTCGCGCGCCAAAGGAAATTTCGTCTTTGAGTAGTTCTCTGCATACCGTTTGTAGTTCTTTAACTCCTTCCGGGGAGCTGGGTAATTTGGTAGCTAAGCAAAGGTTTTCAAGTTGAATGAAATTGTCGGTGAAAAGCTGTGAAGAGAAAGAGTGTAAATGAGTACATTAACCCTAAATAAATCTAATTTCGATTGAGATTGAACATCTGCATGCAACCTGGATAGGAATAGGAATAGGAATAGGGATAGGGATATGGATAGGAATAGGGGATATGGATATAAAGAAAAAGAAGATATGAAAGAGGAGTATTCAAGTGGGTCTGACAATTTGGATTTGCAACGTGAGTAGATTATTTAGACGAAAATCTGGAAACCCTACACAGTAAAAAGAAAAGTCTAACTTTAACACCATTTTGGTGTTTATATATAACAACGCCGCAAAGTATTAAATTAATACCATATTCGGTCTAATTAAGAAAGAGAGGAATTCAGTCGAAGATTCTCTCAGGCAAAAAAAAACAAACAAAAATTTACAGTTTTATTATAGGTTTGTTTACTGACCAAAAAAAAGTTCAGAGCAGGTTAGAGCAGAGCAGAGCAGGGCAGCTGTCATAATAGAAATAGAGCAACTTAGAGCAACTCGGAGCAGAAATGCCATGAAACACTTGAATCTCGATAGTTTCTTTTTATTTGGTTTTTTTGTTTAAATCTTCAAAATTAATTCAAATTCACGTATACACAAACATTGATTTTCTTGCAAGCTAATTTTTTTGAAATTTTCAAAAATTTATTTTTTCCTGACTGACAATTGCTTCTCTGCTCTAACTTCCCAGTGGGAAAGTAGGTAATGCATTACCTTTTTCCATGCATGAAAAGATATATGAATTTTGTTATAAGAAAAGATCACACCAAAAGCAAGGAAGGGAGTAATGTGTCGCTCTATTTTCATTTGTAGTTTGAAAACTTCAAAAAAAAAAAAAAAAATACACAACTTTCAAACATAAAAAATACAATTTAAATTCATTTTGAAACTGCTGCTCGTTACTTACATCTTCATCGCTTTTCCTGCTGCTGTGAGGCTTTTCAGAAGTCGAGAGTCGACTGGACTGTGTGCTCCTGATGCCGGTGCCTTTGTGGTTTTGGTTTTTTTATTATATTTTTTTGGTGCACTCATCTTGGTCGTAGCCCATGACGAGCTCGTCATTCAAACATTTAAAATATGACCTTAACTCTTCCCCCGCTGTAGAGCCTCACTGGGTCTTAATGTCCTTGTTACTCCACAAGGCGAGCGACACATTACTTTTCCTATGACATCGCTGTAGAAAAATTCATGCATGTTTTCATGTATAGTCTATAGGAGCTATACATTACTTTATGCATTGCTGTACATTACCTTTTCCCACTGGGTTACTCCATAAAAAATGCTAGAGCAGAAATTTGTGATCTGGATTACTCTAGTTTTGTTTTGATCGTACTCATGAAACAAAAGATAGAGCAACCTAGAGCAATAAAATTGTTCGTTAAACACAATTTTGTGAAATATCTAAATCTGGCGTAAGCTAGAGCAGCCCAATAAACAAACCTTATAATTGCCTTTACCGAGAGTCGAACTGACAATTTATTGAATGCTGAAAGGAGATGTCTACTATCAAGCCATCGAGTACTTATGCTTGCCAGCGTCTAATTGCACTGTTGTTCTTAATGTAGTATCGCAATAGCGACGAACCGCGTGCTCTGAAGAACAAACCACCGGACTTAATTTAATGCTAAAAATTAATTAATTTAATACTTTTCCGGCTTTGTTTTTAAACAAATAGTACCTAAAACATTATAATGAGAGAGAGCACTTTAGTATTATTTTGGTATTATTTTAAAACTATTTGGAATTAAAAAAATTTCAGAGTCTTAAATTAATACTATTTAGTATTAAAACTGAAATTTAATTCCAAAAAAGCTTAATTTCAATACCGACTGGTATTAAAAGTAATATTTCATTTTTTACTGTGTAGAAGATGTTTGTACAGTATAGGTATCAAATTCAAATTCAAAATATCCAACCAAGTAAATTTAGTAGTAATTGGTCCCAGATTATATCGAGAACTCGGTTTTAAACTCTGAGACGAGCGAAAAAATTGATGCACTTCGACGGAAGTTTTCTTACCGATTATTATCATCATCTTATCTTCCTCAACTCCTATTGAAGCATAGGGCCGCACTTACCGATGGATGAGCTAGGTTAGGTTGAGAGAGCTCCGCCGAACACGAGATAAATAGAGTCACAAATACAGGTAACAGGTCTCTACATACTTCGGTGGCGAATACAAGGATTTGAACCACTTTGTGGGGTTATTCGCCACTTTTTTCGTTTCCACAGTTCCGTAAAACCATTGATAACGAGTCATATATATATAAAATAACGCATGAAGCTTTAAAGAGGTCAAAGGTATAATAAACAAACCTGATACCGTTTATATTGAATTCGACGGTTTTTACAGATCGACGTCATAAGTGTTTGTACACAAAACCAATGATTGCCACCTTACTATACTTTTATCGCAGGTGTGAACCAAAAATACTGTGTTGTGGGGGCAACCATGAACGAGTCGAAGATGGCCGAATGACCAGCGCAGTCGTGGCGTCATAGACTAAAAAGGGTATACATTCCAAATCATTAATTGGAAGAATATGTGAGTGGTCGTAACCTTCATCCGCTCTACAGTTGCCTTCAATACCCTGTATTTCCATACCCATTTAAGGCGGATACGGAAATTCTGAGCAGTCTCGTTGAGAAACCTGCGGCATTACGTGATCGACTTTGTATTGTCGACACGTGAGTCCAAGATCTTTAACTCGGCCTGGTAGCCTATCCCAACTTTCTCAAGAAACGGATCAAATAGCCCTTTTCAGAATTTAGTTGAAGAACGCACTATCACACAATCGACAAAAGGGCGCCCTAGATTAAAATTTGTTTCGAAATTATATAATTTCTTCAACAGACTTCCTAGAGAGGGCGCTTCTGAAGGCTAGGGGTTCTTAAAAATTATTTTGATATATGGCGATCTCGAAATGCCATCCGGGGCGATTCTCCACCCTGCAAATGATGCAGTGTATCAGCTATTGCGGTGGAGCTCCCGGCAGAGGAAACTAAGATCCTTAGAGAACTCAACCGATTTATTCGGAATTTGGCAGTTATATCTATAATTCTCAAGGACTGAAACCGAAACCGAAACCGTAACCGTAACCGATTAAAACCGATTCATTTTTCAAAACCGAAACCGAAACCGTAACCGTTATTTTGATCTGGAAAAGAACGAAACCGAAACCGTTTCAAAAGCCGGAACCGGTTACAAACGGTTTTGAATTTTTTAATGTATCACTTCTTTAAGTGGGCACAAACAGGTACTCTGAAAACTTTCAGGGAGGATTGTCGAGCAAGGTTACAAAATACGCGTTTTAACCTTAGTATAAAAATTCTGAAAAAGAAAATTTGATTATAGTTGACCGAAAAAAATTTACGAGATACGAAAACGAAATGTTCAGGCTTGACTCAGAAAGCACCACTCATATTAATGTTTTTGGCGATTTATACATTTCATTTAATATTTTTCTAATAAAAAAGTAGAGTTAATTCTAGGAATTTGTTTTGCAGAAATTTCATCCATGCATAGCGTTAATAAAATTTATTATTATATTAGAGAAATCCCATCATGGCAGCAGGAAAAAGTTATGAAAATTCAGATCTATTTCGAAGCTACATAGGTACTTGACTATTTTAGTAGTGAAATTTATTTTATTTGTGTTTTTATTTGGTAACCGAAACCGGAACGAAACCGTAACCGAAACCGAAATAAATGTTGAAGAACGAAACCGGAACCGAAACCGAAACACGTTGCAAAATCGAAACCGTAACCCGAACGTTATTTTAATCGGTTTCAGACCTTGATAATTCTATTACAATTATTCCCGACGGGAGCTCCACCGGAATAGCTGATTGCCTCTGATATATTGTAGCCAAGTAAACAAAGGATTCATACTGAATATGAATTATGTTCTAGGGGCCGGATACCGCTTTTTCGTATATTGGCGTCCAACTTTATTTTAAGGTATCCAATCTAATCTGATCTAATTAGAAAGGGGAACATTTTTGAAAGTGTTTCCATGTAATGAATTCAACTAAGGTCAAGCACTTATGGCTATAATATTTTGCCTAAGAGAAAGGAAAGACCCCCATTGCATATAAAATGAGCTGGGCGCATATCCGACTATGGACCGGCAGCACTCCCCAAAACCTTCGTGGATCGTTCTTGAAAAGACACCTATTGGATATGAACTGAGCTGGGCGCACATCCTAATATGGACTGACACCGGTACGACTCACCAAAATCTTCGGGGATAGTTTTGAAAAAAAACGGGACTTTCGCCTAGTACCTTAGATTCGATAGGAAAGCACACAGCCCACTATTTCAAGATGGGCGCTGACTATTTCAGAGCCAACTTAGGCCCGGTTTTTCAGTGCAAGTTTAAACTTCAGAGCGAGTTTAAACTTAGTTTAAACGCACAATTTGAATGAGATAAACTCTAGTCAACTTTGTCTGTGGTTTAAACTTGCACTGAAAAACTGGGTCTTAGATCTAAACCTTAAACGACAGTACCAGTTTTAGCTCAATACCTGAGCATTGCTATCAACAGTCAGAAAGTAGGTTCAAGTTTTCACTTTTCGATGTACGCAAGGACAGACGAAGAGCCAAACATTTCGCATTTCTTGATCATAAACATACCTTGACAGCATCATCGTACAGGTCTTCAGTGATTTTGACAATTTCCAATTCACCTAAAACAAAAAAAAAGTATACACTGAAATAAAAAGGTTGAAAGTGCACATCGAAAGTAACATATCAAAACCACTTTCAAAGCGGTTATGATAATACTGTAAATATTACAGTATTTACTGTAAAATTGGCAGTAAAAACATCTGATTTTTGAAAAATATCAACTAATGATATAAGTCCACTTTCAAATTTACAGTAATTCATGTCGATATGATAGTATATGCGAAGAATGATAGGGGGTCACTTTCAAAATTGATATTACCCACTGTTGGACGAAAAATGACAGGGTTTACTGTTAATTTGACGGCCGTTTCTTGTAGATTTTTCTTTCAGTGTACAATTTTTTCTTTTTTAACAAAAACAATGCATACCATTGCATATAATATTCGTGGGCTCATTGTGGTCACTCATTTCGTTCTTAACTTTTTATGACTTTTATAAAATTGTCATATGCGCGAAAAAAATTGGCTAAACATACATAAATTATTATTTTTTTGTAAACAATTTATACGTTAAGCACGCTCCCGAAACGCTGCCAAAAATCAACTAATCGAGTGATATACATTCTCGATGCTGAAGCAATTGAATGAAGCAAGTAGCGCCTGGCGAGCGGGAAGCACTTGACAGCTACGATATGTAGCCGGCGTCAGCAGATCGCATCCTCTATTTGGGTGAAAATACGAAAGTGAACAATTCTGGGGCTTATTTTCAAAACATAATTTTTTGCCACATTTTACATATAAGCTGCGCTGTATGCATTTCTCACCTTCTTATTATACTATCCTATGCAGGGCCGGTATGTACATATATATAAATACACCACATGAAAAACTTTAGGAACCTCCTGTGAGCGAACCGTTTGACCGATTTGAATGAAACATGCACCGATGGAAAGGAGATTGAAAAAACTGAGGTATAGGCGGTATATTTTCAGGGGCGTCCCCGAAATTTAATGATGGGGGTACGGGGCTAGCGACCCCACGACCCCCTAAAGATTTTATTGTTCGAATTTTCGATCACAAGCGATACTAGTAAGATTTATTGTGTATTTCCAAGTTCAAGTAGCTAAGATTCCAAATAATACGCATTTCTAAAGAATTCGGTTTGGTACTTTTCGTAAGTAATTGCAATTTAAAAAATGCTTCATATGAAGTTTGACCTTTAATAACTTTTGTTGTTGTTGTTTCCCCCGCTGAGAAAATACGGTTATACTCTCCTTAACTATATGTATCTATTCCTATATTTTGTTTATTAGTTTTGGAGTTTGTGGTATTCTGCATTTTTGCAAAAAAAATCGCAAAAATCAGGGAACTTTCTATTCGACTTAAAACTTGTACCTCATATATTAAAATTCAAAGAGGTACAATACTACATACTCAAAAATTGTATATATATATCGAACCTCAGTACAAAAGCCAGGAGAATGACGCCAGGGGACTGACGCCAGGAGACTGACAAATTGCACTTAAATATGAGATTACACCCTGCAAAAATCGAGAGTACTCTATTTCCTATCCAAAGAGTACTCCAATTGGAGCATCAGAGTACTCGAAATGTAATCCTTTTTCATATAAAAATTGTGCTCCAATTAACATTGCGATGTCCTAGGACTGGACCACCTACTCCAATCTTCGTACTCCTATCTTGTTACTCCTTGGAGTATCTACTGTCAAAGCACCTTGCAAACTACTCCAATGTTATTACTCCTTGCAGTATATACTGTCAGAGCGATAGTGTCGTGATTTTTGTCGATAAGGCACGAGCAATGATCGGCTTTCAAAAAGTTGAAGGTGGTCCGATGAGGTATACAAAGGATTACTATTGGAGTACTCCAATATCAAAAAATTGGAACACATAATCCAACGATATTTGCAGGGCATCTAAAGTTAACGTCCTGGCTCAACCTTAAATATTTAAGATAATATGTCCATACGACTCATATTTAACCATGTATAAATTAAAATGAAATATAGCCACTAAAGCAAATGGGAGCTAGCCAGGAAACTGACGATTTGAGTGGAACCGTATAAATAGACTGGGTAAAAGTTACGCTAGAACTGATATCATAATGGCTACCGTTAATATTTTGTGTTCTACATCTCACTGAAGCACTGAAATTTAACCTGCACAATGAATTATTCAACGTCCGGCAATATTTTGCGAGAATTTCACATTTTAACCTGGCCAGGTTTCATTCCCATTAATTGACTGATGACATCAAGTTTATATATTTTGTGTTTTCACCCATTTATTTATTTCTATACATATACAGTGTATTGCCATTAAAATGTGAAGGGGACTGACGGCAAAAACGATGACAAAGTTTAATCACTTTTGGTTTAACAGATTATTATAGATCGTAATAGTAAATCTATTGAATATGCTTTATTAACCGCTTAAGGCACTGTGACATGCCAGGGGACTGACGCTACGAGGATTTCTATCATAATTTTACAAACTAGCTTATATAATATGTGACTAAAATCGAGTTTATATATAAATAAGGCTATGAATTTACATTATCTGTTGTATTATATCAAGTCGCTTCAAAACTTTCCCATTAATTGACTGATGACATCAAGGTTGGTTACTTTTGTGTTTTCACCCATTTATTTATTTCTATACGTACCTATACAGTGTATTGCCATTAAAATGTGAAAACTTAAATAATTTGACGGTTATCAAGGATGTACAGGATCTTTCTTTATCTTTCCCTGTAGACTAGGTGCTTAGAATATTTCTGAGGTAGGTGGGACCGTCATAAGCGGTGACTACTTCAACCCCTGTTATGGGGTTAACGAAATCGTCCCCATGGCAGTCGGACTAGTACCCCAAGGTATTATTCGTCTGAGCGTAACGAGTTCATATCTAGCAAAGGACTGTCAAAAGAGGTATAACAGGCCTGTTTGGACCATCCCGTCCTATTCCTAAACCAGAGAAGCGATGTTAAAACAACAACATAAACATCTTTCCACATCCAATTTTCATTCATGAGGATACAGTACCAATGGTGATGACGACGCTATTCAATCATGCTTCGTATGGACTAAATAGTCTAAATTCTCTCCTACTAAAATTTGTAAAGAAAACTTTGGATCAACAAATAAGTGAAGTTAATCTTACGAAGGTTTTTCTAACGATCTAGTAATCCAAAGTATCTAACAAGCTCTTCGAAAACCAGTATCAAAAATCGGGTTTAGGACCTGGCAAAAGTGAAATACTTACATTAGCTATTTTTTAGGCGATTTTGACAGTCGTTTCTTCGTTTAGCCAACTGGCGACAAAAATTCATATTTCTCACAGCAAAAAATGTAGTGAAAAATACACAAAAAGTATAGTAGAAATTGGCAAAAAAATACAGTAAAAGTTACTCAAAAAAGATAGTAAAATTTACACAAAACATTTTATTTATTTACATTAAAAATATCGCAAAACTTTCACAAAAAATATAGTAAAATCACGCGAAAAAAATAAAAATTACATTAAATACGATTTACATAAGTGATACCCTGAATTTGACATTTCATATACTAGCAAATGTAGGTATATATTTTTTTTGAAAAACAAGCATAAAAGCCTAGCTTTGAGAAATTCTGAATTAAAAATGTCCCCGAAATTAAAAGAACCCCTCTTCCCAAAATCTTGGATCCGCCACTGAGATAAGCCAAATTTACCGGACTAATATTTTTTGTGGCTCTAGCTGGAGAACTAACGGCTTTAATAACTATTTACATTGTCGATGGGGAACTTCGTAGCAAATAAACGGTAAAAGAAAATTTTTCTACGCATACTAAAGTTTTCGAAAAAAGTCGATACGTGGCATATATGCTAGGACCATATTTATAGAGAAATTTCAGGTCTACAACTTAGTCTCAGGTAATTTTTCGAAAAAACTTACCGTTTTCGAGAAAATCCCCCAAAACCAAAAATTTTGACCTTTGACGCCAAATAACTTTTTTAGCGCACATAGGATCGATTGGGAGTTTTGAGATTTTCTATCTGAAGGTGAACCTAAACTGTATGCAAAATTTAACCGGACTAACAATTTTTCGACGGGTATGTTTTGATCGATTTAGACGGTTAGTTTCGAATTTTATCATACCACTGACAGCTGATTTTTGAAAGAATCTTCATCGAACATTATCTTTTTTCAATCCTTATATGTTAGTATTATGAACGAATTCTGCATCATGGTAGTTTTCTGATCTGTTATACATATATATGGGATACGAAAGCAAACTTTTGTCAGATTTTGTCCCAGAGAATGAGAGTCATGAGGGTAACGAACCTGTGGGCTCACCAAAGCACATGCCATATACATATTTCCTTAGTATCTATTTTGTAGAAACATGTTCCAATAGGCACAGTATTATTTTGATTCAACTTTTATTGTCATTACTGTGTAGGTACAGCAGGAATAAAATATTTTCACGCATCAAAATAGATCCTAAGTTTTAGGTTAAACAACTGTAGGTACATGGATGGAAATCTTACACAATTATGTACAGTTGTTTTTAAGTGATGCACGAACAAACCTACATATAGACAGATAAATGTTGGAAAATTTGTTGTCTTGGCTTCGTTTACTCAAAGCTTCAATTGTAAAGATTACCAGGGAATATGCTACAGATATAGATTATGAAAAGTAATGTGCAAATATTAAGATTTCTTTGTTAATATGTAGTAAAGTATCTTTGTTCTATAGGTATTTGTGCTTGAAAGTCTACTGTTGTCCATAGCAAGAAGGCAGTAAATCCGATTGCCGTCATCAGCAAGAAGGCAGTAAAATCATTCTAGGGCTTAGTGATTTTACTGTCTTTTTGGTGATGTCGGCAATTGGGTTTACAGCCTTCTTGCTATGGACGGCAGTCTAGTCGCCAAGTCAAAATGTAGTAGCCAATTGAGCGTCAATATTTGAGCGCAGATATTGAACAGAATTTTTCCACAGTTTTCAATCAGAAAGATTATTTCAGAGGCTTTTGGCTTGTTGGAGTTGCTTGTGACTCGTTTAAAATATGCAGTCTTGTTGATCGCTTTTGCTTCATGCGATAACAAAATCAAATAAATATTTGTTCTTCCGTAGCAAAAAATATTTAAATAGCAGATGCCGCGGTTATGCCAGACTTCGCCACGAACTTCAATAAAAACAGTACATAAGAGCATCCGCAATGGAAAAATTTTATCGCTGTTTCAAGAGGGACCTTCCAAATACATCGGTGAAGAAACCATTCAATTCCATGTAGTTAGTATTTATAAATATTGAGTGTTCTTAAATCAATGTACATGTACTGTATCTTATTCGAAATTCTGAAAAACAAACAAATTAAGATGCTCTCGTTAACGTTCGAACACATTGTAACCGCTGGTTTGTTACTATTCTGTGAGAGGTGTTCCAAAGCAAAAGTGTTTTTCTTAATGAAATCATTGACATGCAAACAAAGCAGAATATTTATTAGTGTCCGACCGAAGGTTCGGTGAAGCATCGGTATTCGCCCTATTCGGCTGGTATTTTACATTCGACTTCGGCCTTCGGCTGAAAAGGCCGTATAACTTATGCCGAACAATCGGTCCTTTCAATAAAGAAAAACTGTTACTGTTTTCTTTATTCAAGAAACAAAAAAAATGAATTGCTATGGCCTTTCTCTCGACAACAAATTCGCCATAATAGATCCCCGAGAGGCACAAATGGGAGAACGTACAAACTCTGGAAACCCACGGCACATCCATCTTCATGGATGGCTCCAAACTAGATTGCAAAGTTGTTAGCGATATTTACTCTGAAGACCTCTCTCTCTCTCTCGTTATACATTAAGCTAACGAGCCACTGCCTGGTCTTCCAAGCTGAACTTGTGGTAATATAAGAGGCCGCACGCTGGCTGCTTTTAAAAAATACGACGTCTATTTTAATATACCCTGACAGTCAGGCAGCTATCAAATCTTTCAAGGAAACAACACAAAATGGCCTGCAGATAGTCACTCAATGACCTAGCCTAGAAGTGCACCACAACAATGATGTGAGTTCCTGGGTAAGAGTATGTCGCCTCCCCGTTGGTACACCCTGGGTAACGGTAAATGACCTACATGTCCTACACAGCTAGTTTCTTGTATTGCCGGTTTTACGAGAACGGTACCCGTACTTGTGCTGTACCCATCGTGCCGAAACGACCCGGGCCGTTTTCTTATATCGACCCGGCCAAGAGCAATACACTCGGTGTGACCCTGTCTGACCTTTGGGCAGGGCTACATCTCGTTACAACAACAACAACAACAGGGTCAATTGGCACATATTTCTTCTTCTCTTGCTACGAGTAGACAAAAACTTCTCTTGGTTTTCACCGAAAAGGTTAATTCGAGGTGGGCATTAGAACCTACATGTGAGATGTTCATACAGACTTGGCCTCGCTTTAATGAGAAGCGAACAAGATTCATCATTAAGATCAAACGCCCCTCTCTAGGCCCATTGATTGGAATACTGACGGGGGACTGTCTAATGGAGGTACACGTTGAACGTATAGGGTTTCCCGACAAATGATCTCTGCCGAAGCCTAACCTATGAATAAAAAAATCTCTAATTTAAGTATAGGTATACGTATATATTTTTTTCGTATTCGGATTCGGCTTATGTGTTTGGCTGAATATCGGATTATGCCGAATATTCGGTTTCGCCGAAAAATTACAGCCTCGGTTGGCCACTAGTATTTATGTATGATACATATAAACATAAATATATATCTAGATCTGTAAAAAGTGAGAGTAAATTATAGAAGGATGAAGTGAGGAATTAATGAAATGTTCACATTAGCGAAGATCGAGAATCAAATAAGATTTTTAAAATAAATTTTCAGACTGCATTGGACTTGACCTTTCAATTGCCTAAGTTGTTAAGAATGGCTCCAGAAAAAGACGAAATCCCCCATAGGTTAAAATTTGTCGAAAGTGACGAGGCTATCAAGGCGCAAGATTATTCAAATATTTTGTCTTGTCTTGGAACTACTCTTATTAGGGGCTTAGTTTCAAAATTTATCAGCATGGCTACGATTAATGTTTGACGCACAATATTTGGTGAGCGCATAAACAATTGTCGGCGAATGTTAGAACATCTCAAAGGCTCTTGTGAGACAAAGTATTTTATTGGTAAATTAAAGAACTCATTAATTGGTAAATTTAAATTGAGTGAAAAAGTGTGCGCGAGAAATTTGTTTCTGTTTCTTGTCATACATTTTGTCACGTATGTATCTAATACTTATGTTCCACTTACATACATAGTAGGTACAAATATGGGGGTGTTCTGATGCCGCTTGGGATAGGATTTTAACTCCACGTCTGATCTCTGGCGTTTGAAAGGGTTCCGTTTGCCCTCTTTGGCACATAAGTGCTTTGGAAATCCGGTATCAGAGATTGCGCTAACTCCACCAAATTCGTAGTTGCCATCGCTGTCAGTCCGCCGGTTGATTTTGAAGTGGAGGTTGTCCTCCGACGTAGTGTTTTCGCTTGTATCAGCATAGCTCTCCTCTACTGAGGAGTGAACGAAGTTGTTGATTGTTTTAAGTTTTGTTTTGTATGATTCATCTTGTTCGTACGACCCATCGCTGGACAAGGCCAGCTTAGGGTCAAGAGTGAGGGGAGAGTGTGTCGTCCGCCGCGGCAAAGCCCCGTCCCGCTGTAACACCATAGCTACTCTCTGAGGCGGCCAGATATCAGAGAGGCTCCGTTCGACTACAGCCACGATTTGTCTCCCGGCTGCAAACGTCCAATGGGCATGGTATCGCATAACATCCTGGATTGGTAGGGGGGAGATCTTTGCCGTCGCGCCAGAGAGGCTAGGCTACTCTCCCTGCGGCTATCGACTAAGCCCTCGTACCGCGGCAAGATGTCTACCCTTCATGAGAAGCAACACTAGTTAGAATGGAGCCATATCTGGATTAACCTACAAAAGCTGAATGTCTACAAATTTCGTAAAAAAAACGGTTATTAGGACGTGAAAAAACTGGTATTCGATAAATTGAGAATACAGAAAAACTCGTTAAAAATTTTTTCAAAATATTCGGTTTGAATCGGCTCGAAAAAAATCCGGCTTAAGCACTAACATAAGTCTTACTAATTAACAAGAAACTGTGGTTTCGATTTATTTATTCATTCACTCTGTATAAGCGGCGCTATCGGTACAACGCCAAACGAAGCTCTCTATGTCCTTCTTGGCATTTTGCCTCTCCATCTGGCAGATTACCGAGCAGCAGCAGCGGCGGCCCTGCGTTGAGGGAATCGTCCGCTTGGGGGACAAGAACTACTGGACACTCCAGTATTCTAAAATCTTATAGTTTTCTCCCTGGGAGCACAGATCGGTATGCGACCACAACATTATGAGAAAGCCACTTCAGGATACATATTCCCAGAGAGGACGGCTCAATGTCCCACTACTGGCCCTACACCGATGGCTCGAAATTTGAGGCGGAGTTGTAAGGGCGGTTTATTCAAAGGACCTGGACTTTTGAACTCTCATTGCACAGTCTTTCAAGCTGAAGTCTCAGGAAACATGGACGCGACGGTTTGGATTGGAAACCGTACTATCGGATAGAGTATCTTAACTTTTAGCGAAAGCTAAGCGGCCATCAAATCCCATGGCTCTTACTCGTTCAACTCCGAACTAACGCTCAACTGTCGTCGAACTTCACATGGGTCTCAGGACACGAAGAAATTGAGGGAAACTGTAGGGCAAACGAACTTGCTAGGCAGCACACTACGAAGCAGGTTCTTCCGGATAAAGAAAGTTTAGGTATGCCCTTTTCCAAATGCAAAATAATTCTGAAGGAGCGTTCCCAAAAGTGCCGGATATCTAAGTAAACCGGGCCAAAAAGGAAACCTAAAAGAGCTGGACATACCTACGCCCTGAGAAGGATGGAAATATCCAAATTAATAGGGGTACTAACCGGGCACTGGGATGCACGCAGCAAGGCTAGGTGTGCCCTACCGATGATTCTGTAGGTGTTGCAAAGATGACGAAGAGAAAGAAACGGTGGAGCACATCATCTGCAACTGCCTTACATTTAGTGCCGCGAGAAGGCGCTGTTTGGGTTTCCCTTCCTGGATAACCTACCTGGATAAAGGACTTCGTGACCTTTATCAAGTCTTTTAAATAGTCCGAGGAGGAGTGACGGTGTCAATTCCCGGATTCTATTAAGTGAGGAATCCCGAAAATTGTCATCCCCGACTCCCGGTTTGCATTGGTGTTAACCCAAATTTTGGACTCACCAACGTTAAAAAATAGAATAAAATAAAGTAAAATTAAAAAGAAATCAAAGAAAAGAAAAAAAACAAACTCAATCAAATTAAAAAAAAAAATTTAATAAAAAAGTGAAATAAAATTTAAAAAAACCAAAAAAGTTAACAAAATAACTGAAAATAATTTTAAATTATTCAACAAAAAAAATTTAAAAAAAATTTATAACTATAAAATAAAATAAAATGAAATAAAACCAAAAACTTCAATATCTTTTCTTTGCGGAGTACTTTTTTTACAGTGTAATTCTAGTTGTACATTTTAGTGCTTACAAATTTTAAATTTTAGTGTTTCATTTAAAAAGTTTTCGTCTCACAACAAAAACACAACATGTTCCGAAGTTTTGTGAATCGGACTTATGCGCTTATCAAATGTAACGCCATTGTACGTGAAACGTGTGTACGGCACAGAGTTGATTACTTTGAAACCTTGTTTGCGTCCGGCTTTCTGTGAGAACAACGAAGTGAAAATAGCTGTTACTGCTTTAGGACGCATAGCCCGCAACTCAGGATGTACTTCCTCCACTCCAATGCTCTGCGAGAGCTCACGCGCCAATGCGATGGTATAACGCGCTAATTCGGTAGCCACACCACGACGGCCCCATTTCGTTGATGTACCAAGAAACATTAACTCCAACAATACATCCATTTTATATAACTCAAAAACATCTGTTTCCGAATCGACATCGATCATGAAGTCCATGAGACGTTTGGCTTGTGGTGAATGTGTGCGCTCCTTGCGGAATTTTATGAAGAATGGATCTTGTCCTTTGGGCGGTATGTACTGTGGAGAAGGATTGAGACAAATTTAACTATTTTTTTAATCTGTGTTTTTAAATTGGTTTTACCTGCATTTTGTTGAATGAAACTCCCACTATTTCGCCACTTTTCACATGTTTGGCAACCAAGGAAAGTCCATCTTCCGCTGTTATGCGACAGAGCTCGCGCAGTTCAGCGCGCGCTTGGACATTTTCTGGTAAATTAATTTCGCAAGCTATGCAAACAGATTCGTGTAAAAAGAATGAATCGTCGAGAATCTAAAAATGAGTAAGAGAGAGAGAGAGAGAAATCGTAATCAGAAGGTTTATAGAACTCAATTGGCCGTTTTAAAAGTTTAAAGAGGTTAGGTTAGGTTGGGATGTCGCTACCCCAGCTTAGCGACAACGCACGAATAGAGCAGGCCTTAACCCAGGACATTTCCTCTCGAGAATCGAACACATCCAGAACAAGATATTTTCGCTGTTTCCTTGAAAATACTGGGAAGCTAAGCTAAAAGTGATTGGATGATTCCCAGCTGGGCCCAAGAGACCTGGGTGGCAATTTCGTAGTATATCACTATACTATGGAAAAGATTTTAGTGGCTTAGAATATGCCCAAAGTAGGAATACCGGTCATAAGAGGCGACTAAAATCCACGTCTACCCCGACTACGGGCCCAACGAAATCGTTTCCAAGACCGTCGGGGTAGACCACAAGGTGATATACACCGGAACGTACCGGATTCATATCCAACAAAGGACTGTATGGTCCGTCACGTGACTTTTTATAAGAGGATCTTCCGACTAGTTCGAAGCTACCACGAGCTAGTTCAGGCATTTCCTGATAGTCCTCATCCCTCCGAAGCTGATGACAGCGCTATAATTGTCGCATTCTATCCTCGGGATTCATCAGTGAACAAGTTATTTCGGCTATTATCTCCGATCATATCCTCATCCCATTTCTTCCTAAAGTGGATAAGAGTCATGCAGCTCGTAATTGAGTGGAAGCCCATGCATAGGATTCGACATATCTTGGCAGGGATGAATTCGAAACTAGTATAATACATCCCTCTTTATGAAACCCATTTGAGAATAGGCTTGACCACCATATACAGAGTTGGAGAAAGGTGCAGGAGGTAGTCAATAGCAGAACTCTCAATAGCAGAACTGACTTCTTTTCAGGGATCTTATAGGTACCTTCTAGTGAACAGAGTTTTCTCGGTTTTACTTTAGTCAGTAGTCGGTCCACAGGATTTGGACCACGAGGTCACTTTTCCCAGATAGTACTCTAAAACGTCCCGCAGGGTTTCTACATGCTTCCCCCTGCCAAGTCCTCCAGATGTAAAGGCAGGTTCTTTAGCGTTCACTTTTTCCCGATTTTCAAGGCCACAGCCTGCCCCACTCCTCCGAGACAGTCTTATCCTGCAGTAGACTGGTTAGAAATTCAACCAGAGTCAATCCGACTCCCACTACTTTCAAGGCCATTTAAATAGTCGTTGTAAGGACATTATAGAATGCTCCTCAATATCGGGAAACCTTTCTACCAATTTAAAAAGTAAGTGAAAATCAATTCCACCCTTGAATTGGCACAAGGCATTATGTGATTCCGGTAACCGCTTTCTTGTTCCAACGTTTTCTAAACGAACGAGAACATTCTGTGCGGTCTAAAGTCCTTAGGATAGAGTTAAAGTTGAAATAGCCAAATCCGGACTGTCGGAAAGCTTTAGTTTTCGACTGCTTCTGAATGCTGATTCCCAACTAAATCCCTAACCGCTACTTGAACATCACTATGCTCCGGATTGGATAGTTTTATCCCGTTATTTACCAAACCCCAGACATCTTTCAAGGGAGAAGCAAAGGCGAAGATGACTTCCCTTTAATTTTCCATAGGAGATCATTTTGTAGTACAGAAGCTATAGTTGGGCTCTGGTAATATCACCAAGACCGTTAAGCGCTATTTACGAAAATCTTCAAAAAATCTTCATCCTACCACTGGCCGGTTAACCTGAACAAAGATCAAGAAGATAAAGCTTTCGGCAGAATCAGTCCGCCAATACGTCAGCTGCGTCACGTACGTCAATTTTAGAGCAATTTCTACTTTGACGTATCCGTCTTATCTGGCGTTACGCATACAAACATCCGCAGTCTACTTTGCTGTCAGTTATTTCGACGTACGTGACGTACGTCACGGATTGATTCTGCTGAACGCTTAAGTGTAGACTGATGAATCTTACATCCAAAGCTTCTTCCAAGTCTGCTTTAGTCAAACTGCGCACTTCGAACTCGTCTGAAAATTGCAGAAAGTTCAAATAGTAAATTTTCAAGTTAATTTTGTTTAGATTTAAACAATTTCGCACCATTGTTAAATTTCCCCCAAAGTCGTCCATCGTTATCCCGCATATTGGCGCACTTTTCTCACAAAAGCGTATTGATAACAATCTAATATTAGTCACAGCTGTTTAGCTGTAGTATCCTCCTGGTGATATTGATCTTAACGTTCACTAAAAACACATTTATTTATGTAACTAAATTCAATTATGATAACGTTTATTTTTCTGTAGATATATATGTAGATTCGACCGCTTTTGTGGTCTGTTCGAGCACGACTAAAGCTTTTGAAAGGAGAGTTCTTCTCGATTAGCTACTTATACAGTAAATAATAGCGATAGTAATTTAATCAAATAATAAATTTACTTTACAATAGTTCGATTTTAGTAAATATTTGTTTATACACACAGAAAAATTTTCATGTAAAATCAACTTTTTTAACACATTTTCAGATTATTATTTTTCAACACTACCGATTATGTTAATTTAACACGAAGTAAAGTTTTCCAAATGAGCTTCCTGTTAAATTAACATGAATTCCTGTTAAATTAACATAAATTCCTGTTAAAACAACACTATCTGCCTCATTATCTCATGCAAATTTAACAGGATTTTTCTTGTTAGTTTAACATGGTTCATGTTGACAAAAATTATTAAAAATTAAGTATATTTTTTGTAAGCAGGTCCATACAAAATTTAAAATTTCATAATATAACGACCAATAATAACAACTAAATTAAAATTAAGGGTAAAAAATGTACCATTAATAAACTCATACGATTGTTACGAATGTATACAACAAAAAAATCCTAGGAAAATTTGTACTTTTTTCGCCAAATTTGACAAATTTTGGTGCAGTGTAAATGTAGTATTACTAAAAAAATATCCAACTATAGCATTTTTCAAACCACTTCTGGGATAGGACGTTTTAGAAAAATATTTTGAAATAGTTATATCTAAATAACCTTACATTTGCGAACTCTTGTCAATCCCCCCGCAAAGTTGTTTGGATTCGCAAAATGAAGCAATTACGGTAGTTAGTTAGTGAGATAATACCATGTAATAAGGCGGTACAAATTGCATGTTAATTCTCATGCGACACCTTTTGTGCCAATAGAAACGCGTTAGAGATAGCCACCTGGTATCGGGACCAGCGCGATTCTTAGAAAGTAGGGCTCAAAACTCCACTCATCATTCATTATTTATTGGCGCTTAACCGCCTAAGCGATTTTGGCCGTTTCGTATCAAAGCACGCCAGTCATTCCTTTTTAGCGATAACCGAGGCCAATTGGAAACCCCTGTTGTTTCCATCTCAGTCGAGGCCTCCCCCTTCCTCTGCTGCCGATTTCAGGCGACGATAGGAAAACCTTCTGTGCTGGAGCTTCTTTGTCCATTCGCATAACATGGCCCAGCCAGCGGAGTCTTTGGGCTTTAATTCGCTGGACTATGGTCAGATCTGCGTAGAGCTCGTACAGTTCATCGTTAAATTTCCTTCTATACTCGCCGTTGGCATCACGGGAAGGACCATAAATCTTCCGGAGAACTATTCTCTCAAATACTCCAAGGGCCATCTCATCTTCTTTTGACATTGTCCATGAATCTGAGCCATACATCAGGACAGGTATGATGAGAGACTTATAGAGCGTGATCTTTGTTCTTCGAGAGAGGACTTTACTTCTCAATTGCCTACTCAGTCCAAAGTAGCACTTGTTGGCAAGAGTGATTCTCCGCTGGATTTCTAGACTGATATTATTTTCGGTGTTGATACTGGTTCCCAAATAGACGAAGTCCGTCACAGTTTCAAATTTGTAACTATCAACAGTGACATGGCTGCCAAGGCGCAGGTGCGCCGATTCTTTCTTTGATGACAGCAAATACTTCGTCTTGTCCTCGTTCACGGCAAGACCCACTTTTTTCGCTTCCTTATCCAGTCCAGAGAAGGCAGCGCTTACGGCGCGGTTGTTAAGGCCAATGATATCAATATCATCGGCATACGCCAGCAATTGCACGCTCTTGTAAAAGATTGTACCATTGCGGTTTAGCTCTGCTGCTCGAATTATCTTCTCCAGCATCAGATTGAAGAAATCGCACGAAAGGGAGTCGCAAATCTGGTCGATGGTAGACTTACCAGGTCTAAAGCCACACTGATAAGGTCCAATCAGTTTGTCTACGATGGGCTTCAGCCTTTCACACAACACGCTAGAAAGAACCTTATATGCGATATTAAGAAGACTAATTCCGCGGTAGTTGGTGCGGTTAGCGGGATCGCCTTTCTTGTGGATTGGGCAAAGCACACTTAAATTCCAATCCGGAGGCATGCATTCGTCTGACCATATTCTGCATAAGAGCTGATGCATGCTTTTTACCAGCTCTTCGCCTCCGCGTTTGAACAGCTCGGCGGGTAGTCCGTCTTTTCCAGGCGCTTTGTTGTTTTTGAGCCGGGATATAGCTATCCTCACTTCATCATAGTCAGGTGGTGGGACGACTTTTCCATCGTCAGGGATTGGGGTATCGGGTTCGGCGTCTCCCTCGCAACTTAGCAGTGAGGAGAAGTGCTCCCTCCATAATTTAAGTACACTTTGTACGTCGGTTACCAGGTCGCCATTATTGTCCTAACAGGAGCTTGCCCCGGTCTTAAAACCTTCCGTCATCCGCCGGATCTTTTCATAGAATTTTCGGGCATCATTCCTGTCAGCCAGCATCTCAAGCTCCTCACACTCACGCCTTTCGGCCTCACTTTTCTTTTTTCTGAAAAGGCGTCTCTCTTCCTTCTTTGCCTCACGATATTGTTGCCATACACTGCGGGTTGCGCCCGTTCGCAACGTCTCCTTGTAGGCAGCGTGCTTTTTTTTCGAGGCAGTTTTGCATTCCTCATCGTACCAGTTGTTCTTGCGGGCTCGCTGGAACCCTATAGTGGCCTCAGCGGCGGTACGCAATGAGTGAGAGATATGCTTCCATTGCTCGGTTACATCGTTAGGTCGAGGATTGCCCTCTGCTAGCAGGTGTGAGAGTCGAGTTGTGAAATTATCAGCTGTCTGTGTCATGCGCAGCTTCTCGACGTCAAACTTTCCTTCCGTTACTGTGCGCACTTTCTTCGTTGCACAGAGGCGTGTGCGTATCTTGGCTGCGACAAGATAATGGTCAGAGTCAATATTGGGACCACGCAGTGTACGCACGTCCAGAACGGTGGAGCTATGTCTGCCGTCAATCAAGACATGATCAATCTGGTTTCAAGTTCTTTGATCAGGGGACAGCCATGTGGCTTGGTGTATTTGCTTATGCTGGAACCTGGTACTACTGATGACCATATTGCGAGCAGCGGCGAAGTCAATCAACCTAGTGCCGTTGGGGGATGTTATATCGTGGAAACTGAATTTTCCACTCAAACAAGAAAAAGTCTTTAAATTAAGGAAAATGTTACTTATATTAAGGAAGCCATGTCTTTGGAGCCAAATAAG
The DNA here is from genome assembly GCA_964058755.1 of Campiglossa producta. Classification (NCBI taxonomy): domain Eukaryota; kingdom Metazoa; phylum Arthropoda; class Insecta; order Diptera; family Tephritidae; genus Campiglossa; species Campiglossa producta. The sequence continues at coordinate 157,384,218 of CAXKVI010000001.1, forward strand.
GGAAATTTTCCTTGAAATAAGGCAACTCTTTTTTTTTCAGTGCCGCTTTCCAAAAATTTAAAACCTTCAACAAGTAAAGTTGAGAAAAACTTTTTCACAACGAAATATATATATTTCTTAAAGAAATGTGTCACTTTCCGACTTGATGAATATGGATATGAGGGCTCGGGATTTTACATTCAGTCTCTCACCTCTATCCATTAAGTATGTAAGTAGATTAATATAATTATCTGCATGAAAGTCAATTATTATTATTTGTGTTTTCGTTTTAATGACTTTTCAAAGAAAATTTGTTTTATAAACGTTTTTAACCGCATTTACCGCCCTCTGAAGCGATTTTTACAGAATTTCACTCAATTATTTTAATATAATGTAATTTATAATTTACATAATTAACTTAATCAACAAAACAAAACGAACAAATCTCATCACGTTTGTCGATTATCGAGTGATTTGCTACCTGTCATCTTTAAACAGTCGTTATGTCGATTATCGGATGACACGTCGAAAATTTCGATTAACTTTTCATCATTTATTGACGCTTAACAAAACAACAAGGGAAGTCAAGACATCCCCCACCTGTTTTCCCACCTCAGTCGAAAGTAGGCGGGGTCGGCGGGCGATTTCTACCAGTTCCATCAGGAATATTTCCTATACCACCAGGAAACCTGTTCAATTTCATCATTCTTAAATACACCCCAACAAACCATGAAGCTAGATTTCTCTAATGGGATTCTAATGTGAATTTGCAAATGCTCGCCTTTTAGCTAGTTCTCTAACCTATCTCGAATCGATTTCTAGTGTAGTTCTCTACGGTTGCCTTCGAATAGAGAATAGTTGGAGAATTACCCTAGTTATCTAACGTAAAGACGAGCATTTCTCTAACGTTAGGTACTGTGTTTGTTGGGACAGTGCTACAGCCATTTTACACTTTTGAAGATACCTAGTAGAGATTGTTCATTTGGTCGAGTTATACACGAAACGCCCTTTAAAAGATTTTTAACACCCCCCAAATCTAGTTTTAAGGCCAAAACAAGGTTTTTTTTCAGAGTTTTCGTTGAAAAAAAAATCAGTAAAAAAATCTAATTTTCAACCGATTTTGAAATTCTCAACAGTTTTAGGTAGAGAATTGTTGACACTTTCGAAATATATACATGTCTTTCACGCGAGAAGTTGAATTTTTTGAAAATTTTTTCAGTTTTTCCGGTTTCAACGTCATTTTTTTGCCACTAATTGACAATGAATGAACCTATGGACATGCGTCATCGAGAGGCATTTACTACTTACATATATCAGTTTAATTTTTTTGGAAAGGACTTCAAGTTTTCAAGATATGTATAATCCAAATCAAATTTTTTGGTCTCAAGCGCCCTTCTGGGGTACTATGTGTAAGAAGGCGGGTCACCCAAGTGACAAGGAAAATCGTGTTGTAGGGATCAAAATAAGATACTTTACTCAAGGAAGCATACCTCTATTTCTTGTTAGATGTCGCTGAAAAATAAACAATTATCAGCGACATCCAGCGGCAAATAGCGGTGAACTGGAAGAAATACTGCAAGAAATATTCAGGTCTGTTCGGCCAGCGTAAAATTTTATAAAAGTTTGCAAAGCGTTTACTGAAAAAGTGTTCTGCTAGCATAAAATTTTATGAAAAGAGAGCGGATTTTGACAGTTCATTTCGCGAGAGAGCTGTAAGCGTTTACTGGACAAAAATCACCCAGTAGAACTTGCAAGTGAAAACAGCTGATCAAATGGAACAGCTGATAATCATCAAGCCTCTAAAAAGTTTATAATTTTTAATTTACAATTTGCAAAGTGCAAGTTATTTGATAATAAAAGAATAAAAGTTTTATGTAAAGCAATTAACAAATTTAATATTGCGCCTTAAAAACTACTCGCCGACGTTTATTTTCCATATTAAACAGAATTAATTTAAAGAACCGCTAACGCTTGTATCTAAAAAATTATAAAAAATTGAATGTCAAAGCAACGAACAGCTGATTTGCTCTAAGCGTTTACTAATTTTAGATTTGTTTCTTGAAATCTCCAGCAAAGAACTGTCAGCAGAAGAGAGTTTTGTAAAAAGCTGTCAAAATCTCATTTCTGCTAATTTTTCGTCGAACAGGGTTCAGCAGAAACTTGCAGACAAAACAGCTGTTACGTTTCTGATTGGCTAACAATTTGAATTTACATTTTTTGTTGTTGTTTTGCTATGTCATCGATCAGCTGTTCTTGCTTGCTGGTTTCTGCTGGACGAAAAATCTCCAGCAATAACTTGCAGCGAATTGGCGCTCTCTCTCTCAATTATATGTAAAAAAGCTGCTGAATTCGCTGCTAATTTTTTCAAAGAACACTTTTTTAGGAATAATTATTCATAATTATTCATAATTAGCAGGAAAGAAACAAAGCTTTTTTGTTCGGCTAGAAACTTGCACTTTTAGCATTGAGAGAGAGTTTTATAAATGCTCTCCTTAAAGTGTTTACTGGTAAAATTTTCTGGCCGAACACACCTTTCGTTTCGTTGTATTTCTTGCAGTTTTTGTTAATTTATCCGAAGAGTGCCAGCGAAGATTTTGCTGTGGCTTCTCAAGTCTTCTTTATTTTTGGGAGTTTATAATGAAGATTATGCTTAAGTTAACTCCCAAAATCAGAGTTCGGAATTTGCGCTAATGTATCAGCCGTATAAGGGAAGTCCGAGGAAACGAGTAGGCTTCGAAGAGCAGGTGAATAAAGATTGGTATCGTGAAATACCAACAAAGGGTGTTGGTATTTGCAATACGGCATTCGTAGGACGGGACTCGACAAATAAGCCTACCGACACCATATGGGTGTATTTAAGGACCAACCTATGAACCTTTGAATCAAACGGCGACATTACTAGATGCCGTAGAAGTGTCCTTATGGTCCTAGAAGGCGAAGATAACTCAAATTTTATTTAAGTGTTAAGCAGTTCCTTTGGGTTATATATATTCAAATCCCAAAATCGCGAAGCCCAGGATTTGAATAAATATAATTCCGGGATTTCGGGACGTAAAAATTGCGTGGAGGCCCGGGACTCGAGATCGAGATTTTCCTGGCTCGGTGTTTTCGTTTCGTGGAACTATTTTTGGTATTAATTTTCTTTAGGGGTCAACTGCTAATAAATTAGCAGAGATAGCTCAAAAGACGGCGTTCGGCCTCAGGATCACGAATCCGGAAGCGCTTTTTTTAATTTTTAGTTTCGGTGGAAATTTATTGCTCAAAAAATTACCCTCAGGTTCGATATCAAAGTTGGGTTCAAATCGGTCCGGTTATTTCGGGATTTTCCGGGATCTCGAAAAAATTGGGAGGGAGGCCCGAAACTCCGGATCGGGATTCCCGGGCTTGATGCTTACTATATCAAATGAGATCTTGGTAGTTTGTTTTAACATCTTGAATCCCTCTTTTTTTATGCACAACACAACTCATATGGCAGCATAGTCGTAATTCAGCTGTGTGGCATCATTATCTCCACCCAGCTGATTTTTGACTTTATTTTGTTTTGTTGCAAAATTTATAAATAAATCGCAATATCTTGTAAGCGCGACATAAATCAACTAGAATTGGCAAATATACGGAAAAAATTTAAATAGAAAATCAAGCAACTGGAAAAAATAATACGTGGCTATTTATACATAAACAAAGAAACAACAGAAAACATTTGCGAATAATCAAGAATACAGATCAAATAATCGAGGGGCAGGTTTCCATGACAGCAACAACGCCATAACAATTGTTATTTTCCATGGTCACAATATACTTAAAATAGACGAGCGTTCCAAAACGAAGCGAAGCAAAAAGCTGAAGTAAGTTCCTTTAAAATTATACCCACAGCTGCCGCCCAAAAACTTGCCAAAATGTTTCTCTTCGATTGGCTCATGCAACGCATAATACCAATTATATTTGTGCAATTGCGTCCATTCATCAAATGGTTTCTGCACACATTTACGCGTCTATGCGAGCTGCAGCGCATTGTTTATGGCGCTCAAGCGGGTGCAAGTCGTACACGACAAGTGGAACGTTCCCTAATGCTATCGCAAAATAGTCAAATACAACAATTAATACAAGAACTGGACACCACTGTAGAGCGTTGTAGTGAAGAGGAGTTACGCTTGATACCACAACGTGCAATCGATGTAGTGCAGCATGCCAAGCATATCAAATCGAAGATACATCCTGATTTTGCAGCGCTTTTCGGCACTTGTGTGCTACAAATTTGGAGTTATAGGCATTTATTGCATCAAGTGGAGAGTTTACGTGCCGAGTTGTATGATGCTAATAATTTGGATCATGAGCAAAAACTGTTGGAGCTATGGCAGAGGCTAATGCCTGAGGAGCCCTTGGATGGGCGCATTACTAAACAGTGGCAGGATATTGGTTTTCAGGTAGGTATTGAATAATTAAATTGAATTTAAGGTAGACTGCAAATTTGTATGCGAATCCGGGTGGATTTGTAATTTAGACTTGTTGTTATTGTTGTTCTAACGAGGTGTAGCCCTGGGTACAGCACAAGTACTGGTACCGTTATCGTAGAACCGGCAATACAAGAAACTAGCCGTGTAGGCCATTTAGCGTTACCCAGGGTGCACCAACGGGGAGGCGACCTACTCTTACAATGTAGACTTCAGAGTCAACAGATGAATCGTCTATTTTCAAAACCGTCCTCACAAAGGAATTGAGTGGAGATGGCCGGTTTTGAAAATAGACGATTCAGATAATCACTCTTTCCGACGATGTCTATGAAATTTCGACTGAGTACCGAAGCTTTTTGAAAATCGCGGGATTTCGCCCAAAATTGTCGGGAGATGTTGTTGTAACAAAGGGCAGCCCTGACTAACCATGTACTTTCCTTAACCTAAATTCAATTCATTCATTTTATGCCCGAGGTAGGTATGTCGGTCGTAAGAGGCAAGTAAAATCCACTTCGACACCGACTACGGGGTCAACGAAATCGTTCCCAAGACAGTCGGGCTAGTACCACATGGTGCTATACCCCGGAATGTACCGGATTCATAACGTCAAAGGACTGTCAACATCTGTACAACCCTATTTGGTCCGTCACGTAACTTTTTATAAGTGACTCATCCGACTAGGCAGGGCGAAGTACGATTACAGCAACAACAACAAGAACAGGGTTGAACCAGAGTGAAATGGGTGTAAGAAGAGTGGGCTCCAAAGAGCAGGTTTATAGATGGTTGGTGTTATGAGGAGACGCACCGCCTTTTGATCTCGGAATGAATAATCCTCGATCTGTCAAGAGATATATCCACTCTGTAATGTGTTCTGCATATAAATACCATTGGTCACACCCCATTTTGGACCTGAAAAGGTTTTCGTTTTTTTGCTAAAATCAAAGTCGTCCTTTGATACCTCTGTTATGGAAATTTAGTTTCAAATTCAGGTCAAATCGGTGAAATCTGTATCGACTCTCCCGAATTATTCCCGCCAGGAGCTTCGCAGTAATAGCTGATAGACAGCTATATTTATTCTGATCCCGAAATCTCGGGATTTCAATAAACATAATTCCGGGATGTCAGGGCGAAAAAATGGTTCGGGTGGCTTGGAATGGGGATTTCCTGGTATCGATGTCTTACTCATCATGACTGTGTCGAGAGAGGATGGGATGGCCGTTGGTTCATTCAAGAATGTAATTCCAGGATTTCAGAAGGTTTGGCTGCGGGATTCCCCGGGCCCGATGCTCTACTCATCTTGACTCGTGTCCAGAGAAGATGTGATGTTAGTTGTCGTATTTAAGAAAAAGTTCTACGGAAAAATGTATGGCCCTTCATGTGATGCCAACGGCGACTATAGAAGGAAATTTAACAATGAACTATACAATCTTTGCGCAGGTATGAGTATAGTGCAGCGAGCTAAAGGCTCCGCTGGCTGAATCTTAAGAATGAACAACAAAAGCTCCGACCTAAAAGGCAGAGTAAAGGGGAGGCTGCAAGGGGGAATCGTGACACGTTAGTCAGGGTCATATCGATGTGTACTGCTCTTGGTCGGGTCAAGAAAAAAACAACTCGAGTCGTTTCGCTACGATCGGTTTTGTGAAAACACGGATGTCATTCTCGGCCAACCAGCCGAAGAGAGGCTCCCACCGAAATAGATAAACACTTAACTTTCTTGAATCCAGTAAATTGTCATGATGGCGATACTGAATTTACGGGGCTCTGACTGGTAAAGCCCGAGTCTTTCCGGAGCGTGTACATGACTGTCAGAAAAATGCTCAGCCGGTCCCTCCTTGCAGCGAAACATAACCTCCGTAAACATAACCTCGAAATTGTCTTCAGTCAGAAATCGACTCCTAAGGTGTAACCATCTGAAAACCCAACCTTAATCCGATCTTTATTGATCGCTTTTCTTATCAACCTTGCTGTCGTCCACCTCGAAAACAGAGCTCATTAGCATCAACAAGAGACACAACTCTTGCAAAGACTAGAAGGTTAGTGTAAAGTGGCTGCCGCAGTGTTAGTTTTCTTTGCGATTTTTTCCTCTTCAGCGGTCTTCACTCTGAAGGCCTGAACGTTGTATCAGTACTTCATCCCAATTTTCTAGATCCTTACAGACCCAAGTTTAAATAATTCTGTAGGCGCCAATGTCTTTTGGATAGCATTGTACAATTTGAATAAAAACGATATAAAACTATTAACTTCTTTATTTTTAGGGCGATGATCCCAAAACCGATTTTCGTGGCATGGGCATACTGGGACTGGAAAATCTACTATATTTCTCACGTGAATATCGTGATGCTGCGCATCATGTTCTCTTACATTCGAAACATCCCGTTTATGGCTATACTTTTGCCATTGTTGGTATAAATCTCACTGCCTTAGCATATCGTCTACTCAAATCGGGTGAAGCAAAAGTGCATTTTTATAATTCAGCGCAATCGTTGAATCAGGCGCTAACGCTGACACATTTTCATAAATTCTATTGTTATTTACTATTCGAATTCGATCGTTTTTGGATGGAATCGGAACCGACAAACATCATGGATTTTCGTGAAATTTATCAACGTTTTGAAATTTTAATAATGGAGGCTTTACACAATGATAAGACATTATTTAAAACGAATCTCGTTGTAGAGGATGTTTAAGAGCAGATAGTTTGATAAAAATGCATATGTATGTATGTGTATCTTAAGTTTAAATTGTTTTAAGATAATTGACATATTTAATTACCAAAGCACTGAATTAAATATGAAAATGGAAAATAAATTGCTGTACAACACTATTTTGATTGGTATGTTTTTTTTTGTATCCCTTTGAGATGTGGATCCTTGAAATATGTCAAATTGTATTTAGATCCGGCACGTTATTAGAACCTTCTGATACTCAACTTCGATCCCACTCGTATCAATGACATTCTTCATCACACTTAGGGATGCTCTTAAGTGTATTATATCGCGAAGGGTGCTCCCACATTTGTCTTGCAATGATGACAATGTCATCCATATTGCCCTGACAACTCAGTCCGTAGTCTGAAAACAGCAGCAAACGCTCATCCACGGCCAGGCTCCAAAGAAAGGGCTGACCAGCCCTAGTGGTACGTCTACTACTGAGGTTTCGGTTATTCTTGTACGAAAGGAAGCGTCTTTCCACATAATGATAGGTGACTAAACTTCACTTTTCTCAAGCGAAGACTCGCACCTGCCGCCGATTATATTCCACTTCTGATTTAAGTTTATTTTTCAAAATTTTTCAACCATAGCCGCTAGTTTGCCGCAAATAATATTCCACTTCTGATTTAAGTTTATTTTTAAATCGTTTCACTTACATGTGTAATGAACAATAAAACACTGCTTTATTTGAGATGCAATCGTTATTTTATTTGCCATTTTAGTGCGGTGCGTTAAATCAATCGAATACATTTTTTTTATAATCCTTTTATCTCTAATACATTCCATTTTCAAATATGTAAATGTATAATATCATACATACTATATTTATAATCATAATTATGCAAATATTTATGTAAGTAAGAATGCGTATAAATATCGGTATGTTTTTATGAAGTTGCGTATTTCGAGATTTTCATTTCATCGTTTATTTATGGTGTCCTCTGTTGTTTTATGAATTCGACTTAATGCTAGAATACCTATGTAGCAAGTATTTATTTATTGTAATACTTTAAATAGCATTCGTTTTCGAAGTGCGTACGTTGGAATGTGCATTTTTTTTTATCTACTTTTAGTAGGACTACTAAAATGGAATACTTGTATGTACTATAAATCTATAAAAAGAGAATCACAAAACTAAAAGAAAACTTACTCAGAATATACGTAAGCTTAAATTAGTCCATAAAAATACATCATGTCGAAATATAAAAAATTTATTAGCTAAATTAAAGTACTAACATAAGAATTCGCGGCTTAAGTGTGGCCAACTTGAGTACAAAATACAGCCATAACACATATTTTACTCAAAATACATTATAAGAAAAATAGTTCATTTAAAAAATCAGACGTTTTTACTTAATTATAAGAAATAATCACTTAAATGCGCATATAATTAAAATCACGTATCAAAAATAAAAATAAATTAATATCACTGGCAAAGTTTACATTTAAAAAATTCGATCAACTTAAATACTAAAAGCAGTAAGCATCAATGTTAATAAATTTCTTAAAAATACAGGTGTTTTAGCTTTTTCTTAAAAAAATGCCTTATACATAAATATAATAATCTCGTCATTTAGCTGTTTGTTCATTCAATGTCGCCTTCAATTTAACGATAGAACTTCACTTCTGCTTCTACACAATCCTTCATCAATTCATCTAGTTCCTCATCAACACTTGGATGTTCAGCTAAATAAGTATTGAGCTCTTCTACGCAAGCCGCCTCCAATGCTTTCAAATCCTCAACAGCAGCTGGTTTACGTTGTGCATGTAGTTTGTGCAAAAGTGTATGTGTGCTATCGGCTTGAACTTTAGTAAGTGGTGAAATTTTCGGATTTGGTGCAAATACGAATGGTTTGAAAACGGATTCACTAGCATTAGGCGTTGCCGTAAACCAATGACATGAAATGCCAGCGGTTAGCACCGAAACACTAGCAGAACGCGCTGCTCCACCATCGGCAGCCGAACGTAAGGTGTCAAACATGCTGGTCAAACTATAGCTACCATCACCGCTGGGTGTGTCACCACTCCAATTGGTATCCGCAGCATTGTCTGCACCAAAACAGCTAGCGAAATTTAATTCACCCTAGAAAAAAGAGCAAAATTTTATATTTTTTGGGGTTGTTTTCGGGACTTTTTTGAATCATTGCGAAATTTTTCGGGATTGTTTTTGGGACCTGAAAAATTCTAGTATTGATTCCGAAAAAACGAAATAGCCCCAAAATGGACCCGAAAAAGTGCAGAAAGAAGTCGCAAACGATCGCGAAACGACCCCGAAACAGCCTAATAAACAACCCCGAAACCGATCCGGTAATGGCCCCAACAAGCGCAGAAACTATCCCGAAAGGGCCTAAAAAACGGAAATGTTCCCCAAAACAACCGGAAGTGATCCCGAAATGAGCTCAATAAAGTTGAGAAATGATCCCGATATAGCCCTAAAAAGATCCGAAAACGATGTCGAAATGGCCCCAAAAACAGCTTAAAAATTGCGAAATGTTTCCGAAACAATCCCAAAATGCCCGAAAGAGTGATGATATGATCCAGAAAACAATCCCGGATACAATTGTGAAATGGCCCTAAAAAGTGCAAACAAAAATTATTCCGAAAATAGTCACGAAAGTGTCGAAACCATTCCGAAAACAGTGCCGAAGCCCTCCCAAGCGTAAACGATCATCAACCTACACTTTTATTAAGGCTCCTACAGTGTTGGGCCAAAGTGAGAGTGATGTTAAAAGAGCCTGCTCCGCCAGCAGGTGAAGAGACGAACTGAGAAGACGAGGCGCCTGCAGATGGCAGAGGACGGGAATTAGCCGAGCAAATTGAAGGTCACTCTGGCTCTATTACGCTCTGGATATTGCAGTAGATTAAGCTCATACTTATCCAGACTAATCCAACGCAACACAAGGATAAAGTAGATATTACTTAGGCTGACAGGGTGAAGAAGGACCCTAGGGGATGTGCGATTTCCTTCTGTAGACAATTTGTACTACATTCCCCGCCCGATAGAGCAAAACGTAGAACCATGCGACTGGCGCGTAAATACAAAAACCAAAACACGCCCATTGCCATCACTGCCTCAGAGGTGAAGGACAGCCATCAGACAGGCTAAGCCCTCAAAATCCATCGGCCCCGACGGCATTGCCATGAAGATGCTGAAACATCTAGGCCAGGAGGGACACAAATACTTAGCGGCTCTATTCAGTCTTTCACTGAACACTTTCCTCATTCATGAAATATGGAAAAAGGCGAGAGCGGTTCCACTACTAAAACCGTGAAAGCCTGGCAAACATACGCGATTCATATCGCCCTATATCACTTATGTCGCCGGTAATGAAGACGCTAGAGTCCATTTTGCTCCCGTATTATACTGCAAATCTGCACCTGGCTAGTCATCAACATGGCTTCCGTAAGCTGCACAGCACCACCACCGCACTCAATGCCATTACAACGCAAATAAATAGCGGCCTAAATCAAAACCAACCAAATCACAGGACTGTGTTAGTGGCACTTGACCTATCGAAATCTTTTGACACAGTCAACCATGCCACTCTCATACAAGATCTCTTCGAATCACAGATACCTGATGGGTTAAAGAGATGGACCGCTAATTATTTGAATGGACGGCAGGCGTCGGTTAACTTTAGAAACGCAACATCAAAACCTAGACGTATTAGACAGGGGTGCCACAGGGTGGTGTCCTATCCCCGACACTGTTTAATTTCTATCTATCGAAGATGCCCCCACCACCAGAGGGCGTCACCATCGTTTCAAATGCCGACGACTGTACAATAATGGCGACGGGGAAGGGTCCCTATACTGATGAACTCTGTGCGAAAATCAACGGTTACCTCTGCGACCTTTCCAGGTTTTTACCTGAGCGAGATCTGACGATATCTCCGACTAAATCAACGGCGACGCTTTTCACGACATGGACGCACCAGCTGAGAAATGAATTAAGACATTTTCGTTGTTGTTGTTGTTGTTGTTAACAATGTCAACAATTGGTACTTTTTCGTTGATGGCACTAAGCTACCAACTGTCAGCCACCCAAAGTTATTAGGGGTGACAGTGGATAATACTTTCTCATCTGCTGGTCATGTGTCTGCAATGGTCTCAAAGGTACGTGGTCGCAACACGATCCTCAAGTCACTTGCCGGCAGTACTTGGGGAAAAGACAAAGAAACGTTGCTGACTAGATGTAAGGCCATTGGCCGACCAGTCTTTGACTATGCTGCACCCATATGGTCGCCTAATGTACATAACACCAACTGGACGAAGTTACAAGTCTGCCAAAATACTGCCATCAGAACTGCTACGGGATGTCTCCTCATGTCTTCCGAGTCGAATGAATGTCCGGCATGCGGCTCGTCTCCCCATAACACCAACCACCCATTACTCTTTGGTCCAACCCTGTAGAAACAGCTAGTTTTCCAGGACTCCCGTTAGAAGACATTGATGACAATTTAGGCTAAGGATAAGTACACGTTGGGCAGGGCTACACTCCGTTACAACAATAACAACAACGCTTCGACTTTGTGCACGGTGAATGGAGAAGCCCCCAGAGGTGGCAGTTAATTGCAGTAGCTCCCCGGACATAACTATCGTTAGTCTGGGCTTAATTGACGGCATTAGCTGCTTCATCCTGTCCGTCGATCGAGCCTCGGACTCGGAGAAAAGATCATAAGTGAACTTCAAAAAGGCTAAGTGGGTTGGCTTTATGGGTATTCATTCCGCATTTCAGGGTTCACCCTGGATAAATACGAATTTAACCTACTACAGTAATCAGAATGAGATTAGGGGGTTTAGAATATGCCCTAGGTAGGCATACCGGTCGTAAGAGGTGACTAATATACACATAGGTCATACTAACTAGATGGTTGATCTACGGATATGATGCCTCTAATTACCCATATTCTCCTTTTCCATGGATGGAGGGATGTTATGACCTAGAAGGTTCCACTGGGGTGTAAGAGTAGGTCGCCTCCCAGTTGGTGCACCCTGGGTAACGCTAAATGACCTACATAGCCTACACGGCTAGTTTCTTGTATTGCCGGTTCTACGAGAACGGTACCAGTACTTGTGCTGTACCCATCGTGCCGAAACGACCCGGGCCGTTTTCTTATATCGACCCGGCCAAGAGCAATACACTCGGGGTGACCCTGTCTGACATTTAGGCAGGGCTACACCTCGCTACAACAACAACAACAGTAGGTCGCCTCGACGTTGGTGCACCCTGGTTAACGCTAAATGGCCTACACGGCTAGTTTCTTTAATTGCACACCTCGTTACAACAACAACTACAACAACAAAGGTTCCACTGGTCATACCAAATCGCTACCACGGCAGTCGGGGAGTACCGCAATCACTCCCCAAAACCTTCGGGGAGTGTTTTTGCTGTTAACAACAACAACAACAACAACAACAACAACAACAACAACAACAACAACAACAACACCAACAACAACAGGTTGGGGCCAGAATGACTCTTGTCTCCCTTGTCTCCGATTGCACCCATGCCTCATCCGGTCCATCGCATGGAGGGTGTAGACGCTGCGGAAACTTCGGTGAGCCCTTAAGCCGTGTATATCAGAGTGACTTTACTTTCCCTTTCTGCTCACGTTGTACAGAGTGCACGAACGAAGACGTGAGAGTGGGGATTGAATATGGCCGCACTACTAGAACTGCCTTTTCAGCGACAAAGCCTCACCCCCTTCCTCTCTAGAATAGGGAACATATTTCTGGTTTTCAAATAAGAAATATTACCTCTCCATCCCATACACCTTGCGCTTTGAGTGCATCCTCCAAACCTTCACTGGATTTATCGATTGTTGTTCGAACACTAAGTCCCTTACTCGTTATACGCAGAGTATCATCGGTTACACGGTGTGCAGCCCATAACTTGCCGCCGCTGCTAACTAACCACACCTCACTGGGATCGCAGACAACAAAACTAAACTTCGAATCGTCGGAAGCGTGATTAGTTATCACATTACCAATATGTTCTACTGCACTAGCAGCACTGTTAGCGATTGCTAGAGTCAAACTTAAAAGAAATCAATAGAAAGAGAGTTAAACAGGCGATAGGAACCTTTAATTTGCAACTCACCGTATAATATCAGTCGATGTTAAAGCATCACTATCTGCTGCAGGCTCATTTGATGTCCAAGACACACCCACACTAACATTGCGATCGTTGGCGCCAACATCACCACCCCATTGGCCAGCACGAGACTTTTGCAATATCACACGCAAAATTTCGCCATTTGCTTTGACCACATCAGCTCCTCCGTCGGGCTACAATTAGAGCAAAGGATGTGATAAATAACATATATAAATGCCACGTCATAAATCTATGGTCAAGTATGTATGCAGGTATACCAAAGATTACTCATCGCGTTAATTTTTTTGGCAGCCACATACATTCATACCATCGACGAGTCCCTCTACTCACCTTCCCCTCTAGCGCTGTGTTTGCATCGTAATAGTGCACCTCTTGAGCTTCTCCCACAGCATCCGCATCTAGCGAATTACGACCAAAGATTATTGTGCCCTCTTTGGTGTTTGGTACTTGCACCACAAAACAATCACCAATTGCAGACATTTCGGTAGACAAAAAGATTAGTGCTGGATTCTTTGAGGAATGAGAAAATTCAATTTGAATTGATTTTTCCCAAGCTCCTGCTCAGTTGTTTCTAGTGCAGTTGTCCAAGTAAGCAGCAATTGATGCAGTTCTTCAGTATTTAGCAGCACTTACAGCTCTTCAATTTGCAAGAAAATGAAATATTCTAACAAATGGAATGATTCGATTTCTTTTCTCTAAAAGCTACGCTAATTGCAAATTGCACTCAAATTGGTTGCTAGACGAATTTTTCAGCGATGAGCAAGAGCCGGCCAGATGGAAAGTGAAGAATAAAATTGGGTTGCCAACTCATTGCATGAATGTCGAAATGGAAACAAAAGAGAAATTGACGTGGTGAATTAAAACTTGCCAGTGCTCGACCTTTGATGCAAGAAGAAAAGTGTGGCGAATAAAAGTTTTGGTACAGTTTTACATCAAGTCTTGGGAAATTATCCCTGCAAAAATCGTTGGATTATGTGTTACAATTTTGTGATATTGGAGTACTCCTATAGTAATCCTTTGTATACCTCATCGGACCACCTTCAGCTTTTTGAAAGCCCATCATTGCTCGTGCCTTATCGACGAAAATCACGACACTATCGCTCTGACAGTCTATACTCCAAGAAGTAACAACATTGGAGTACATTGCAAAGTACTCTGACTGTAGGTACTCCATGGAGTAGCAGAAACAAAGCGAAGGTTGGAGTAGGTGGTCCAGTCCTAGGACATCACAATGTTAATTGGAGCACAATTTTTATATGAAAAAGGATTACATTTGGAGTACTCTGGTGCTCCAATTGGAGTACTCTTTGCAAATTACTATTATAAAAATGTATAAAACATTAGACTGGCCAAATAAAAAAATTGTTTTTTTTTATTCAAAAGTTAAATTGATTTTATTTTTTCAGAAAGGTGAAAAAACTACAGACTTTCCTTCTAATCTTGGACTTTACCTCATATTTGGTATAAAAACGACAAAACATTGTTGTAACGCTATCGTGAGGCAAAGAGGGAAGAGAGACGCCTTTTCAGAAAAAAGAAAAGTGAGGCCGAAAGGCGTGAAGCCCCAATTACATAAAACTTTGCAGGTTCCACTTTCATACAAAGTTTGTGGAACGTAAAGCGAAGCGAGATTTTTGCAAATGCTCAAAGCCGAGGCGCACACCTGTCAAAGTTTCACAAAGTTTTATGTAACTCGGGCTTGAGTGTGAGGAGCTTGAGATGCTGGCTGACAGGAATGATGCCCGAAAATTCTATGAATAGATCTGGCGGACGACGAATGTTTTTAAGAACGGGACAAGTAAGGACAA
This sequence comes from Campiglossa producta, assembly GCA_964058755.1. Taxonomy (NCBI): domain Eukaryota; kingdom Metazoa; phylum Arthropoda; class Insecta; order Diptera; family Tephritidae; genus Campiglossa; species Campiglossa producta. Next base: position 157,399,285 of record CAXKVI010000001.1, read on the forward strand.
TAATGGCGACCTGGTAACCGACGTACAGAGTGTAGTTAAATTATGGCGGGAACACTTCTCCTCACTGCTTAATTGCGAGGGAGACGTCGAACCCGATTCGCCAATCCCTGACGATGAAAAAGTTGTCCCACCACCTGACAATGATGAAGTGTGGATATCTATATCCCGGCTCAAAAACAACAAAGCGCCTCGAAAAGATTGACTACCTGCCGAGCTGTTCAAACATAGAGTGAAGCCCATCATAGACAAACTGATTGGACCTTATCAGTGTGGCTTTAGACCTGGTAAATCTTCCATGACCAGATTTTCACGATACGCCAAATTCTCGATAATACCCATGATAAAAAGGATCGAGACACACCATCTCTTTGCCGCTTTTGACAAAGCTTATACGGATTTGCCAAATGACTCTGAGCAATACCAACAGCTTCGTCAGAATCGGGAAGGACCTCTCTGAGCCATTTGAAACCAAACGAGGCTTCAGAAAGGGCGACTCCCTTTCGTGCGATTTCTTCAACCTGATGCTGGAGAAGATAATTCGAGCAGCAGAGCTTAACCGCAACGGTACAATCTATTACAAGAGTGTGCAATTGCTGGCGTATGCCGATGATATTGATATCATTGGCCTTAACAACCGCGCCGTAAGCGCTGCCTTCTCTGGGCTGGATAAAGAAGCGAAAAAGTGGGTCTTGCGGTCAACGAGGACAAGACAAAGTATTTGCTGTCATCAAAGAAAGAATCGGCACACCTGCGCCTTAGCAGCTATGTGTGTCACTGTTGTTAGTTACAAATTTGAAACGGTGAGGGACGAATACGAAGGGAACCAGCATTAACACCCAAAAAAAATGTCAGTTTAGAAATCCTACGGAGAATCACTCTCGCCAACAAGTGTTACTTTGGACTAAGTAGGCAATTGAGAAGTAAAGCCCTCTCTCGTCATACCTGCGCTGATGAATGGCTCAGATTCATGGACAATGTCCAGAGAAGATGAGATGGCCCTTAGTGTATTTGATAGAAAAGTTCTCGGGAAGATGTATGATCCTATCCGTGATGCGGCGAGTATCAAAGGAAATTCAACGATGAGCTGTACGAGTTTTACGCAGATCTGACCATATTCCAGCGAATTAAAGCCCAAAGGCTCCGCTGGCTGGGTAATGTTATGCAAATGGACAAAGAAGCACCAGCACAGAAGGTTTTCCTATCGTCACCTGAACTCGGCAGCAGAGGCCACGACTGAGATGGAAACACCAGGTGGAGGATGACTTGAAATCCCTTGGGCTTTCTAATTGGCGTCGGTTATCGCTTAAAAGGAATGACTGGCGTGCTTTGACAGGCAACGGCCGAATTCACTTAGGCGGTTAAGCGCCAATAAAGGATGATGATTTTTGTAAAACTCCATTTACATAAACATATTTTTGTGGGAATTCGAATTCCCTCCAAAATCTGCATAGACTAAAATTGTCTCAGACTAGCCGTTTTCTAGTATTCTAGCCTCAAAAATTTTTTTCTTTAAAAAATTGTCAGAATTGGTCACTTTTACGAGGTTAGGGACGAACGTCGGCTCGTTGTTGAACTCTGATCTCGAATTCGGATTCAGTAGTCAATTTCTCTCAAGATGATGATTTTTGCATTTTTGGCAAATTTTCTAACCAAAATCGGGAAATCAATAAAACATGATATGATAATACTGTAAAAAACCAGTCGGGGAAAATTTCACAGAGGGAATGTAATTTCCTCCAAAGATATGTTCAATGGTTTGTCGTTTTTATACCAATTATAAAGTCTAAATATCTAAACTAACGATGATAGACCTATAGAATTTAATATCAAGATATCTGAAAAATAATGCCAATATAATTTTTGAACAAAAAGAAATTTATATTTATTTGAACCATTCTAATAAAACATGTGTAGCGAAATATGTACTTATGTATGCCGTGAATCTGCACGTTTACCTCTAGAAATATATGCGAGCTTATTTATAGGTTTGTTTATTGGGCTGCTCTAGCTTACGCCAGATTGAGATATTTCACAAAATTGTGCTTAACGAACACTTTTCTTGCTCTAGGTTGCTCTAACTTTTGTTTCATGAGTACGCTCAAAACAAAACTAGAGTAATCCAGATCACAAATTTCTGCTCTAACTTTTTTTATGGAGTAAGTTAGAGCAGAGAAGCAATTGTCAGTCACGAAAAAATAAATTTTTGAAAACTTCAAAAAAATTAGCTTGCAAGAAAATCAATATTTTTGTATACGTGAATTTGCATTATTTCATGGCATTTCTGCTCTGAGTTGCTCTAAGTTGCTTGTTACCGACAGAAATATAAAATTATTGGGACAGCCTAATGTAAAGATATTGCAGCGAAGATCAGCAACATTAACTGTGTACTTATGTATTCACGTATCAACATACCTATGCTGTGGATATGCAAACCACCACCTTTTTTACCAGTCTTGTTTTCGTTGGTAATAATTGACTCTTATATACAAACGTGCATACTCATATTTGTCTATGCTAAAATGTACTTATATACCTTCTATTGTCTAAATCTTCATTGTACTAATTTTTTATGATACAAACACTTAACTATTGAAAAACAATGTATGTATTAGAAAACGGATGATTTTACGGTATTATCACGCGAGATCTTATGTGTATATTTCTTGCATAAATAAGAGTCATACAAATTTTAATATCACAGTTGCAAACGAGAAGACGAAAAATACAAAATAATTTTTAAGCTGCTCACGCTTGTACGGGAAATTAAATTCGAGTCGCTAACAAAAATTTTGTGTGTTTTATTTTATTCGGAAACAACTGAGTTGCGTTGACCGCAACATTCTTAAAAATTATTTTTGAAATTAAATTTAGAAAGTCAAACTTTCAAAAACTACTATATTCGGAAAATTTCTTCAAAAGTTCTGTTTAAATTCGAATCAGCAAATCGCGAAAATGTTCAATAATCGCGGAAAAAGTTCGGAAAAGAGTTGTAAAAAATGTGATGAAATAGACAACGAAAGTATGGTCCAGTGTGACACCTGCGACGCATGGTACCATTTTGATTGCGTTGGAGTCGACAGCAGTATAGCTGACAGGAGCTGGTCATGTGGAATTTGTGACCACAACGGGTCAGCACGTAGCATGCAAATGACAGCAACATCACCACCAACAAACAACAACCAACAAGAGCAGACTACTACATCCGTCTCAATTCGGGGACAGGCTCCGAATACTGAGTTAAATCTACCGCAAAATGTTACTGCTGCAACCACTTCTACCGCCGAGGGTGTACCTATACAAATGACGTTCCCGACTTCGCAATCAGCCACCGCTGTTAGTTCATCCTTACCAATGTTTACGCCTAACTGCTGGGACTTTTGGGATTTTGAATCCAGCCCACAAATGCAATGGCGCCAACCAGCTATGATGACTACAGGGCGTTATGCAACGCTCCCAGCAAAGGTATCTTCGAGCCAAGTCATACCAGGTAACAAATCAGTTTATTCAGCATACCCCACATCGTGCGTACCAACTGCCAGAGAAGGTGCGCCAAACGTTCAAAGAGCGCAGATGCCAAACAATCACGACCTTCACCGCAAGCTACAACTGGAAAGGCTAGAAGAAGAAATGACAATTCAGCGACAATATTTGGAAAGTAAGTATAAAATCCTATCGCAGTACGATGAGCCGCATACAAGCAACAACGCATATTTTACGTCTGCCGTCGGGCCTTCGCCCCAACAATTGGCTGCAAGACAGGCTATCCCCAAGCAACTTCCGACTTTCAATGGAGATCCTGACGAATGGCCACTTTTCATCAGCAGCTTTGAAAATAGCACGGCTGTAGCGGGATACACCGACGCAGAGAATTTGATAAGGCTGCAGGCATGTCTAAAAGGTAAAGCACGCGACGTCGTAAAGAGTAAGCTGTTCATGCCATGCATGGTATCAGATATAGTCAAAACTCTCAAGATGTGTTTCGGTCGTCCGGAATACATTCTTGAGCGCGCCGTAAGTAGAGCTCGTGCACTCCCACCAGTAAAAGACAAATTAGAGGCGCTTATCGAATTTTCTCTTTGTGTGAGGAATATCTGCACGACGATGGAAGGGTGCCAAATGTATATGCACCTACACAACCCATTGCTAGTGAAGGAACTGGTTGATAAGCTCCCTAATAACCAGAAGCTAAATTGGGCTGTTCACCCTAAAGATGACAAAATTCCCGTAGTCAAACAATTTAGTGAGTGGTTGTACAGCTTAGCTGAAGCAGCTAGCACAGTGGTTAGCTTAGTACCAGCTAATACTCGCATGATTAATACCCATACAATAGAAAAGAGTCAAGATCGCTCTTCAGCAAAAGAATCGTCATATCAAGGTAAGAAGTGTCCAGTGTGTAAAAGAGGTGATCACAAAGTAGCGCAATGCGAATCATTTGAAAGCCTCTCACTTCAGCGAAAATGGGATGCAGTGAAAGTGAATAATCTCTGTCGACAGTGCCTAAACCCACATAGGCGCAAATGCTACCTAAACAGAATCTGCGGTAAGGATGGATGCACTTTTAAGCATCATCCTTTGCTCCATAAAGCGGTAAGCCAAATTCAGCCGGCTAGCACGGTAACTGATGTTTCAAATGCACCGGTAAACACCCATTGCGATAGCTTCGAGCGAAAGCAACCTTTTTTCAGAATCGTACCAATTCATGTTCATTCTAAAGATAAAACAATAAACACTTATGCATTTTTAGATGAAGGTTCATCCGTTACTTTGATGGAAAGAAAGGTGTTCGACGAACTTGGTTTGGATGGTGAAAATGATCCTCTGTGTCTACGTTGGACCGGCAACACAACGCGCCATGAAAGAAACTCTGTTAAAGCAGCGATACAGATATCGAGTACGACAAATGACCGCAAGTATACCTTAAAGGACATCCACACCGTCGACGACCTCGATCTGCCACCACAATCAATTGACGTTTCCGAGTTACAAAAGGCGTACCCATATCTAGCAGGTCTACCAATCGCATCGTATGACAATATAAAACCATCAATTTTAATCGGCGTGGATAACTGGAAGCTTGCGATTCCACTCAAAATAAGAGAAGGAGCATGGACACAGCCAATAGCCTCGAAAACCCGCTTGGGATGGACGCTACAAGGGTGCGATGCTGGGCGCAGTCAAGAATTCAGACTAAATATTCATACATGTGATTGCCATAGGAAATATGATGAGTTGCATGACATGGTAAGCGATTTCTTTAAGATTGAATCCTCTAAACCGACTCAAATAATGTCCAAAGATGACGCAAAAGCCGTAAGTATTATGAATGAAACATGTCAAAAACTAGGTAACCGTTTCGAAATTGGACTATTATGGCGTGACTGTAGCGCCACCTTGCCTGATAGCTATGCTTATGCGAATCGCCGATTAGACTGTTTACGGAAAAAGTTTAAGAAAGATCCTCAATTGAAATTTACAATACAAAGTCAAATTGACAACTTGATAGCAAAGGGCTACGCGAAGAAGCTGATGGAGGAAGAGATTGAACAGCCTGAGGGCAAGGTATGGTACCTACCAATATTTATTGTAACTAACCCAAATAAGCCAGGTAAAGTGCGTATGGTATGGGACGCAGCTGCAAAGGTAAATGGAGTTTCGCTTAATGATTTTTTACTTAGCGGCCCTGACTTGCTCAATTCGTTGGTCGATATTTTGTTATCTTTTAGAGTCGGCAGAGTGGCGATATGTGGAGATATTGCAGAGATGTTTCACCGCATTAACATTCGAGATAAAGACATGCACGTACAAAGATTTTTGTGGTATGACGATTTTAAGGAACAGCAAAAGCCCGGCGTATACGTTATGAAAGCGATGACATTTGGACTTAATTGCGCACCCTGTATTGCCCACTTTGTACGAGATAAGAATGCAGATTCCTTCAGTGAAGAATTTCCTCGAGCGGTGGAAGCGGTGAAACACTCTCATTACGTGGACGACTATATTGACAGCGAAGATGATGCAGCATCCGCTCTGGCTCTGGCTCAACAGGTGCAGAAAATCCATAACAATGGTGGCTTTCACATACGAGGATGGTCATCAAATTCAGTACACGTATTAAAACAACTCAATGAAAATTCTACACCGGCTCTAACTGCTAAAGAATGGGGCTCTACGACAAAAGTTCTTGGAATGTTTTGGGATCCCGAATGTGATAACTTTAAATATATTTGTCGATTTGCAAGGCTTCGTCGAGACGTAATTAATCAGCCACTTGTACCTACAAAGAGGGAGGCTTTACAAGTTTTAATGTCCATCTTCGATCCACTTGGGTTTGTAAGTTGCTATACTATCGGCCTTAAAATTCTTTTACAGGATGTATGGCGGTCTGGTATCGCTTGGGATGAGCCGTTTAACAAGAATCTCTATGAGAATTGGTGCGAGTGGAAAAGTTTCATGCCGTCGATAACAGCGGTTGAGATTCCACGATGTTATTCCACATGTTTAAAAGATGCTGATGACGTTCAACTACACACCTTCGTCGATGCTGGAGAATGCGCCTATGCAGCTGTTTGCTATCTGCGGGTGAGAAAGGGCGACAACGTTACAGTAGCACTGGTAGCAGCTAAGTCAAAAGTTGCGCCACTAAAGCCGCTATCGATCCCTAGGTTGGAGTTGCAAGCCGCAGTGATTGGGGTTAGACTGGCCGATAGGGTGAGTAAAATTCAACGTATGGGTATAACATCGAAATTTTGGTGGTCAGATTCGAAGACAGTCTTGCGATGGCTTCGGATGGATCCGAAACATTTCCAACAGTACGTGATGCATCGCATCGGAGAGATTTTAGAGGCCACGAATGGCAAAAATTGGCAATGGGTACCATCAAAATTGAACCCAGCAGACTTGGGTACGAAGGTCTCTTCAAAGAGCACGTATCAACCGTGGTTCAGTGGTCCAGAATTTTTAACATTAAGCCCGACGTCATGGCCGAAATGCGACGACTTAAGCCAAGACCCAATTGACGTATCTGAAATGAAGCATTACGTTTTGCATACTACCAAAGCTGAAATGACGCTTCCCATTTTAAATGTAGAATACTTTTCTGATTGGAAACGTCTCTATCGAGCAGTGGCTACATTTTTACTGTACATCGATCGACTGCATGCACTTGTAGCAGGTGGAAAACGAATCAACACCATCACTATCGACCATATTCAAAGAGCACAACACTTTCTAATCAGGTATGCTCAGAACTCTGAGTTTAGTATTGAAATAAACCTACTAAAACAGGGTAAGTCTATTGAAAAGTCGAGCAAATTAATTTCCCTAAATGTCTATTTAGATGACAACGGTATAATCCGGAGCAAAGGCCGAACCGAACATTTGAATAATCATGAAGATATCATTTTATTACCTAACAATCATTATATTACTTTTCTAATAGTGCGTTGGACACACGAGCAATTCCATCACCAAATGCATGAGTCAATAATTAATCAATTGCGTGGACGATACCATATAAGCCGACTAAGAGTGCTATATCGTAAGGTGCGACAAAGCTGTCAGAGATGTAAAAACGACTCTGCTGCGCCACGACCTCCGCAAATGGCAGCATTACCCGCCGCGAGGCTCGCCGCCTTTGAGAGGCCTTTTACGTATGTCGGCATTGACTATTTTGGTCCGCTACTGGTAATTGTTGGAAGAAGACGTGAAAAAAGATGGGGCGTGTTGTTCACATGCCTAACTTTGCGGGCGGTACACATCGAGGTAGCGCACAGCCTAGATACGAGCTCGTGCATAATGGCGATACAAAACTTCATTTCACGTCGAGGGTGTCCCAGAGAAATTTTCTCCGACAATGGTACAAACTTTAAAGCATCGGAAAAAATAATTTGCTTACCTAACAACAACACTGAAATAACATCTCACTTTGAAAGCATTAAATGGAAATTTAACCCGCCAAGTGCTCCTCATATGGGAGGAGTATGGGAACGGCTGGTACGGTCAGTAAAACATGTACTCTTTGATATACTCCCTTCCACAGATTTCAACGATGAGAGTTTGCGAAGTGCCTTGTACGAGGTAGAATTTATCATAAATTCGCGCCCACTAACATATGTCTCTTTGGAAAGTGGTGATGACGAAGCTCTCACCCCTAATCATCTCTTACTCGGATCATCCGACGGCTACAAACCTGTTTTCCCGGAATATCACGATATACGGCAGCGCTGGTGTTTAACGCAAAAATTTGCGGATCGATTTTGGCATAGATGGGTTAAGGAGTACGCACCTATCATCGCTCGGCGTAGTAAGTGGTTCAGCAAAGTACCCCCCATTAGTGTTGGTGACATTGTCGTGATAGTCGATCACGATATGCCGCGAAATTGTTGGCCAAAAGGCAAAATTATAAACACCATAAAAGCTAAGGACAGTCAGGTACGGAGCGTTATGATTCAGACGAAATCTGGAATCCTTCATCGACCGGTGGCAAAGGTTGCAGTATTGGATGTCGGTAATAAATCTTAGTAAACGCGTATTTCATAACTTGTTTACGGAGGGAGGAGTGTTACCGACAGAAATATAAAATTATTGGGACAGCCTAATGTAAAGATATTGCAGCGAAGATCAGCAACATTAACTGTGTACTTATGTATTCACGTATCAACATACCTATGCTGTGGATATGCAAACCACCACCTTTTTTACCAGTCTTGTTTTCGTTGGTAATAATTGACTCTTATATACAAACGTGCATACTCATATTTGTCTATGCTAAAATGTACTTATATACCTTCTATTGTCTAAATCTTCATTGTACTAATTTTTTATGATACAAACACTTAACTATTGAAAAACAATGTATGTATTAGAAAACGGATGATTTTACGGTATTATCACGCGAGATCTTATGTGTATATTTCTTGCATAAATAAGAGTCATACAAATTTTAATATCACAGTTGCAAACGAGAAGACGAAAAATACAAAATAATTTTTAAGCTGCTCACGCTTGTACGGGAAATTAAATTCGAGTCGCTAACAAAAATTTTGTGTGTTTTATTTTATTCGGAAACAACTGAGTTGCGTTGACCGCAACATTGCTCTACTTCTATTTTGACAGCTGCCCTGCCCTGCTCTGCTCTAACCTGCTCTGAACTTTTTTTTGGTCAGTAAACAAACCTTATTTCTTGAGCTAGCTATTCGATGCCTACTTTCATTCCGCCATGTTTCACAAATCCACCACTGCATCAGTCAATATCACCATCAACCATATTGTAAAGTCCGCGCACTGTTTTTCACCAGTTTTCTTGTTCTCCTTCATTTTGCTTGGTGCGATTGTGTAGTGGCTGCAGAAAAACAATAAATTTCGGACAAAAAACGCCAGCAAAGTGTAAAAAACATATTATATCATAAAATTTACATTATATGCTATAAAATGTATATAAAGTTTAAAGAAAATTTAAAGTTTTCAAAGCCATAAATGCAGTTGAAATATTTTTTCTTCGCGAGACATCTGCCGTGAGGTGTGTTCAGTGTTGGCGCGTGTAAAATTTTTTTTTGGTGGGAAAGGCCGTGTGGCGAGAACTCGCATTGTTGTTGTCTCGCTTATTAACAATTTGTTACTCCAATAAGAATTTGTATGGGCGGAAGGTGGATTGAATGGTGATAGCGAAAAATGCTAAAAGGCAAAAGGATAAATGTTTGAGAGGAAAACACCATAATGAAGTGAGTGCGAATAGAATTTGGTAATGTAGTTTTTATTGTTTTTCTGAGTGACTTTTTGTTAGTAGTCAGTGCTGCCGTTGAAACTCAAAAAGGGTGCCTCTTTTATGCTGATGGCCCAATGTACGCTTGATTTGCGTGCCTTGCTTACCTAGGCTTACCTTACTTTCCTTTTAAAGCTTCTATGGCCCAATAGAAGCTACAAAAGCGCTGTCAAATAGAGATTTGGGCTATTCAACGCTTTGAAGCGTTTCAAGCAAGCAAAGTAAGGCTGCCACTGGGCCATCTTTCATACATTTCAGTAGAGTTCAAAAGAATTTTGACATTTTCGAGGCAAAGCCAGCAAAGAAAGCGTGCATTGGGCCATCACCTTTATTAAAAGCTGATTTATACGGGCCGATTTTTTTATCGTTCCACTGCGTTCTACCTTCAAATACAATGTGTGAATCGATCGAATTGCTATTTACACAGTGGAGCGACAAAAATCGACTCGTGTATATAAGCTTAAAGATAGACATAGGGCGGACTTCTCGACTGCCTGTTAACTTCAAAGTTCACTGTCAGGGTATTTGTTTCCTTTCGGGATCAACTGCTAGAAAATAAGCTAAAATTACGGGAGAAGGCTCAAAAGACGGGGTTTGGAGCAAGATCAAGAATCCGGAAGCCCCTTTTAACTATTTTTATGAAAAGTTACGGTCAAATAATCGGAAAATGACCCTGGTGCGATTCCCATAAGAGCCTGGATACATGGTATTTATGTGCAGAACACCTTTCCGAGTTGGCTAACTTTGGCCGCACTTAAGTATAAAAAATAACTCATAACCCTTTTTTTATGAAAATTTATGGTCAAATAATCGGAAAAGGACCCTGGTGCGATTCCCATAAGAGCCTGGATCCATGTTATTTATGTGCAGAACACCTTTCCGAGTTGGCGAACTTTGGCCGCACTTCAGTATAAAAAATAACCCTCAGCCGGTCCAACACCGGCTATGCCATGCCCAGTATACTGCGTAGATAGAAAATATCTCTTCACAGAAGTAAAAACTTTCAAAAGCGCTTTCAAAAGCGATTCTTGATCCTGAGGCCAAATCCCGTCTTTTGAGCCACTTCCCACAATTTTAGCCAATTTCCCAGCCAGCAGAGAAGCGTATGTTTTAACGATCGTATACTTTTCCATCGTTTTTGGTATCCGAAAACGGTCCGGCAACTATACTGTTGGGCTGAACTTACTGTTGGTTCCATTTTTCACAATTTTTCGTATTCGAAAAAGGTCCAGAAACTATACTCGTGAGCTGGTTTTCTGTTGGTTTGGTTTTTCATCATTTTTCGTATCCGAAAACGGTTCGGAAAAATACTGATAAAAACAGTGATCCCAAAAACATCAGAAAATTTTCTCAAAAGAAAATTGTCCTAAAAACATCAGAAAACGTGTAAAAAAAACACAAAAATTCATAATAGAATGAGTCGGTTTTAGGAAAGTTTTTTTTTTGTATTTTTGCAGACATACGTTTCGTTCGCACACTTTAGTGAAAAAAACGATCGGGAAAAGTACTTTAAATGTGGCATGAAAACGGGAAAATATACAGTGTTTGCCAGATTTTTTTTCATTTTAAGATCAGTTCCTTTGCCCTTTATTTTAACAGGACTTTGAACTGGCCGATAAATTTATAATGAGCGTTAAAGCTGGCGGCTATTCGAGAAATATGTCCATAATTTAGATACAAAAATTCCATTTGGAGATTTGGTATACGGTTGGATCGAAGCTGGAAGATGGTAAATCGGGAGCTGGTATCTATGGACCAAATTACAAAATATCGGTACCGATTGGTAACTACCCCACTATCTTTTAAGCGGAAATCCATGCAATAAATTATGTGGCAGAGAATTTCTTCGAAGAAGACTATCCTCTAGGCGAATCTCGAACAGCGAATTATCTCGGACAGTTAGGCCACCCTACGGGCCTTGCAGTCTTACTCTACAACTTCGAAAATTGGCGATGAGTGATCTGGGGCCCAAAAACAAAGTTTTTTTAGGTTGCGTCCGAGGTCATGAAGGGCCTGTGACAACGAAAATGCAGATCACCTGGCAAAGCATGGTGTCTAACAGCCTGAATCAAAGCGGTAAGCTTTTAACGAAAAAATGTCAACAAATTTAGTCATAGTTCAAGCATTGGCCTCTAATGTCTTTGAAAGTAAAAAACTGTCAAAAGAGGTACGAATTTAAAAAAATTAGGGGCCGGTTAACTGGCTCTAAAAAGGGCAGAATTTACCCTTTGGGAACAGGAACGGCAACACTGTTTTGTAATGTAATTTTTGTTTTTGTGAGTTATTCTTGTCAGAGTTGATTTTTGGAGTGCTTTTCTAGCATACGTTTTGTGGTATTCATTCGTGTTGCAGCTAGAAATTTTGCTGCTGCTGCTGTGTATTTTGTTTTTAACTAAATAATAGTTAGAAAGTTGTAAAATTATTATAGAATTTATTTAAAACAATATTTAGTAGCAAAAAAGCATGCAAAAACCAATTCCGAGTGAAAGAAAACACAAACAGAAAATCTCAAATTTGAGTGTGGAAGAAAATCGATAATAGCCGTCAATGAGAAGAAAAGAATATTTTTGCTGGCCTGAGGGTGAATTCTGGTTCTATGATATGATAACGTGAAAAAAAATTTGTATGAGTTTGAAGTTTCTTTTCACAAATTTTGTATGAAAATTCTTTTCATTTTATCATTTCATAGAACCAGAATTCACCCCCAGTTTTCGTTAGATAAAAAGCATGGCAATTGAATCATGATAAAAAGCTGCGCCCTTTTGGAAAATTACAAAAAACGTTTTAATCAAGTTAAATAAAGTGCTTAAATTGCAAAATTTCTAAAATATTGGATAAAAAATTGTGATTTGTTTGGGCCCAACACAGCTTCGTGTTTGTGGTTGTCTGATGAAAGTGGGAGCACATGCAAACGAGTTTACATACGTTTTTCGGTGTGCTCCGTTAATGGACGCAGGTTGCTGGCGAGTCACGTTTACCATTTTCATTGGCCGGTACATTGTTTCATTGGCCTAAATATTCACCTGCTATCATCGACAAATTTTTAAGGCAGGTGCAAAAGTGTGAAATAGAAAAATCAATATTTAAAGCAATTTTTCCAAAAATTGATGAGTGTCTCCAGTTTTGTGTACCTATCGCCAGAAAGCACATATTTTATGTATACATACATAACATCAACATGAATGTGTCCATTAAGAAGAATACCCGCGCGTCTCAGTCGTCAGCAAAAAAAAGTTTATTCGTGCGTAAAGCAATGCGTCGTCTGCATCCCCAATTTATTCATTTGCAGTTTCTGTGTTTTTTTTTCTTAGTTGTGTGCTAGCGCCCTGTTCAATTGGCACACAACAGCCAAAGTGTGTCACTCCCACTGCTCATAACCCAAATTCATCCCCCAACAAAGCGCCGGCTTAAACATAAAGCAAGCATGCGTATGTAACAGACCAATATGTTTTCGTATGATTTTTGTATCTTAAATTCTACCTAAAAATTTTAATTTCTTATGATTTATACCTAGAATGCGGCATCCACACATTTGGCTTGGCAGGCTGGTTTTGGAGTTTCATAACTGAACATTTCTTCAAGACGGTGATGATGTTTGACTATTTGCCTACTTCGATTGGATTTCTGGGAGTCATTGAGGGACTGAAACTTTGAAAGAACTATTGATTAGACATAGACTAGATAACTAGCCCCATTCTCCAATATCAAACTATAGAGAACGACTCGAGAAACACAGTTCTCAAACAAAATGGAAGATGGTTCTCAAGTCGAGACAGTCATAGTTCTAATGTCATTCTCTAATGTGAATCCCATGTCACTTAAAATTTCTCTTAACGTTTGATGTTGTTATTGTTGTTGTTGTAGCGAGGTGGAGCCCTGCCTAAATGTCACGACAGGGTCACCCCGAGTGTATTGCTCTTGACCGGGTCGATATAAGAAAACGGCCGGGTCGTTTCGGCACGATTGGTACAGCACAAGTACTGGTACCGTTCTCGTAGAACCGGCAATACAAGAAACTAGCCGTGTACGCTATGTGGGTCTTTTAGCGTTACCCAGGGTGCACCAACTGGGAGGCGACCTACATTTACTTCTGACAGGAGTCCTACTAGCAATTTCTACAGGGCTGCACCAGTTCCTTTTGAAGTATCACAAGCCAGGACATCCAAACCGTCATCTTTTAGACCCCTAGAGACATAAGACGACACCTCTGCAAGCACTATGATGAGATCCAGCTTGATCTGCGGAACCATAAGCGGGCTTAACCCACATCCCCACTGAGTCGGCAGATACCTTTGTCAGGTATCGGCCTGTGAACCCCGTCCCACCCGAATAAGGTGAAGAAGAATGTACCTTAACAAGGGATACTATATTCATATAGTCTTTAACGTTACAGAAATGTTCGTCTTTACGTTAGATAACTAGGGTAATTCTCTAACTATTCTCTATTCGAAGGCGGCAGTAGAGAGCTACACTAGAACTTGATTCGAGACAGGTTGGAGAAGTAGCCAAAAGTGAGCATTTGCAAATTCACATTAGAATCCCATTAGAGAATGACATTAGAATTCAACAAAAGAACTATAGTTTTTTCGATTTGAGAATTATGCCCCTTTGGTTGGAGAACGCTGTGATTCTCGAGTGCTTCTCGAGTCGTCCTCTAGCGTAGAGATTGTAGAATGGGGCTAGTTCTCGAATGTACCTCCAATCGAAATCTAGCTTCATGGTTTGTTATGTACATGTTCAGCAACTTATTATGGGGTGAACTGTGAAGCATTTGGCATCACCATGTTGTTAATGATATCTAAACTAGATTTTGGTGTTAGGCTCTTTTGACTATTGCTTGTGAAGTGCAAAATAAAAGACTATTCCACTTTTCCAACCCAACGTTTGGCTAGACTTCCTAGCTTCATCAGGGGTGATATGTTGTTGTTGTTGTTGTTGTTGGTGTTGTTGTTGTTGTAGCGAGGTGTAGCCCTGCCTAAATTTCAGACAGGGTCACCCCGAGTGTATTGCTCTTGGCCGGGTCGATATAAGAAAACGGCCCGGGTCGTTTCGGCACGATGGGTACAGCACAAGTACTGGTACCGTTCCCGTAGAACCGGCAATACAAGAAACTAGCCGTGTAGGCCATGTAGGTCATTTAGCGTTACCCAGGGTGCACCAACTGGAAGGCGACCTACTTTTACTTTTTTTTTTTTTTTACTTTTTTTTTGTTATAACGGAGTGTAGCCCTGCCCAACGTATACTTATCCTGAGCCTAAATTGTTATCAATGTCTTCTGACGGGAGTCCTACTAGCAGTTTCTACAGGGCTGCACCAGTTCCTTTTGAACTATCACAAGCCAGGACATCCAAACCGTCATCTTTTAGAACCCTAGAGACATAAGACGACACCTCTGCAAGCACTATGATGAGATCCGGCTTGATCTGCGGAACCATAAGCGGGCTTATCCCACATCCCCACTCAGTCGGCAGATACCTTTGTCAGGTCTCGGCCTGTGAACCCCGTTCTAAACAGTCATCCACCCGAAAAAGCTGAAGAAGAATGTACCTTAACAAGGGAGACTATATTCATATAGTGTCGCGTATAAAGAACTACCCAACAAACACAGTCTTTAACGTTACAGAAATGTTCGTCTTTACGTTAGATAACTAGGGTAATTCTCTAACTATTCTCTATTCGAAGGCGGCAGTAGAGAGCTTCACTAGAAGGGGTGTAAAAGTAGGTCGCCTCCCAGTTGGTGCACGCTGGGTAACGCTAAATGACCTACATAGCCTACACGGCTAGTTTCTTGTATTGCCGGTTCTACGAGAACGGTACTAGTACTTATGCTGTACCCATCGTGCCGAAACGACCCGGGCCGTTTTCTTATATCGACCCGGCCAAGAGCAATACACTCGAGGTGACCCTGTCTGACATTTAGGCACGGCTACACCTCGCTACAACTACAACAACAACAGCTACACTAGAACTTGAGACAGGTTGGAGAAGCAGCCAAAAGCGAGCATTTGCATATTCACATTAGAATCCCATTAGAGAATGACATTAGAATTCAAAAAAGAACTATAGTTTTCTCGATTTGAGAATTATGTCCCATTTTGTTGGAGAACGCTGTGATTCTCGAGTCGTCCTCTAGCGTAGAGATTGTAGAATGAAGCTAGTTCTCGAATGTACCTCCAATCGAAATCTAGCTTCATGGTTTGTTGGGTACATGTTCAGCAACTTATTATGGGTTGAACTGTGAAGCATTTGGCATCACCATGTTGTTAATGATATCTAAACTAGATTTTGGAGTTAGGCTCTTTTGATTATTGCTTGTGAAGTGCAAAATAAAAGACTATTCCACTTTTCCAACCCAACGTTTCGCTAGACTTCCTAGCTTCATCAGGAGTGATATAGTATGTTATGTTTAAACGGATCCAACAAGCACACTAAACTATTTTTATTGTACAGCCCAACATCTTACCAAAAATCCCATATTGATAATTTGCTATGCAGATAATATGAACCACCCTGTACAAAAGATTTGGTCCTTGGTGTACGAAGGACTATGAACGGCATCATTTATACAGTATGGTATATTAAAGTCTTTAAAGCTTTTCCAGAAAATCGCTTTAAACTAGGTTGATGCATTTTCCATTCTTGTTTTTTTTCTATGTAGTCCCAACTGCTCCCATTATCATTTGGCATGAAATGAGGACATTTCGCTAGTATACTAACTCCTATGTTTATAACTTTCCTTTTGTTGTTAAGCATTGAAATGTGCACAGCAAGCCTGTACTCATCTCTCCCACAAACTGTTATCTATGCCCATTTGTACATACAGATATTCTTTCGCATGCATACAAACGAGCACACCCTTACATAGTCATCTACATGCAAACAGTACAGATTTATGACCTAAATTCCTCAATTCCTGAGCCCACATTCCATTTGCCACCCACACTATTTTGTGTATATCATGAAGATATTTGAGTTTTGTTGTTACTGTTGCTACATGCCACCTTATTTGCAGCACAAAAGCCTCCCATTCCGTAGCACATGTGATGATGCTGTTTAATGTACTTGTTTTGGTTGCTGTGGTCCTGGCATTTTAACTGATATGAAACATACAGTTGTAGATTTCTATATAATAATATATCATTTGTATTTTTGATTTTTAATCATTTATGTATTCACTATACGGTTTAGTGGTTATCAATGTCTACATGGTTGCCAAAGACAGACTTACTAGTTACTTTTTGTATCGACATAACTACTCAAATAGTACATATTTTTATACTAATGTATGAAGACTTTTGTTTTTAGAGCTACAACAAAGATTGAAAGGAATATCACCCTGAATGGAATCCCTTTCCTATGAAGATAGAGCATATTTTAATGGTACCGGCTGTTGTAAGTCCTGATTTGTGGGCATTAATCCTGAATCTGCGACCTAAAATTTAACGGATTCTGAAGAATATCCAGGTCCAGTTTCAAGACCGCAACATTGGGGATATTGAGGGAATCTGTAAGCAGACGAACTTGCCAGGCAGGGTACGACCGATCAGTTTCTTCGGGATAAAGAGCGCTTAGGTATGCGTTTGCCACATGCAAGCTAATGCTGAAGGAGTACACACTCCGCCAAGCCAACGAAAGGTGGCAGCAATCCCCAGGGTGCCGGACATCCAAACAAACCTGGCCAAAATGGGATCATAAAAGATTTAGAGGCATTCACGCCCTAAGAAAGAGACAAATCTCCATATTATTATGTGTTCTAACTGGGCACTGCCTTATTGGTAGGCACGCAGAAAGGTTAGGTGTGCCCTACCGACGATGCTGTAGGAGCTGCAAAGATGATGAGGAAGAGGAAACGGTGGAGCACCTCATCTGCAACTGCCCAGCTTTAAGCGGCGCGAGAACGCGCTTTTTGGAAGTTCCCTTCCTGGATAGCCTAAGTCAGATCGCGGAACTGGACATAACGGACTTGATGGCCTTCATAAAGTCTTCTAAGTGGTTCGAGGAGGAGTAACAGTGTCGGTTTAGGAGTGTCAGTCCCGGGATTCTGCTATGTGGAAAATCCCAACAACTTAGGGATTTTCCATTAGGCCGGGTCCTAGTGTTGGTGGTATCACAACGGGAATTTCAAAACTTTAACAAGTGTGCCTCTGCGGCAGCACGTTGAACCTAACCTAACCTAATCCCAATTTCTTCCCAAAATGATCCCAAAAATAATGGCTTTCCCGAAATAGGTTAGAAGTGATCCGGATTAGATCCCAAAAACTGATCCGAAATAGTTCCGAAATTATGTCGAAATGATTCCGAAAATAGTCCCGAACTGAACTAATAATTCTCACTGAGTGAGGTGTAAGAGTAGGTCGTCTCCCCGTTGGTGCACCCAGGGTAACGCTTAATGACCTACATGGCCTACACGGCTAGTTTTTTTTCGTATTGCCGGTTCTACGAGAACGGTACCAGTACTTGTGCTGTACCCATCGTACCGAAACGACCCGGGCCGTTTTTTTATATCGACCCGGCCAAGAGCAATGCACGCGGGGTGACCCTGTCTGACATTTGGGAAGGGCTACACCTCGTTACCACAACAACAACTAAGCAATCCCAATATGTTCACGAAATGATTTCAAAAATAATACAGAAATGGTTTGAAATCTTTCCCGAAATAGCTTATAAGTAATAAGATCCAAAAAGCTGCTCCAATTCCGAAAATAGTCCCGAACTGGCCTTCAAATAATTCTCAATGAATAAAACCAATTTGTTTTCAAAATGATCGCCAAAATAGCTCAGACGTTATCCAGATTAAATCCGAAAACTTATCCGAAATATGTAGTTCTGAAGCTATCTCGAAATGGTTCCGAAAAGTGATCTCAAAATTATTCTAATATGTTTTCGAAATACTACAAAGATTTTGACAATCCCGAAATGAGGTCCCTAAAGCTGGCAGAAAAATTTTAGCAGAACATAAAAGTAACACATGCAAAATTAGGTGCTCGAAAGGTGCTCTAATCCTACAAAAGCAGAACATCGATGTTTGGGAAAAGTTGACGAGCACCTTTTGTAGAATTAGAGCACCTTTCGAGCACCTAATTTTGCATGTGTTACTTTTATGTTCTGCTAAAACTGTGCTGCTAGCTTTAGGGACCTCCCGAAATGGTACTAAACTGGAGCCGACACGGTCACCTAAGAGCCTCGGAAACAATATCAATATGATCCCCAAATTGACAGCTATCCCGAAATTGTCGTGAGGCCATCGATACATCCCTAAATGGTTTTGAAATAATCTTTAAATTTCCCCAAATGTCTTTATGTGGTTCCGAAGCAGACCCTAGCTTGTCCAGCAATAATACCGCATTAATCCTACAAAACTTCCGATTAATCCACTTAGTGAGCACAAAGTTACAAGACGGTGTATGTTCCGCCACCAAATAGCGGGTTTAATTGGCCTTGAATAATAAAAGGTTGTTCGTATTCATCTGAAAAGTTTTGTAGTTTTGGCTTTCTGTTCTTCTTTTACAAGAAATATAAGGATCTATTAGCAATCCCTAGGATCGAAAAATATCGGAATTTGGTAGATAATTTACTGTTGTTGTTGTAACGAGGTGTAGCCCTGCCTAAATGTCAGACAGGGTCACCTCGAGTGTATTGCTCTTGGCCGGGTCGATATAAGAAAACGGCCCGGGTCGTTTCGGCACGATGGGTACAGCACAAGTACTGGTACCGTTCTCGTAGATCCGGCAATACAAGAAACTAAACTAGCCGTGCAGGCTATGTAGGTCATTTAGCGTTACCCAGGGTGCACCAACTGGGAGGCGACCTACTTTTACTGTTCCCACGGAATTGCTGATCAAATCTATATTATTAGAACACAAGTTTTATAGAAATATCCATTAATACAGATTACTCTTAAAATCATTTCGTTTAGTGTACCTATTCCACCTTGCTTTTCCATCAATCAAAACATATCATTAGAAGCTAAAAGTAAAAATCCGGACTAAATCACGTTTCAATCGATTTAAACGAAGCTTGTGGGAAATGGCAAAAGATCCAAAAAACTAATTAATAACAAAAACAAAGCATCACACATTCTCTAAATAACCAACAACATTAGATAAAGTAGTGAAAGAATATAGTTGTATGTATGTTTGTATATACAATTGCGTGAAAGAATGGAGGGTGAATGAACTTAAAAATTTCATGCTTGATAATTTGGTAAAAAAACCAAAAATACTCGCGCCAAACACAGCACACGAATCAACCAAAAACAAACAATAGCTAAAATTGGTATGAATGTGTGGTGCTTTAATTGAGTTTTGTTTATACCGGCACTGCTGCATTTGGGAGCAAATAATACTAATTCTTGATTGATATTTTCAATATTGTATGAAATTATTATGGAAATACTGATCAAATAAAAAAAAAAAATAAATAAATAAAATATAAAATAAAATGAATATAAGAAAGTATACAAAAAAATAAATAAAAAAACAAAACAAATATAAAAAAATAAAAAATATAAGAAAATAAAATAAATATAAAAAAATAAAATAGATATAAAAAAATAAATATATGTAAACAAAACAAATAAAATAAATATGAAAAAAAATAAATAAAATTAAAAAAAAGTATAAAAAAAAAATAAATAAAAGCAAAAATAAAAATAATATAAAAATGAATAAAAGAAAAAAATTAAACAGAAGAAAAAAAATAAAAGGAAAAAAAAGAAAAAAAATAAAGAAAAAATAAATAAAAGAAAAAAAAATAAAAGAAAAAAAAATAAAAAAAAAAATAAATAAAAGAAAAAATAAATAAAAGAAAAAAAAATAAAAAAAGAAAAAAAAAAGAAAAAAAAATAAAATTAAATAAAAAAATTAAAACTAAAGGCACAAAATATAAAAAATTCAAGAAAATACCAGAAAAAATTTTAATAAAAACAAAAGAACAGACAAAAAAAATAATATAAAAAAATAAAAAAAAATAAAAGAACAGCCTAAAAAAAAATGAAAAAAAAATATAAAAATAAAATAAAACAAAAAAATAAAATAAAAAAAGAAAAAAATATAAAAAAATAAAAAAAAAAATATATAAAAATAAATTAAAAAAAGAAAAAAAATATAAAAATAAAAAAAAAAATAAAATAAAAATGGAAAAAAATAAAAAAAATTAAAGAAAGATTGAGCATTATAAAAATTAAAAAAAAATTAAAAATACAATAAAAATAAAATAAAGTAAAAATTCAAAAATGGAAGAAAAAAGATGAATATAAAAAATAAGAAAAAAAAAATAAATACTATAAAACTAAAAAAACTAAAAAAGGGAAAAAATAAAATCAAATAAAAATGAAATAAATATATGTAATAAAAAAAATGATATCCTCAATCATAACACATGAGGTACTTGGTATGAATATAATTTTCAGTTTCACCCTTACTTAAACCTCCTTATCTTTTTCTTTATTTTTATTTCACCGTCTCATGTAAATAAATTATAAATTTTTTATGGTTCCTTTTATAGCCAACAATAAAATACATATTGTTGTTGCTTTCGCGAATCACCTTGACATTGATATTGTTAACCGCATCCACTCGCCAACGCATTGCTCGCTCTCCACACTTGAGTACCAGTTGTTTGCATGTTTTATTGTGTTCAATTGGGTGAATGAAATAAATAAATACTTAAACATGGAGAGAGTGGCGGAATTTCGCTCAAAATTTTGCAAAATAAAAAACAACCGCCAACATGTTATTCATCACTTGTCATATGTTTGGATGTGCGTATTGTTTGTTGACTGTGTGTTATTGTGTTTTATATCGATATTGATTATGCGGATACCAAGGCGCGAATTTCACTACCAAATTAAATAAAATATCAACAATATTTAAAAAGTAAAAAAAAATAAAAGAAAAGAGAAGATAAAAATAATATAAGAATGAGAATAAAATATAAAAAAATATATAAACGTAAAAAGAAAATAAAAAAAACATTAAATGAGGTAAAAAAATGAAAAAATAAAATGTAAAAAAAAACATAAATAAAAATAAGAATAAAATAACAGTTAAATAAAAAACATAAAATAAAATAAAAATAATTAAAAAAAAAAAAATGAATGGAATAAAAAAGTGAAATGAAAATAAAAGTAAAATGAACGTTTTGGATAAATTTTGACTACCATGAACAAGAATTAAAAAAATAAAAAAAATAAAAATTTAAATAAAAAATAAATAAAATTAAAAAAATTAAATAAAATAAAAAAATTTAGAAAAATAAAAAATAAATTAAACAAAATAAAAAAAATAAAAAGAGTAAAAATAAGATAAAAACAAAAATAATATAAGAATGAGAATAAAATATAAAAAAAAAAATATAAAAACGTAAAAAAAATAAAAACCATAACAATAAATGAGGTAAAAATTAAAAAAAAAAAAACAAAAAACATTAAATGAGGTAAAAATATGAAAAAATAAAAAAGCAAAAAAAAAAAAAATAAATAAAAATAAGATCATGTTCACACTGAAGCGAAAACACCTTGTTTTCGTGTAAAACATCTCACATAAAACAGGTGCGTTCATACCTGCTATTCTTGTTTTCATTTGACAGTAATCAGCTGTTCTAGAAATTGTGATTTGTGAGAAAAAATAATTAAAATTTTGTGAACGTACATATTATATTTTATGTACTTATTTTAAGTTTTACTGTCAGCGTACTTATTTCAAATTTACTTTATAGCACAAACATTTTCATTTTGATTTTTTATAAATTCGGGCGACGAAATTCAAAATGAAAACATTTGACATATCAGATATGTGACAGTATGTTTTTCGATTATTACCGATAAAATTTAGAGCCGACACTGATTGTGAAAGGTTTTCGTTGATGTTTTGGGATAAAACATGATGTTTTCGCAGGTTTTCGGTTGAACATTTTGTATGGCGAAAACATCGGTTTTCAGCATGTTTTGCCTCGAAAACCAGAATGAGCTCGAAAACACGCTAGTGTGTACATAGTATAAGAGTAAAATAAAAGTTTAATAAACACACAAAATAAATTAAAAATAACTTAAGAGTACAAAATGAATATAATAAAAAAAGTGAAATAAAAATAAAAGTAAAATGAAATAAAAAAAATTAAACAAATAAAATAAGAAAAAAAAAATAAATACTATAAAACTAAAAAAACTAAAAAAGGGAAAAAATAAAATCAAATAAAAATGAAATAAATATATGTAATAAAAAAAATGATATCCTCAATCATAACACATGAGGTACTTGGTATGAATATAATTTTCAGTTTCACCCTTACTTAAACCTCCTTATCTTTTTCTTTATTTTTATTTCACCGTCTCATGTAAATAAATTATAAATTTTTTATGGTTCCTTTTATAGCCAACAATAAAATACATATTGTTGTTGCTTTCGCGAATCACCTTGACATTGATATTGTTAACCGCATCCACTCGCCAACGCATTGCTCGCTCTCCACACTTGAGTACCAGTTGTTTGCATGTTTTATTGTGTTCAATTGGGTGAATGAAATAAATAAATACTTAAACATGGAGAGAGTGGCGGAATTTCGCTCAAAATTTTGCAAAATAAAAAACAACCGCCAACATGTTATTCATCACTTGTCATATGTTTGGATGTGCGTATTGTTTGTTGACTGTGTGTTATTGTGTTTTATATCGATATTGATTATGCGGATACCAAGGCGCGAATTTCACTACCAAATTAAATAAAATATCAACAATATTTAAAAAGTAAAAAAAAATAAAAGAAAAGAGAAGATAAAAATAATATAAGAATGAGAATAAAATATAAAAAAATATATAAACGTAAAAAGAAAATAAAAAAAACATTAAATGAGGTAAAAAAATGAAAAAATAAAATGTAAAAAAAAACATAAATAAAAATAAGAATAAAATAACAGTTAAATAAAAAACATAAAATAAAATAAAAATAATTAAAAAAAAAAAAATGAATGGAATAAAAAAGTGAAATGAAAATAAAAGTAAAATGAACGTTTTGGATAAATTTTGACTACCATGAACAAGAATTAAAAAAATAAAAAAAATAAAAATTTAAATAAAAAATAAATAAAATTAAAAAAATTAAATAAAATAAAAAAATTTAGAAAAATAAAAAATAAATTAAACAAAATAAAAAAAATAAAAAGAGTAAAAATAAGATAAAAACAAAAATAATATAAGAATGAGAATAAAATATAAAAAAAAAATATAAAAACGTAAAAAAAATAAAAACCATAACAATAAATGAGGTAAAAATTAAAAAAAAAAAAACAAAAAACATTAAATGAGGTAAAAATATGAAAAAATAAAAAAGCAAAAAAAAAAAAATAAATAAAAATAAGATCATGTTCACACTGAAGCGAAAACACCTTGTTTTCGTGTAAAACATCTCACATAAAACAGGTGCGTTCATACCTGCTATTCTTGTTTTCATTTGACAGTAATCAGCTGTTCTAGAAATTGTGATTTGTGAGAAAAAATAATTAAAATTTTGTGAACGTACATATTATATTTTATGTACTTATTTTAAGTTTTACTGTCAGCGTACTTATTTCAAATTTACTTTATAGCACAAACATTTTCATTTTGATTTTTTATAAATTCGGGCGACGAAATTCAAAATGAAAACATTTGACATATCAGATATGTGACAGTATGTTTTTCGATTATTACCGATAAAATTTAGAGCCGACACTGATTGTGAAAGGTTTTCGTTGATGTTTTGGGATAAAACATGATGTTTTCGCAGGTTTTCGGTTGAACATTTTGTATGGCGAAAACATCGGTTTTCAGCATGTTTTGCCTCGAAAACCAGAATGAGCTCGAAAACACGCTAGTGTGTACATAGTATAAGAGTAAAATAAAAGTTTAATAAACACACAAAATAAATTAAAAATAACTTAAGAGTACAAAATGAATATAATAAAAAAAGTGAAATAAAAATAAAAGTAAAATGAAATAAAAAAAATTAAACAAATAAAATAAGATCCAAAAATTAAATAAAATTAAAAAAAAATTATTAGTATTGGAAAGAATTGATGCAAAACTTTACACAGCGGATAGGAAAAGTATAAATAGAATAAAAAAATAAATGTAGATAAAAAATATAAATACATTTAAAATAAAACGAAAAAAAAATAAAATAAAAACAAAGCAAAAAAAAAAACAAAACAAAAAAAAACAAAAATAAAAATAATGGAAACAATTTTAAAATAAAAAAATTTAAATTTAATAAAAACTGAAATAAAATAATAAAACAATTAATTACAAATAAAATAAAACAATAATGAAAAGAAAATAAGAATTAAAAGAAAACGAGAATTAAAAGAAAATAAGAACTAAAAAACTAAACTAAGAACTAAAAAAAACCATACAAAATAAAAAAAAATAAAAAAAAAATTAAAAATAAAATAACAAAAATAAAAATTTAATTTAAAATAAAATTGAAAAATTAAAATAAAAATAAAATAAAAACACTAAAAAAATATAAAAAAGTCAAGTAAACGTAAAATATAAAATCAAAATAAAAACTGAAATAAAAAAATAAAAAATAAAAATAAAAAAAAAAATAAAAAAAAAATAAAAAAAATAAAAAAAAATAAAAAAAATAAAAAAAAATTTAAAAAAATAAAAAAAAAATAAAAAAAAATTAAAAAAAATAAAAAAAAAAAATAAAAAAAAATTAAAAAAACTAAAAAAAAAAAAAAAAAACCGAAAAAATTAAAATAAAATAAGAAAGTATGTACGTATTGTATTACCACCAAAAGGTTTGCAAGCTCAACCCACTTTGGTCTTGGCTGACTTATATTCACATGCTATTTTATAACTTCTATTTACAATTTAATATATTAACTAAAACTAAGTATCTCTTTTATCTCTTCCAGTTTAAAATGAAAGTCATTATACTATTTTAGATGAATGAGCCGCTGAGATATAGGAAGACGTTTGCTGAACGAAGAAATTCAAAATCCTCAATTTAAAAAATTATCAACTCTAAAATTATAGTAAAAAATCGTATGGTTATGAGGTGCGCAGGTTAACCTCCAATAATTGATTTCACCATCATTGTTGGGTGTGGCGAAATAGCGGGGGGTGAGCACACTTCCCTAAAGCGTTAACTAACCAGTATGAAGGAGATGGTCGGCGGATGTTGTGTTTGTTCGGATGAGCGTGGATGGCCCGAAAATCCGCTTGTATATTGTGATGGACAAAATTGTACTGTTGCCGTACATCAAGCTTGTTATGGTATTGTAACCGTCCCCACAGGACCATGGTATTGTCGCAAATGCGAAAGTCAAGAACGTTCAGCGCGTGTACGTTGTGAATTGTGTCCCTCACGTGATGGTGCACTCAAGAAGACCGATAATCAAGGATGGGCACATGTGGTGTGTGCCCTTTATATACCGGAAGTACGTTTCGGTAATGTCACCACAATGGAACCGATTATATTGCAGTTGATACCGCAGGAGCGTTATGCTAAAAGTTAGTTTTGTTTACAATACGAATTTGAATATTTGTTAATATATCTTTTTTTTTCTTTTTGTAGCTTGTTATATTTGCCAGGAGGCTGGCAAACCGAATCGCGCTACCGTTGGCGCTTGTATGCAATGTAATAAATCGAATTGTAAACAACAATTTCATGTAACATGCGCCCAAAGTTTGGGTTTGTTATGCGAGGAGGCTGGCAATTATTTGGATAATGTTAAATATTGTGGATATTGTCAGCATCATTATGGAAAATTGGTGAGTTTTTGTTTTGATCGCAGTTGATCATGAGCGGAAAAAATGTTGTACTACACCCAAAAAAAATCACTTTCTGAATAAAAACTATAGGATTGAGATTGGGCATTGTTAAAAAAAAGTTTAATAGAGGGCGTTATCCACCAAATAAATGAAATAATGTCAACCAAGTGTGGCCTACCGGAAGAACTTGCTAGAGGAAGCGAGTCAACAAAATAATCTTCTAGAATTGGCAAACTTCCCTCAAGAGAAAAGGCTTGTCCTTCGTATGTACGGTAAGACGACGGATCAAGGACAGCAGATCTGCAGAAACTGTGGGTATGGTTGTAAAAACACAAAAGAGTAGACTCGTGTACTATCCTCCCATCAGCTCATGAACCAGCTTATAATATCTAAAAAGGTTAAATGGAAAATTAATTGGGTATCAGCCTATAAATACGCGAGGCCGGATGGTATTTTCCCAGCCATGTTACAAAAATATCATTTCGCTAGTAATACCCTGGCTGGACGGTATTTTCAGGGCATATATTCGGCTAAGATAGGTCATGAAATCCCCGAGGACTATAGTGTTTCGCCTTTTGTCTTAAAACCTTCGAAAGACTTTTGGACTATATTCGGTAGATACTGAAAATCTCAGGGCTGTGTTCAGCATGCATGTCTCAAGGGCTGCTCAACGGAGACAGCTCCACACAAGGTGGAAGGTCCCTTGAGAGTAAACAGTTCACAGTGGCCGTATTCTTGGACATCAATGGCGCTTTCAAAAATGCTAGACTGTGTCGCGGACCCTATAGTGAATTGGATATGGGGTATTCCCATTGATCGTAGATCAAAAATAATAAGCGCCAAAGTGGAAGCTAGTGAGGCCACAGCGCACAGGTGGAGAGGGACTCCTCCGGTTGGCGTTATGTCACCATTGCTCTGGCTTTTTGTTTTCGGTTGTTGACTACACGGACGACGTAGTATTAATAGTATCGGGTCTGTGCCCTAACGTGATCTGTGGGACCATGCAAGAAGCTGAGTGGATAGGAGGAGACCGCGGTGCTCAATGTAAATCCCTGAAAGACCTACTAAAACACGGTCAATTAGATCATGTCTCATAGAGGTTATGAACGTGATATGCAACGTGCCACCGATCGACCTCTTTACCAGGGAAACAGCAGCCAAGGGTGCTCTTAGTCTTTGGGTATATGACCACAGGCGTATCAGAACTGAAACGGATTAAAACTGTCCAGGACAGTTCTTGACTCAAACTTTCCTTTAATTAAATTTCCTTTTAGAAAGGGCTTGAAAGAAGAGAAATTTACCCGAAGTTCGACTTTTAGGTATCACGGACGTTTAGAAAATGGCTTGTGGAGTAGGAGCGGCCATTTTTTCAGCATTCCCGCATATGTTGTTGTTGTAACGAGGTGTAGCCCTGGCCAAATGTCAGACAGGGTTGTTGTTGTTGTTGTAGCGAGGTGTATCCCTGCCTAAATGTCAGACAGGGTCACCCCGAGTGTATTGCTCTTGGCCGGGTCGATATAAAAAAACGGCCCGGGTCGTTTCGGCACGATGGGTACAGCACAAGTACTGGTACCGTTCTCGTAGAACCGGCAATACGTAAAGAAAGTAGCTGTGTAGGCCGTGTAGGTTTTTAGGGTTACCCAGAGTGCACCACCGGGGAGGCGACCTACTCTACACGCCTTCCCGGCATGCCGTTATCTATGCGTCTCCCAGACTCAGCGAGTGTATTATAAACTTTGTGTGGACATCATCAGTAATTTGATAGGAGTTTTCCCTGACAGCCAGGCAGCTATTCGGGCTTTCGGGCCAGCAACGGAAACGTCGATCAACCATCGAGTTAGCACATCATTCCTATGTGCGTATTAGTTGCCTCTTGCGACCGGAATGCCTACCCCTAACCCACACCTCATCATTGTCTCAACGAAGCTAATTGTAGGTTTAAAACTCGGCTTTCGGGCCTTTCTAAACGTAAGAGTGTTTGGCTAGGAACTCTTGAACTCATGTCATTGATATAGTGGGATGGAATTTTCAACATGGTCCCTAAGCGAACTGCCGATGGGGAGGAAAAGTCATCTGGCTTCGCTTTGGATACTGTGGCAGTTAAATATAGCACATCGACAAGCTCATAGAAATTGATTAAGCGACAGTCCAGCTACTACTTAAGTATCCGGCAGCCCTCTTCGGAAGCACTTCCAAACCGTCCTAAGTGCGAATCGACCTTGGGTTGATATCTTTAGCCAAGAACGCTTATATATTTTAGTCTTTCTGAGTTTGTTTCTTTTGGAGCAATGCGCTTTAATTTTTCTATAATCCCCTGTGTGCTGCTTGTAAGTTTTCCAAAGTAGACAATAAATACTAATTTTCCATTTTCTTTCACTGCAGAAAAAAGGTGGCAATGTCAAAACTATCCCACCCTACAAACCCATTACACATGACACCTCATCTGATTCGAGTTTGTCACCTGAAAAGGAACTCGAGGCTAGCATGAATGCTACTGCCTCCTCTACCTCTGCGACTAGCATCAAGATCACCACAAATATCAATTCTGCTGCCTCAAACAAACAGCGCAAATCTTCCACAGCAACAAAGCAATCGAACTCATCATTAACAACAGCAAGTGCTGCTGGCTCAGCCCCAACAACAAGCGGTTTCTCCGGAGGCAGCGTACATGGCAGTAATCTCTCCAATTCCAGCAGTGCACCAAGCAATATGGGAATAGGTGCAGGCGGTGGTGGTGGCTCCAGCGTTGTCGGTTCAAGCAGTGTTAATAGTAGCGCTAACTTGACCGCTAGTAGCGCCTCACTTGGTAGTAGTAATTCAATGAGCGCTAACGTAAATGCCGTCTCAACTTCGAATATGAAAGGCTCATCAAGCAGTTCAAGCAGTTATAAGGAAAAAGATAAACATAGTAAAAATTTAAATAAACTATCAAATACAAGTAAGGATAAAGAAAAAGATGGCTCATCGTCGTCATCATCATCACGTGATGTGCGTGATAAATCTTCGAAATCAGCTAAACATAAGGATTTCTCTAGCAATAGCTCTTTGAGTGGTGTTGGTGCAGCTGCTACCAGCTCAACATCAGCGACAGCACTCAATATGAGCAATTCAATGCATGATAACCATAGTCATGGTAGTAGTAGCATGTCAGCACAAAATCTAACAACTTCTTCATCAACAACCTTATCCATGGGTGGTGGTGGTAATTCTAATAGTGGCAATAATAGCGTCGGTAAAGATGCATCATCAAAGTTGGCAAGTGCAAGTGCAGTAAGCAGCAGTGGATTTGGTTCTGCCGACACTTCGAACCACGCCGATACACATGCTAGCGTTAGTGGTAACAGCAGTTTCGGTGCATCCCACATGGATACTTCCGCAGTTGGTTTGAGTGGTATGGGCGCAAGTGCTTCAGTTGCACCACCTGGTAGCAAAATGTCAAGCAGCTCGATTGCAAAGAAACGTAAAGCTGATTCCAAATCGAACAGCAGTCTAATAGATGAAATAAATAGGTAAGTAGTGTGAAGTTTATTTAAAAATTAATTTGTGTTGTGACCAAAGTCTTCTCTTCTCCTTCAGCCCATTTAGAGATCTCATTAAAGATGTTACCGTAACGCTCACGCCATTAACAGATTTTGAGAAGGAAATTGAAAAGAGTGCAAAGAAGGTAAGTTGTTAAAATTAAGTACATAGAAAAATGGTAATATTTGGGAATAAAAAAAAAAAAAAAAAAAAAAAAAAAAACTAATGGCGGCGATATACCAACCGGTTATCATAACCTCTAAAGAGATTTTTAGCCGAGCTTCTCTTTCCAACTTGTGGTGTGTTGCTTTTGAGTTTTTCCTACAAGTTTGCGGGACCTACAGTGTTTTGCCAACTCCGAACGGCACTTACAAAGCAATTCATTTGCTGAGAAGCTTCTCATGGCAGAAATACACCCGGAGAGTTTGCCAAACTACTGCCGAGAATATTTGGGAATACTATATTATATTTCGTATATCATAACTCAATTGAATGTATTGCAAAATCAGTTGCGAATTTGGTAACGTACTTATTAGTACGTCTTCTAGAAGAAATTTTCTCGCATCGTAAAAAAGTGCGTCAGTCATATGTTAATAACTGAAACTGGCGCCTATTGGAAACATCAAGGGCAACTAAGTCAGTCTGTTTATTTCATTATTATTTATCTTTACGCTGCTGAATACCGGCGTGGTCAATGAGCTACCATGCCTGATATTGCGTTTTTAGCAGCTTTTCTCTAAGGTTTTTTGACACTAAATTTCTCCCACACTCCTTGACCGATATAGTCTAGATTCACAATCCAGACCAATCGAGGATGTTGGTGTGGCATATGTAGTCGGAAAATATTAAAAATGGGTAAGGAGTTAAATGAGATTAATCTCTAACACCTCCAGAAAAAAATGAATTTTTGGTACTGAATACCTCTGCCCTATAGCATTGATGGTAAAATAGGGATATGGACATGAAGAGAATAGGAAAAGAGGGAAATGGGAGAAGGAGAAGAAAGATGAAGGTAGATGGCGGGAAAAACAATCAATTTTTTCAGATGAAGGAGAGTGATTTTTTGGACAGAACAACGTCTGCCAGGACCTGTTGTTGTTGTTGTTGTTGTTGTTGTAACCGTAATTCGCTCTTCAACTTATCAGAAGTTAGGTGATGGACCAGCCAGGATATGAAAGCTGTACTTTCCCGTGAATAGTCCTTGTCGTACTAGTCCGACTGTATTGGGAACGATTTCGTTGACCCCGTAGTCGGGGTCGAAGTGGATTTTAATCGCCTCTTACGACCGGCATACCTACATCGGGCATATTCTTAACCCTTAATCCGCTGGCCGAGCCCTCTAGTACATATATGTATGCAATTGTGGGACGTTTTTGTGTGAAGAATTGGCCCAAAAACAACCGAACGAACGGAGTTGTTTGCTAATTTTTGATAGTTTATTCTCTTAATAAATCCGCTCGACGTAGGCGATCGCTTTTCCCGCTAGTTGGCGCCGTTGTCGATATATTTTCTGTCGATTCTGCTCGTTTGTGTCATGTATGCTTGATATACAATCAATACCTCTTATTACTTACATCCTCCACCTGTTATTTCCATCTCAGTCGAGGCCGCTCCCTTCCTCTGCTAACAAATTCGAATAACGATAGGAAATCCTTCTGGGATGGAGTTTCTTTGCCCTTTCACATAACATAACCCAGCAAGCGGAGCCTTTGGGCATAAATTTTCTGCCCTATGGTTAGATCAGCGAAAAGCTCCTACAGTTCATCGTTAAATTTCCATCGATAGTCGCGGTTGGCATCACGGAAAGGACAGTAAATCTTCAAAAGAACTCTTCTCTTAAATACTTCAAAGGCCATCTCATATTCTCTCTATGATGAGATACTTATAGAGTCGTTGCCATAGCTCTTCTAGTTTAGGAGATAAAGCGGATAATAGGGAAGTTGTCCACAATTTTGCAATGATTTTTATGAGGCATATACCAAAAGCAGTGAGGTTCCTTGTTGTTGTTGTAGCGAGGTGTAGCCCCACCTAAATGTCAGACAGGGTCACCCCGAGTGTATTGCTCTTGGCCGGGTCGATATAAGAAAACGGCCCGGGTCGTTTCGGCACGATGGGTACAGCACAAGTACTGGTACCGTTCTCGTAGAACCAGCAATACAAGTAGGCCATGTAGGTCATTTAGCGTTACCCAGGGTGCACCAACGGGGAGGCGACCTACTCTTACGTTATAGCTCATTGTTCTAGCTCTTCTAGTTTAGGAGATACAGATACAGATGAAAATAGAGAAGTTCGTAGGTTCGGGATAGGTCATTACTTCTATGCTGCCAACTCAGTCCGAAGTAGCACATTGAGGAAAGGGGGTTCCCCGTTGGATTTCTATACTGACGTCTTTTTCGATTTTAGCGCTGGTTCCCAAATAGACGAAGTCTCTGTCAGTTTCAAATTGTAACTATCAATAGTGACGTGGCTGCCAAGGCTGATTCTTTCTTTGATGACAGCAATTACTTCGTCTTATCCTCGTTCAACGCAAGACCCACTTGTATCACTTCTCTATTCAGTCTACAGAAGACAGAGCTTACGGCGCGGTTTTAAGGCCAATGATATTAATATCATCGGCATACGCCAGCCTTTTCTAATAGATTGTACCATTGGGGTTTATCTCTGCTGCTCGAATTATCTTGTTGTTGTTGGCTTAAATAAGGGTAGCCGGGCCCAAGCGTGTACTTATCCTTAGCCTAAATTGGCATCAATGTCTAGGAAACTAGCAGTTGCTACAGGATTGGACCAGAGGGAAATGGGTGTTCATACGGCACGTCGGAGTTCAGTCTGGATGAGTAGGAGTTTAACCTGCTACAATATGCAGATCGTAATTAAGCCAGAGTGACCCTCTTCTACGGCATTAGGTTGAAAAAATGGCACGAAAGAAAGTCTAAAGCCTTCATCGGCTCATATTCAATCAGGACCCTGTTGTTGTTGTTAACAGCAAAAGCACTCCCCGAAGGTTTTGGGAGTGATGCCGAAATTGACAGTCCTTGGCCGGATATGGACCCGGTACGCTGCGGTACTCCCTTGCGGCACTGCCCGACTGTCGTGGTAGCGATTTGATATGACTAGTGGAACCTTCTAGGTCATGTCATCCCTCCATCCGTGAGGAAGGAGAAGATGGGTAATGAGAGGTGAGAGGTATCATATCCGTAGATCAACCATCGAGTTAGCACGTCATTACCTATGTGCATATTAGTCGCCTCTCACGACCGGTATGCCTACCTCGGGCATATTCTAAACCCAATCGCCAATCAGGACCCTCGTAAATGTTACTGAGATAGCATCACGGAATCCGAGTAACGCTGCTGCCTTGCCTTAGACGCTGTTGAGGTGGAAGTTATGGGGTGAGCAGATGTTGGCATTTGTACTGATGATTTTCTTTGTCCTGCACTTGCCCGTACTTCTTGTTGGTTCGTGTGTGACCCTTGTTTTTGCCGAATTTCTCCTTATCATCAGGGCTTTCTAATTCCTGCTGCTACTGTTGTTGTTGTAGCGAGGTGTAGCCCTGCCTAAATGTCAGACAGGGTCACCCCGAGTGTATTGCTCTTGGCTGGGTCGATATAAGAAAACGGCCCGGGTCGTTTCGGCACGATGGGTACAGCACAAGTACTGGTACCGTTTTCGTAGAACCGGCAATACAAGAAACTAGCCGTGTAGGCTATGTAGGTCATTTAGCGTTACCCAGGGTGCACCTTCTCCCTTCAATAACCATAATATCTGGTGGGTTTCCGATTGGTTTCGAATCACTATTAATTACGGGAGACTAACCCTGCGGGTTAGGTTACCCTGCGGGTTAGGGGTTTAGAATATGCCCGAGGTAGGCATACCGGTCGTAAGAGGCGACTAATATGCACATAGGTAATTGACGTGCTAACTCGATGGTTGATCTACGGATATGATGCCTCTCACCTCTCATTACCCATCTTCTCCTTCCTCATGGATGGAGGGATGCCATGACCTAGAAGGTACCACTGGTCATACCAAATCGCTACCACGACAGTCGGGCAGTACCGCAAGGGAGCACCGCAGCGTACCGGGGTCATATCCGGCCAAGGACTGTCAACTTCGGCATCACTCCCCAAAACCTTCGGGGAGTGTTTTGTTGTTAACAACAACAACAACAACAACGGGAGACTGAACTGTTAAAGTTCGTAACCATTTTACGAATTTGCACTGCAATTTCTTCTAGCAAAAAGTTTCCAATAAATGACAAAATTGCCATACTCCCTCACATGATTTATGGACTTTCCCTTTCAAACTACACATATGCTCGAATCGATATCATATACAAATTGTATGTCGTACATATTGAACTGTCATGCATTGCAAATAAGAGTAGCAATGAATTTCTTGGAAAACTATACGTTAGGGACGCTACTGCATGTCAAACCACAAGCTTCCTATCCTTGATAGACTTCCTTTGCTGCCTTTGTCCTTGGTTTTTAACAACTGTGCGCTTATTGTACATACAAAACCAGAAATAAAATTACTATAATAAAATAAATGAGGCATACACTTAACTGCCCCAGGTTCCAATAATTGTAAAACCTTCCCCCTTTTTTCACGCACTAACAGCTTATTCGAAAAACATTTTGTTATGCATCATTGCAGGATTGAGGATTGAAGAGTTGTCATAGTGTTGGCAAATGATGAATGGTGGAGGTTGGTGAGGTTGTTGTTTTACGATAATGACAGTAGCGTCTCAGAGTTGAGGGGGACAGGAATTTAGCCTTGGAAATAGTTTTGTCGAAATGCGAAATAAAGAAGCTTTCGTTAATACCTATATTGGTGTATCTCATTACTTTACGAAAAATTCATTTAGATGGCAACCCCGAAAAAGCATAAATGGTAACACTTATAAAAGAGAACTTCATATATGTGATAGGATTAGGTAGCAACCCTAGGGTGGAAGGATTTTTTTGTGCACGACATTTTCTCTAAACCATTCGTTTGAGAGCTATATTGGCATATCCCAACTTTTTTATAATTTCAAGTACGTGGCAACCTGGCTCAAAACATTCTCAGTGGCAACACCTAGTTAGAAAGTCTTGAAATAGTTCAGACGTTTCAAAAACAGTAAGAAAATACTTAAGAACTACACTAAGATATACTCTCTCAGTCCACCCCTTGAAGTAAAAACGCCCCTGCTGTATCAAATGAAGAGTGAGTTGATTAACAAACTCACTTTTCATTAGGACGTGCAATAATTTTTTTTTTTTTTGCAATAATTTCGAACTGCAATACATACTTACAAACAAACAAACAAATTTACCAGTCGTAATCGGTATTTGCTATTTTTGCCCTCCTCCTAATCCAATAGACGCGTGCAGGTTGCATTAATACCCACCCCCAAAACAGCTTCAATAATTGACGCCCTTTGTTTTTGTCCTTCTGTGTTTGTTTTTTTTTTTCCTGTCAGCGTAGCTTTATTTTGCACGACTTTATGTCGATTTCAAGTGCGAGTAATGTTATATTATATTCAATTACCGAAAATTTTGTTAAAATCAGCAGGATGCCAAATTAAAAATTGAAAAATGAAATCAGCAAAATTAATCAACGGAAATGCATACATATTACCGTTTTTGTGGTATCAAACGTGCAGGGGGTTGATTTTTATTGTTCTAATTTTCTTCTTTTTTTTAAGAGTTGTTTGTATAACTTGCGCGTGATAGCGTGGAATTCAAGAGCCTTTGTAATATTTCTCTTTATCTTTTCCTCTACTGCTAGCACATTATTCATAATTGTTTTTGTTTTCTTTCCTTTAAATATGTAATTATAATAAAAATATTATTGAAATGGCGGAACGTACCGTTTCATGGTACTATCGATAGCTTTCTGTGAACGAAGATTTATGATTTACAACCCTATTGTGAGTGGCGACCACAACAGATAATCGACGACTAAGATCGCCTTTATTCATTCGCATAACATGACCTCGTTCAGTTCATTGTAAAATGCTTCCAATAATCGCCATCGGCTTCAGGGAAGGAATATAAATCTTTCGTTTTTCGCGAATAACGCTGTCGACGATTCCGAACTTGTAGAGCGTAATCGTTGTTCTTCGATAGAGGGCTTCAGGTACTTCTCAGTTGCCTATTCAGTTCAAAGTCGGACTTGTTGGCAGAAGAGAGTGTCCGTTAAACTTCTTTAATGACATTATTTTTGACGTTAGTTTAATGTTTATTTAGATTAGAGAATACAGAATTTATGGCCACAAAGGGGCTCACCAAGCCTTTCTTCTGAATTGGGAAGAACGCGCTTTTAGTTTCAAGCTGGAGGCATGCCATTGTCCGCCCTTATTTTTCATAATAGTTGATGTATGCTTTTCAACAACTCTTCTCAGTGTTTCAACAGCTCACCCGATAGGCCATCGTTTCACCCTAGTTGAGTTTTATTTTAGAGATTGGGTCCATCACCCCTCTCAATTTGGCAACGAGGATAAGTTTACCTTCAATACCTTAAGTAAGGGATTTCGATTGGGTCGTGAAACCTTCCGCCATCCATCGGATCTTCTGATAGAATTTTTCATTATTTTTCCTTTTTGGCAGTATCTCAAGCTCCTCACACTCACGCGTTTCGGTCTCGAGTTCTTTTTAATAATGGTCTTTCTTCCATCAATGTGTCATAATAAGCGTCACTCTTCCACCAATGTGCCACTCTCTTACACTATCGCTTCACTACAGGCGTCAGTCGTACACCTTTACCGCACCATAGGCGCCTGTCTTACAATTTCGTCTGACTATAGGCGGATCTCTTACACCTTCGTCTCACTATATGCCTCTTTTACTCTCTAGTCTCCATGTAGGCGTCTCTCTTGCACCTTCTCTCACTCACTCTCACTATATGCTTGTTTGACGGCTTCGTCTTCATATAGACGATCCTCTCTTGCGCCTTCGTTTCACTACAGGCATGTCACTTACACTTTTATCTCGCTATAGGCGTCTCTCTTACACTTGTCTCACTATAGGCGACTCTCTTCCACCTTCGTCTCACTATTGGCATCTCTTTTACACTTTTGTCTCGCTATAGGCGTCTCCCTTACACCTTCGTCTCACTATAGGCGTCTCTCTTACATCTTCGTCTCACTATAGGCATCTCTTTTACACTTTTGTCTCGCTAAAGGCGTCTCGCTTACACCTTCGTCTCACTATAGCAGACTCCCTTACACCTTCGTCTCACTATGATCAGCTGAAAAAACTTTTGAACGAGTACTGAAGTACAGCGACCTCAACTCGAGTAAAACCAGGAAATGTCCAGGTATTACAAGTGAAAAATTTGAAGAAGTTTAGGGAAAATACTATGAACCATGCATCGCCAGAGTGGTAGCCGGGATTTGTGAATGGACTGCGAAAGATTACTCTCAGAACAATAACGGGATGTTTTCATATAATTATCACAGCTAAAAATAACCCCTTTGTTGTTTGGGCTGTCATCATCCATAAGGTGGCGGTTGGTTCTTTTATTGAGTCCCGTCCTGTGTATGCCGTTTTGTAAATCCCAGCACATTTTGTCGCGAAGAGGAACGTCATCTCCTTCGAGTGAGAAAAGGCAAATACATTCTGGATATAGCAGGTTAAATTCTTACTTATCCAGACTGAACCCCGACGTGCCGAATGAATGTCCGGCAGCTCGTCTCCACATACCCACATACCCGTACCAATCATTTATGTATTTACCTGCTCTTTTTAGCCTACTCTTCTTCCACCCATTTCACTCTGGTCCAACCCTGTTGAAACTGCTCGTTTCCTAGGACTTCCGTTAGAAGACATTGATGAGAGTTTAGGTTAAGGAAAAGTACACGTTTGGGCACTACTACAGCAACAACAACAAGGACAGTCTCCCAGACCCATAAATCATGAACAGAACAAAAATAGCAACTACAACAACAGAATTTTTTCAACTGACAGAACTTTAAATAAAAAATTAAAAAAAAAAAACTTAAAATCAAACTAAACAAAATAAATCATGTTAAAATAATAAATTCAAACCCATATGCTACACCTGATTTATTTTTGTTTTATGTTAAATTCGAAACAATTCTTCTGCCCAATCCTTTTCTGAAACAATAAATTAGTTGCACTTGACCCTTTTACTTAACAGTCCTGTAACAAATTTCGATTTCCTTTAAAATTTCATAAAACATTAAAATGTCTCCACCTCGATTGCACTACCCTTTCCTTAAACAATATGAATCAATAAGTTGCAATATTTCATAGCCTAGCAAATTGCCTTGGCAAAAAAAAAAAAACAAACAACATAAATCCTTCAATATAACTAAATTCTCAGTCAGACGCTCGTACCCCCTGTGGAGTATATTATTCAAGGAAGTGGTAAGATTAAGCTAATTTCCCATAAGAAAAATCTGAACTAATTCGTTACAGTTACCAATTAGACTGCATCATTTAGAAATAGATCCATATTTCAACGGCCCACTGATACCATTACAATTTGGTTTGCTTTTTGAAAGATTCAGTTAAATTGGCAATACGTTGTGAACAGAAGTAGTAAAACGGGAAGAAAGCGTGTGGTCGTCACGCCACATAAAGAATTCGTAACAACGCGCCTGACAACGTCACCAATTGCCGTTAAGTTAAGTAATTCATGTAAAAAAAATCACAAAAAGAGCGACCAAACAAAAGTAATAAAATACAAATTTGGTATGCGAAAAGTGACTAAAATAAAGGGAAGCGAAGATAAATGACGATTCGAAGTAACACGTGACAACAACAACAAGCGAAAAGGCAATAAGCGCGAAGGATGCGCTGATGTAAAATATATAAGAAATACTAATTTTGGGTGAAAACAGTGATGTTATACCCAGTGGTGAGGTTGTTCTCGTTTTTATTTCAACGAAATATTTTATAAGGTACCTTTTATGAGCTCACGAAAAAGTCCTTCAATAGTTCTAGAGCAATCCAAAGAAACCCGTTTTCGGAATAAAGAC
This sequence comes from Campiglossa producta, assembly GCA_964058755.1. Classification (NCBI taxonomy): domain Eukaryota; kingdom Metazoa; phylum Arthropoda; class Insecta; order Diptera; family Tephritidae; genus Campiglossa; species Campiglossa producta. The sequence continues at coordinate 157,438,309 of CAXKVI010000001.1, forward strand.
GGCTGGGTCTTTTTTTTTACCGAAAAGATTGTTAAATAACGAAATCGGAACAGAAACACTGCGAAAACGGAATTTGAAGAACGAAATCGGAACGGAAACACTGCGAAAACAGAATTTGAAGAACGAAATCGGAATGGAAACACTGCGAAAACGGAATTTGAACGAAAAGACTTTCGAAAACTGAAATTACAAAAAAAACGAAATCGGAACGGAAACATTGCGAAAACGGAATTTGAAGAACGAAATCAAAACGGAAACACTGCGAAAAAGCAATTCTAACAACAACGAAATCGGAACGAAACCCCTTTCAAAACTGAAATTACAAGAACGAAACCGGAACGGAAGCGTTGAGAAACCAAAATAAAGTTTAAAGAACGAAACCGGAGCGTTACAACAACAACAGCGCAAGCGGTTGAGAAACAAAAATAAAGTTTACGGAACGAAACCGGAACGGAAGCGTTTGAGAAACCAAAATAAAGTTTAAAGAACGAAACCGGAACGGAAGCGTTTGAGAAACCAAAATAAAGTTTAAAGAACGAAGGCGGAGCGGAAGCGTTTGAGAAACCGGAATTTGAAGAACGTAACTGGAACAAAAACAGTTTGTAACATTTACCCCCGAATTTTGTAAGCTGTCTTTGGTCACTAATAGGGACAATAGTCACTAATAGAGACAATTCGTGTTCCAATTCCATTTTGTATAATGACAAACCTCAAATGACAGATCTAAATTTTGTGACTTGAGATGAGACAAAAGTACAGAATTCCGGGGTTAAATTGGTTTTTGAAAAGGAATTCGGAACAAAATCACTGAGGAAACGGATCCGAAACGAAACACTTTGCGAAATTACAAGAAAGAAAACAAAACGAAAACACTTTGAAAAACAAAAATAAATTTTGAAGGACGAAATTGAACGGAAACACTTTCCTAAACTCAATTTCAAATTACTCCAAGAAAAATACTCGGAAATGAAAACACGAACGAAACCGAAATCAAATAACTGATAAACCGAAACTTGAGGAACGGAAACGGAACGGAAACACTTTTCTAAGCCCAATTTCAAAATATTTAGACAAAAAGTTGCGGCGAGGGTTTTTGGGGAGTTCTTTTCCGAATATGAACCCGGTAATAGCACCATACGGTGCCTGCCCGACTGGCGCAGGAGCGACCATTGAGACCTTTAAGTTCATCACACCCCCTTCTTCAGAAAGGAAAAAGGTGAGAGGCATATCCCAACAAACACAGTCTCTAACGTTAGAGAAATGTTCGTCTTTACGTTATAGGGTAATTCTCTAACTATTCTCTATTCGAAGGCAACAGTAGAGAACTACACTAGAACTCGATTCGAGATGGGTTAGAGAACTAGCCAAAAGGCGAGCATTTTGCACGATTTGCAAATTCACATTAGAATCCTATTAGAGAATGACATTAGAATTCAATTGAGAATTATGTCACATTTTGTTGGAGACCGCTGTGAGTCTCGAGTGTTTCCCGAGTCGTCCTCTAACGTTAGAGATTGGAGAATAAGGTTCTCGAATGTACCTCCAATCGAAATCTGGTTTGTTGGGATATCCGCAGATCAAGCTGCGGTAGGCGGAAGCCAGTGATTTGTGTGCCTTTTTGGAACATTATGCTGTAACGATCTGAACATATGATTATAAGAATTATCCCGCGTTGAGGATAAAGGTCAGGTGGAAAAAAGTCTCTCTTCTTATTGGTCACGGCTAAGGTCTATAAAACTAAGTTGTTTGTTAGGGAATTTAAAGCCAATCAAGAAAATCAATATTTCAGCACCACTGGCTATATAAAAAAGACAAAAAAGTGCGAAGTCATACCAAGAAGTTTTATAAACAAACAACCATAAAAACAGCAACATATTACAATAGTCACTTTGTGACGAAAAAACCCAGTAAATACCAAATAGACAGCGGGTGTCTGTCAACATACAGCCTTGTCGTCATGTCTTGCAACGAATTGCCTTTTTTGCCTACTTATTTAGACGCTTCTCTCGTTCAAAATCGAATTTTTACACATTTACTTGGATGCGCTTCCGATTGTGACATCAAAATTTTACTATTGGCATCCAGACATAACAATTTAGTCACCCTAACACCAAGAGTTCTCAAACAAAAATAAAATAGTTTCAAGGATTCCAGTAAACATACGCCATTGGCATTTCTAAATTGCATTTTAACATGCGACAGAGCGCATTCAAGGAAAAGCAATTAACACTTGAAGCGTAGAGCGGCGAAAGAGCATTTTATGGAATGACCTTCAGGATCACAAAAACAAAAATTCGAACAAAACACCTATGGTGTTGTACTGTAGCGTGTTTGAAAACAGGCAGCAGGTAGTCCGCCGATCCGTTCGTCAGTGAGTAGTGAAAATGAAAATCACATAAAAATAGTAATAGCCGTTTACACCTTTAACATCATTTAAACAGCACAAAATAGGCTATTAAAGTCAGTAGGCAAAAACGATAGACATTTGTATGTGTTAAAGTTAATAATAAATGCACAATATTATTTTTGGAAGTCAAAGGTATATTTACAGAATTAGAATTTTTGTTGATTTTCTTGAGAAAATACTGAAATTCATTGAGACTCACAAAAAACTACACAAAGATAAACGTTGAAATAGGAAGATGCAAAAAAATGTATTAGTTTGCAATCCTAAGTGGTAAAAGTTGAATAAGACGGCTGCTGAGTAGCTGATCAACGTATTCCAATATTATTTTCAAAAACGCCCTGTAAGAATTTTTTTTAATAACGACCTATTTCAAAATTTCATTCAAAAGCAGCTGAAAATGTTTTGAATTTTCATTGAGATAAAGAGTTTATTAAAGTCATTCTAAGATAGGGCGTGCTTGACGCAAATTTTGAAATAGTTCGTAGTTAAAAAATTTGTAAAATAGAGCGTTCTGCAAACAAATTCTGAGTCAGGGTGTTTTTGAAATACATACGAGTATATGTATTCTGAAATAGGGCATTCTGCCACACAGCCGTTGGCGAAAACTAAGTTTGTCAAGATGTTTTACAAATTATAGTGGGCATGCAGTAGAATAAATAAAATTGGATTAGTGGCAACCCTACTTAGAAATATTTTCGACATACGACGTAAAATACATTTTGTTTGATACCCATATTGATTCTTATTCACTTCATATCCCTTACTTTATTTTAAAAACCGTTCAAATATGGGGCAACCCTGTAAAACATCGCAAGTAGCACTACTTGAGTATTAGAGCTTAAAATGTGCCATGTTGCCCGTTACGTAAATTAATCCAGATGGATCTTGTGGTTTTTGAGATTATGGAAGATGTATAACTTCTATAGAATGAATGCAAAAGGATTAGGTGGCCACCCTAGGCAATAACCATACTAAATATATATTTGTTGGAAAACAACGTAAAATACCTTTCGGTTGATATCCATTTTACGATATTTTATTTAATTTTCAACCAAATTTTAGATCGATGGAAACCCTATAAAAACAACCTGAGTGACAACCCTTGAGAAGGAGAGTAGGAAAAGTAGTACATATATTACTTATATTGAAAAGTTTAGTCAATGGGTCAAGTCGTTTTCGAGATAAAAGCGGTTAGGTGGCAGCTGAAACACTCTCCTCAACCTAAATAGATTTTAAACAACGAAACCGGAACAAAATCTCTGTAAAAACAAAATTTGAAGAATGGAATCCGAACTGAAACACTTTTCTCAACCTAAATAGGTTTTGAACAACGAAACCGGAACGGAAACATTTAATTAAAAGAACGAAATCGAAACTTAAACACTTTGCTAAATCTAAACAGATATTGAAGAATGAAAGCGGAACGGAAACCTTTTATTTTAAGGAACGAAATCGGAATTGAAGCACTTTCCTAAACCTAAAAAGATTTTGAAGAATGAAAGCGGAACGGAAACCTTTTATTTTGAAAAAGATTTTGAAGAACGAAACCGGAACGGAAACATTTCCATAATTTAAAGGAACGAAATCGGAACTGAAACACTTACCTAAACCTAAATAGATTCTGAAGAACGAAACCGGAATGAAATCACTATAACCCGAAATTTGAAAGTCGGAACAGAATCACTCAGAAACACACTTAAAAATAAATAAATCTTGAAGAAAGTAAGGAAAAAGAAATCATTTTGTGAAACAGAAATTTGTAGAACGGAACCGAAACGAAATCACTGTAAAACCGACGGTTGAAGAAAGGAACCGAAAATTTTTCTAAAACTATATAAAGTTTGAAGAACGTCGTATTTACTTAAAAAATCCAAAGTCAGGCAAAAAATCAAAACCAGCTCTACAACCAAATCTCTTAACTTGATATATTTGTTTGGAACTAAGACTTTCTCACTGGTTTATACGTCTCTTGAAGATAATTGAGTTACTATATGCATATTGTTTCCTTACTTAGCTTTCTATTTCTCTTCTTTACTTTTGTTGACCTTTTCTTGTTTTATATGTGCAACACGTTCCATACACTTTTTTTGTGTGCTAGCAACGGTATTCCCCACAATCACGTAGTCGACTTCAAATATTCCGTCAATGATAAATCTTACTTGGATTCATTTGTAAAGGCATTAAACCAGTGCGTATGATTGAGCTTTATGGCTACTACTTAACAGAATTTTACTTGCTGAGATCACGAGGGGCAGACTTAACTAAGGTTGATTTTTGAGCTCAGAGGATGATTTCAAGAACTTCAAGTGAAATTCTTGGATTGAGTTGAGGTTTTTATTGTAGATTTTTTTTTACTCTACAAACTTGACGAATGTTCTCAATGTTGAAGCGAACATTTGTTAGTCCCTCATACGAAGCTAAAGAACGTTGTATACTCTTGCTGTTTATAAATGCAGGTAAGGGCACTTGTTCTTCATCACGATCGTCAAGCGCGTCTCATCAACGTCACTGCTGGTATTGTAATTTTAGGCGATTACACATCAAACGCCTACAATTACAAAGTGGACAAAATGTACAAGAAAAAATGAGCCATAGGTAATATACCTGCATTCATACTTACGAATATATCGCTTGAGTTGCACCTTAATTCATTTCTTAACGCTTGCACCTGCAGCAAATAATTGCGAAAAGAGAATACAAAAAAAATTGCAATACAAATGGAGAATTGTTTAAATACAACAAACACTTTCGAAAATCCTATGAAGTTAAGATCAGATTAGATACGATTTGCAAAACTCACTCAACCTCTTGACACTGAGATTGGTTCGGTTTGGAAATAATTTCATCCTGTTTTGGTTACATTTTGTGGCAATTAGTTAAGAGATTACGAGCTAAGAGCTGTGCTTGTTGTACTTACAAGATGAGGGAAGATAGTCAGAAAAGAAGAAAAATAAAACTAAACCGAAATTAATTTTATAGAACGAAACCGGAACGGAAACTCTTTCCTAAACTCAAACTAGTTTTGTTAAAAAACAGGAACCGAAACACTGCGAGAAACCGAAATTTGAAGAACAAAACTGGAATGGAAACGCTTTCCTAGACTCAAACTAGTTTTGTTGAAAAACAGGAAACGAAGCACTGTGAGAAACCGAAATTTGAAGAACGAAACTGGAATGGAAACACTCAAACTAGTTTTGTTAAAAAACAGGAACCGAAACACTTTGAGAAAGCGAAATTGGGAGGACATAAACTTAACATAAACAATTTTCCAAACCTCAATAAATTTTGTAGAACGAAATCGGTAAAAACTTCATAAAACCGAAATGGAGCGGAAACACTTTCGGAAACCGAAGTTTGAAGAACAGAATCAAAACGGAATAATTTTAATAGTTCCGTGTACGGAAACACTTTGCAAAACCGGGATTTGGAAAACGAAATCAGAACAAGAACACTTTCCTAAACCTAAATAAATTTTGAAGAATGAAACTAGAACGGAATCACTTTCCTAAACCTAAATAAATTTCAAGAACGAATCCGGAACGGGATCGCTTAAAACCCGAAACTTGAACAGCGATACGGGCACGGAAACACTTTGCAAAACCGGGATTTGGAAAACGAAATCAGAACGGACACACTAAACCTAAATAAGTCTTGAAGAACGAAATTAGAACGGAATCTCTTTCCAAAACCTAAATAAGTTTTTAAGAACGAAACTAGAACGGAATCACTTTCCAACAAGATATAAATACATTTTAAGAACGTATCCGGAACGGGATCGCTTAAAACCCGAAATTGAAGAACGATATGGGTACGGAAACACTGTGCAAAACCTGGATTTGGAATACGAAATCAAAAATTCGCTGAACTATGGTCAGGTCTGCGTAAAGCTCGTACAGCTCATCGTTAAATTTCCTTCGATACTCGCCGTTGGCATCACGGGAAGGACCATAAATCTTCCGGAGAACTTTTCTGTCAAATACTCCAAGGACCATACATCAGGACTGGTATGATGAGAGACTTATAGAGCGCGATCTTTGTTTGTCGAGAGAGGACTTTACTTCTCAAGTACCTACTTAGTCCAAAGTAACACTTATTGGCAAGAGTGATTCTCCGTTGGATTTCTATACTGATATTGTTTTCGGTGTTAATGTTGGTTCCCAAATAGACGAAGTCCCTCACCGTTTCAAATTTTGTAGCTATCAACGGTGACTTGGCTGTCAAGGCGTAGGTGCGCCGATTCTTTCTTTGATGACAGCAGATACTTCGTCTTTCCTCGTTGACCACAATACTTTTTTCGCTTTCTTATCCAGTCCAGAGAAGGCAGATTTTATGGCGTGGTTGTTAACGATACCGGTACGGAAACATTTTGCAAAACCGCTATTTGGAAAAAGAAATCAGAACGAGAACACTTTCCTAAACTTAAATATATCTTGAAGGACGGAAACGCTTTGAAAAACCGAAACTTGAAGAACGGAATCGAAAAGGAATCACTTTCCCAACCTTTTTGTATGGAATGCAAATCGGAACGCAAACACTTTCTTAAACCTAAACTTAATTGAACTAAACTAAAAGGAAACTTGTTTCTAAACCAAAATAAATTTGGAAAAACGAAACCGGAACTTTTCTGAACCCAGACAGAATTTAAAGAACCAAACTAGGACGGAAACACTTAACCGAAATGAACCGAAACGGAAACACTTCTAAACTCAAATTAATTCTAAAGAGAAACTGGAACGGAAACTAAAATAAATTTTTAAGAAAAACTGAAATTAATTCTGAAGTGGAGGCGGAACGGAAACTACCATAAATTTTTAAACCGAAAATTCTGAAATTAAAATAAATTTTGAAAACGAAACCGAACCGGAACACTTTGGAAACCTGAAAATTTAACGGAAACACTTAACGGAACGGAACAGAAAGGGAAACACTTTTCCAAACTAAAATTAATTCTGAAGAGAAGGCGGAACGGAAACTAAAATAAATTTTTATGATCGAAACCGAACCGGAACACTTTGGAAAACCAAAAGTGGAACCGAAACACTTTACTAAACCGAAGCCGGAACAAATAAAAATTGAAATACATTTTTAAGAATCAAACCGGAATGGATACCGATTTTGAATTCAACCCAGTCAAATGCAATTGCTGTATTTCATCTAGAACTAGTCATCTCGGCAGAAGAAACAAGCTCTATAAAAACGAGGCTTACTCACCTGCTATTAAGTCCTCCACTACCCACTTTATTAAATCATAAAATCCACTTCCATTCCACCTTTACCACAGCTTAACTGCTATTGTCAACAAAAGTGGTCCTTTGTTCACCTTTAGGCAAAACCAATTTGAATAAAGTCAAATTAAGTCACCATGGGTAACTGCCCCAACCCATGGTCAAGTTGTAAACAATAAATGAAACAATTATTAAAATTTTATTTGCAGACAAATTCATAAAGAAGCATTGTTTACAAAACTCAAACTGCTCCATTGCATCATAATACTCGTAATTTTTTGTTTTCTTTGTTGTCACTGCTGCTGTCATTCTTTTTCCTAATTAAATTGGTTTTCATTGCATGATTCTTCACGACTTCCGCAAAATTATACTGTTTTGTTGTAGTCCAATGTCTAATAAAAAAAGGAGCCACACTAATTCTTCAATTCAAACAATCGAAAAGAATTTCGGCAAAATTTCTTATTGTCCTTGCTAGAAATCATAGGTTTATTCGTATATACAGGGGTGTTGTCGGGTTTCAATACAAGGAGGAACGGTTTTTATAGGCGATACGATTCTGCTCTTTTGAATTCGTACAGAGTAGTTCACAGCAGAACATTCTTGTCGACAATTGCTACTCAAGGCTGAGCATTTAACTGAGAACTCAGGAACTCTCTCGTTGTACACAAAATTCCGCTAGATGGCGCACTTATGGCGATATTTTAAGATACTTGAAAAGGAGGGGGAATCTTGCGATCGGGTTTTGAGTAACTTCCAGGTAAGCTAGTGACTTGAAACTTAGCATATAGTTGGGGGACCGATGACGCTACTATTTGTATTCCGATTGGTGTCGCGCTGGTCGTGATAAGTGAAACATGCTGAAAATTTCTTTAACGCAGGGGAGAAACTTGCGATCTATTTTTGAGTAATTTTCCGGACACGGTGACAATGCAATTCCTCATTAAAAAAAATCCGGTAGATGGCGCACAGATCGAGCTCTTTCAAAAATTCGTTTGAAATTGGGAATCTTGCGATCGACTTTTAACATACTTCCTGGCAACGAAGGGACTGGGAACTTAGCATATAATTGAGGACACGATGCCAATACAATATGTTTGAAACCAAATTCCGATAGGTAGCGCGCTAGTCGTGATAATTGCAACTTGCTGAAAATCTCTGAAACACAGGGGGGAATGTTGCGATCGGTTTTTGACTAACTTCCCGACCAGGTAGACTTGAAACTTGACACATTTCACGGAAACCGGTGACAATGCAATTCCTCATCAAAAAAAAAAAAAAACGCGTGTAGCCAGTACACGTGAAAGAAGTTAACTTCTTACGATCAGAAATAACGAAATATGAATAAGATGTATTCGAGAATGGTTTAGATTCACAATATCTTACTTCCGGAAAGTGGACCAGTGAAACGATCCATTCGAAAATATCTTATATATGGTGCGTTTTCGTTAAAATTTGGTACATGCGTAGAAATAGGCCTAAATTAACAGGGGCCAATACGAATGTGATATTGAGATAGGTGGCAACCCTGTGAACCGCCCCAAGTGGAAACACCCACGCACATAATCTTAAAATGAATCATACTATCTATAATGTCAAACTTTATCCAAATCGGTCAAGCGGTTCCCGAGATATAGAGAAAATTATATAAAATGCGGTTAGGTGGCAACCCATCTTGAGATTTACATATTCGGAATACGGTCGAAAATACCTTTCATTTGATACCAATATTGGCATATCCTTATCAATATTTAAAAAAAATTGAGATAAGTGGCAACCCTGTGAACTGCCATACTATCTATAATGCCAAATTTTATCCTAAACGCTTACGCCTGAAAGTCGGCTACAATTTCTATTTCCGTGCCATAACTTCCGTTTCATAGTCATCCATTTTCTCAAATTTTACTCTCAATCAAAACTTCATATCGCTGCCTAAAAAGTTAACTTGAAAAATCCGGTAGATGGAGCACCGATCGAGCTAAAATTCGTTTGAAATTGGGAAACTTGAGATTGACTTATTTTCTGGCTACCTAGGGACTTGAAACAGCATATATGTATGTATTTATTTCAGGTCTCCTTTTATAAAATACTTTAACCCTCTGAAATCCTTGGTGGTACGACGGCCCTCATGGCTCTCTCAGAAACGCCTATGTAAGAATATACTTACGTAATTCCCTGTCTTATGAAAATATTTATTCAACACTTCCGCAACACGTAGAACACGTACTATTTCACATACATATGCATCCGTAGTGCATGTGTCGTATGCTTTTATTTATTGTTGTAGTTTCGCTTTCCTGCCCCAGGCAATAACCCATAACGATCACCTAATTAAATTACCTTCTCAACTATGTATGCAACTTACTAGTAACTACATTAGCAAATATTTGTTCACAGTCAAGCACTTGCATAGTCCGTACATCCTTACACACCAGTGTAGTATATCCAATCTGTGGTTAAAGGTTATAATGCCATTAACCCAAACCAAACCAAAATCAAAGCAATTGCTCTTGTCGCGACGTGCGAATACTTACTTTTGCTTATTTTGTGTGCGAAAAAATTGGGATATCTTATGTCAAGCTGATTTACATTTTATTCACTCGCAGTCTATCAAATCCCATAGCATCAATTTTACATGCCAAGCACTACTTTGCGGCTCTGCTACTTGCAATCCATGTTGGCAATCCTTGTCTCGTGCTCGAGCCCTTTTTCACGCATCTCAACTGTGAAAGCAAGTGAAATTTGTTCGCACAGCGATAAAGTTGCAGGTATCCTAGTGTGAGAGTTGGGAAGTTCGCTAAGTACAGTGGTGTGCGATAAAGGTGTAGCTATTTAATGATAAGCGAACATAAATCTTCAGCCCTTTTTTGTCACTAAACTCGTCCTAAACGCTGGGACCGATATAGATGCAATTTTTTAAGTGTACTCGGTTAGGCTTGAGGGTGGTTTAGATTCACATTTCGGATCAAAATATGAAGTTGGCGTGGCACCTTTTCATACAAATGAGATTTTCCCACTGCAGAATATAGAAAACGGATAAGGAGTTAAAGGAGGTAAATCTTTTTCACCTCAAGAAAATAGAGGAAGAAGAAGTATTTATGGTAGAATAGGAATGGAGATAAGTAAAGAGCTAGGGTTAGGGATATGAATGGGTGAAAAGGAAAAAGGCGTTAGAAAAGAGGAAAAGGAGGAGAAAGAGGAAGATGCCGTTTCTTTTTCACTAAACTCCCTCCAAAGGGAGGGGTAAGGAGTCAAATTAAACTAATCTCTAACACCTCCTCAAAAAAGATAGGAGAGGGAAAAATATGCTTGGAAGCTCCCGTACAAATGGGATTTTTCGGACTGCATATCTTATAACTTTGAACGAGCTAAACTTGTTTATTTGTACATATACCCGGGCCGACCGATTTGGATGAAATTTTGAATATAGATAGTATGATTGATTCTAAAACTATCCACTTGGGGGTTGCCACTTGGGGCGGTTTACAGGGTTGCCATCTATCTCAATTTTTTTAAATTATGGAGCAAGATATGCCAATATGGGTATCATGAAAGTTATTTTCGGCGAAATACCAACTAAAATATTTTCAAGTAGGGTTGTCACCTAGAGTTGCCTCCTTATCGCAGTATATCCGGTACTATCTCGAGAACCGCTTGACGGATTTCTATGAAATTTGACATAACTAGAGATAGTATGCGATTTCTAAGACTGTCCACTTTGGTGTTGCCACTTGGGGCGAATTACAGGGCTGCCACATATCTCAATTGCCAATATGGGTATCAAATGGAAGGTATTTTCGGAGACATACCAACTAAAATATTTTCAAAAAGGGTTGCCAAACAGGGTTACCATTTTACCGCATTGTATTTTTATATTTTGGGATTATATTTGAATTATTTTAGGATCATTTTGGGTTCATTTAGGGGTAATTTTAGTATAATTTTGGGGCTATTTAGGGATCATTTGGAGTTCCAGTTTGGTTCATTTTGGGATAATTTTAGGGTAATTTTCGGATCATTTTGAGATCATTTAAGGTTCTTTTTGGGGTCATTTGGGGATCATATTGGGATCACTTAAGGGTCGTTTTGAGATAATTTTCGGATCATTTGGGATCATTTTATGGTCACTTTGGGATAATTTTGGGGGTCATTTCGACTGCCCAGATGGGTGTTGCCACTTAGGGCGGTTTACAGGGCTGAGACCTATCTAAATTTTTCTGAAACATTGAGCAAGGTATGCCAACATGGGTATCAAATCAAAGGTACCTTCAGCCGCATACCAACCATGATTTTTCCTTGTATTTGCCACTTTAGTCGGTTTATAAAGTTGCCAACTATTTGATATTTTTTCGGAATGTCATTTTGAAAAGTTTATGTTGGCAAGTGTGAATATTGGAAAAAATGTAAAAATCGAAAACACCGAGCAAGTCAGGTACTCTTCGGAATTTTTCGTGGTAGAATACTAAAAATGGGTGAGGTGTTAAATGAGATTAATTTATCTCCGCTCAAGAAAAAAAGGAAGGGAGACGAGCATAAAAAGTAAAATGAGATTAATCTCCAACATCTTAAGAAAAAAAGGAGAAAGTGATTTGAAGTATTGATGGTAGGATAGGGATTGAGATAGGGATAGGGATACGGATACCGATACTTCTAGGGATGTGGATACTGTTAGGGATGTGGATACTGATAGAGATATCGATGCTGATAGGTGATAGGGATAGGGATGGGAATAGGGCTAGGGTTAGGGATATGGTTGCGAATAGGGATGGGGATAGAGATAGTGTTAGGGATAAGGATAAGGATAGGGATAGGGTTGATAATAGGGAGGGGGATAAGGATACGAATAAGAAAATGATAAGAATTGAAATAGAAAATAATAGGAGGAGGAATGGAGATAGGGAGAAAAAGAAAGAAAAATATATGAAAGAAAAAAGAGAAAGTCGAAGATCGAGATTAGGTAATTTCTTTCAGATTCAGCAGAGTGCATTTTTGGCAGGACATCGTCTGCTGTCACTCATATCAATTTTTTTTATCATACATCACTGTATGTCCTTACCAATATTGCTTGCTGTCTGGTTTCATTTCACCACCCCACCAAAAACAAAGAGCTTGCGAAAAGTGAAGATTATGTAGTAGATATATTTATGGACTGCCTGTTGTGCTAAACGCGAGAGTCCTTTACGCGCACATTAGATGCGCTCACCCGCTCACGAGGCGTTTCTAATCTCATTTTTGGTATGTTTGTGTGAGTTCGGGTTTTTTTTTTGTTTTACTGGTTTCTTATGGCTTTATCGACATTATGGCATTATGCCAGTTATGACTACTTCCTGCATTATGCAGTGCGGTGCGTTTCCTTTGCAACTTCTCATTACGTCTTCTCTTCACGTCTCCCGGCGTCGTTGACTTTATTTGCTAATATCAATCTATGTATAAACATTCATACACCACATATCCTATACACATCGCCATAACTTCGTTCTTGCGCCCCTTTTCCTACTATTGCCAATATTTTTTTTTTCGTGCGCCCTTTGGCCTCAAACAAGCTTGGGAAAGTTTTATTCATCCCTTATGAATAATCCATATTAGAGAGAGAGATGTTCATTAGTAGATATGTATGCATGGTAGCCTGCTGGATACATTAGGAAACTTCTACTCCAAATGCAAATGTCATTCCAACTCACTGTTCCAAAAGTGAGTTTGGTTTGACAGTTGTCAACTGTTGTTGTTGGTTGTTTTCTGATGGCAGGATGGAGTTGCCTTTTCGTCCCTCTGCGCGTTACTGATGCGAGATTCGAGCAGACTGCGTATCTACGTGATTCCCATAACTTTCGTTCGTTCAACGCGCCAAGCACTCGTCAGTTAAGTCATTGACGTTTGGTGTATTGTACTGTACATCCATCATACATATATCACAACCACCAACCCTCCTTTTGCTGTTTTATTACTTTTCAAATTTTTTTATTGTTGTAATTGTTTTGTAAAGGATTTTCAATTTTTTTTTTTTTTTTTTAATTTTTCATTTTGTTGTTTTTACAACTTTCAACTTTTTTTTTTCCTTTCTTGGTCTTGCACGCATTTTGCTGTGTATTTGTTATGCTCTCACGTGCATTATTGCCATGAACTCAAGGTTATCCATCATTTGTTCCATTTCATCTAATGCACTCACTCGGTAAATTTGAAGTTGGGGTGTGAATAATTTTGTTGGCAGTTGAAAATTTTGTAGTCCAGCGCTTTGTACTTGATCTGCGGGCTGTGATGGAGATACCACCGTAGAATATGTTATATATACATATAGCAAATAGCATGTTATTGTAGTAATAGTCCTTTGTGCCAATTAGTCTGCACGTCCACTAATGAATTCCAGTTAAAAAGGGTTATATTTATATTTTTCTTTATTTTAGAAAATTATTGGCCAACTTGTCTTTTAACATCGGCAACAATATATTTCATTGTGGCAAAGTAGTTCCAATATCTAAGTTGGACAATTAGTAATGCATCGGTGAAAAATGACCTTAATTCTAAACATCGAACATACATACAGTGAGGTTCAGCGTCCTCTTTTCCTATAACTCGAACAATATTTTTGTGGGATTAGTATTAATATCATTTATCCCGCACCAATTTTCAGGTCTCTTCCATTTACCCGTTTAAAGTAATTCAACCTAAAATATAAGTAATATAAGTAGGTATAGGAGGTGCCCCGCCCCTTTCCACATAGGTCCTATTTTTTTTGTGAGAATTTTCAGATCCCTGCCATGAACCCTTTGGTAGATATTACCCCAAAAATCGAGTTTGTTTCCTCCCCTAATTTTGTAGTAATTACAAACAACCCCTCAAAATTTATATTTTCGATGAAAATGTAAAGGTGCCGATTTTTATTTCTTTCAAATTGTCCTTTTCCGACCTTGATCGATTTTGTCTTTTTTCGATTATTATCGATTTCGTCGATTATTTGTTATGTCGATAAATATATGAAAGCATAATCTTTTATCGATCTTTTACGGTTTGCCGTTTTTTTATTATTATCAATTCTGCTAAGCATAGTTAAGCTATTATAAATTTCTTGGCATTATCCTTTTTATCGATATTGCAGTCGATCAGATATTACAGCGGAGCTCCCGACGGAAGAAAATGTAATCGATTATGAAAGAATTCAATCGATTTCATCAGAAATTGGTAGTGAATTTCGATAAAGTCGACTCTCCCGAATTATTCCCGACTGAAGCTTCGCCGGAATAGCTGATAGACCCCATTAGAAATCTTGGAAAATTACTGGGTCGCGTTTCCCAAAAAGGCGGATAAAAAAGCGGGTAATTTTGTTCAGTAAAGCGCCTTTTCAACCCATGTTAAAGGTGCTAATCAGTGTTGGAACTTATCGAATTATCGAGTTATGTAGAATTATGCCACTCTAAATTTTGGTATTGCACAGCGCAAATTTTTGATTTTGTTTTCACCATGGCTAACGCTGGTTGGCAGGGTACTTTGTTTGGATCACTGTGCTTCGACTCTGATATATCCTACGTCTAAAAAAGCTGGCTTAAAAAAATTGTTCACAATAGTTAATGAATGTTTTGTTGTTGTTGTTTCGCATCATGTCAAGCATAAGGAATTTTATTTGTTAATCGAATTTTGTACAAGTCTTTTGTGTTATTTCTATGCCCTATAAACCTAACTATGATTCTATTGTTTGCTGATTGCAAAAGTTTTTAAGACCATTCAGTTGTTCAGCTTTCAATTACAAGCTTTTGGTTGCCACAAAACGCATTCGGCATTGATATCCCACTATTGAGCGTTACTTTATCAGTATTCTCAATCGCTTAATTACATTACTACTAATCCACCTCAAGTGTGTACGTATGGACCTAATCTTTTTGGGCAGCGAAATATAATTTTATGTACTACCAACTCAATTTGGTGATTAAGAATTGTAATGTAGAAGAGGGTTGAAGAGTTTACTTTCTTGTATTGGGAAACAATTCCTAATTTTCTATGCTATTGTACAAAAATTCATACCTCATCAGGATAAACAAACTATTTAACTATTAAGTATAGACATAAATTGATGCCAGGCTCTTGAGGAAGAAGAAGAGAGTCACATAAATTACTCACAATAGAAACAGTTTTTGTGAAGTAATTTTCTCCTAACTTACACTTTCCTTGTTATAGCGATTTCAAAACTTTCTGTAGAATAATAAATATTGATGCAGTACACATAAATAGAAATGGTACGCAGTCTGACGGCTGTCCATGCATGTCAATCTGCTTCTCTGCTGTCTGTTGTCTTATCTAGCTACAACCAAAATCCATCTACACTTTTGATTGATTCAAATTTTGATTTTACACATTCGCTTCTTTGCCACATCCTCATTTCCCAATCGTTATACTTGTTCAGCGCCCTATTCCAGCGTGCAGTAGACTGTCGAGGTTTATTTGTTGTTTTCGTTTTTGACCTTTGTTCTATTTTGGTGGCAGCGTACTCTTATTTGTCTTTGATTTTATTTAACTTACCTTTTTCATTGTTTCTAAGCAAATATTCATGTATCATCTTCATGGGCTATTTTTATTTCATTTTTATACCCAGTTGTGGTAGTGGTAAGTGTTGTTATTTGTAAGTACCTAATAGAATTAAACTCCGCAAAAAAAATATTGAAAGACTCATTAAAAAAAAAAAAAAAAAAAAAATTTTTAAAAAAAAATTAAAAATTAAAAAAAAAAGTTTTAAAAAAATTTAAAAAAAAAAATATGAAAAAAATATAAAAATATAATAAAAATAAATAAAAACAAGTAAGGAAAGCTGTCTTCGGCTGTGCCGAAGGCTAAATACCTTTCATGAATAAGCGTTACGATTTTCACGGTTTGATCCCCAGTACAGCCTGTGTGAATTTAACTTTAGCTCATACCGAAATTATCGGAGCTATCGATTATATGGGGACGATGTGTTATATTGGTTCAATCTCATTGATTTTTAGCATCGACATTCCACATTCTAAAATAGCAACATTTACGAAATTTCACGTTCCTACCGATATAATTACAGAAGTTATCTACCAAAATCCGTTTATCGGAACAATCGATTGTATGGGGGCTATGTGAAATATTTATCCCATTTCAATGATTTTCAACATCGATATTTTACATATAAAAATAGCGATGCTTCCAAAATTTCGCGTTCCTATGTGTTTAATTACAGGACTTATAGCCCAAAATCCGCTTATCGGAATAATCGATTGTATGGGAGCTATGTGAAATATTTATGCCATCTCAATGATTTTCAACATCGATATTTCGCATATAAAAATAGCGATACTTCCAAAATTTCACGTTCCTACCTATATAATTACAGGAGTTATCTACCAAAATCCGTTTATCGGAACAATCGATTGTATGGGGGCTATGTGAAATATTTATCCAATCTCGATGATTTTCAACATCGATATTTCACATATAAAAATAGCAATACGTCCAAAATTTCACGTTCTTAAGTGTTTAATTACAGGAGTTATAGCCCAAAATCCGTTTATCGGAATAATCGATTGTATGGGAGCTATGTGAAATATTTATCCCATCTCTATGAGTTTCAACATCGATATTTCACATATAAAAATAGCAACACTTACAAAATTTCACGTTCCTACGTGTTTAATTACAGGAGTTATAGCCCAAAATCCGCTTATCGGAATAATCGATTGTATGGGAGCTATGTGAAATATTTATGCCATCTCAATGATTTTCAACATCCATATTTCGCATATAAAAATAGCGATACTTCCAAAATTTCACGTTCCTACCTATATAATTACAGGAGTTATCTACCAAAATCCGTTTATCGGAACAATCGATTGTATGGGGGCTATGTGAAATATTTATCCAATCTCGATGATTTTCAACATCGATATTTCAGATATAAAAATAGCAATACGTCCAAAATTTCACGTTCCTACGTGTTTAATTACAGGAGCTATAGCCCAAAATCCGTTTATCGGAATAATCGATTGTATGGGAGCTATGTGAAATATTTATCCCATCTCTATGAATTTCAACATCGATATTTCACATATAAAAATAGCAATACTTACAAAATTTCACGTTCCTACGTATTTAATTACAGGAGTTATAGCCCAAAATCCGTTTATCGGAATAATCGGTTGTATGGGAGCTATATGTTATATTGGTCCGATCTTGCTGGTTCCGACAAATGATTCCTATATTGGAAAATGGTGGCCGCATACCAAATTTCAGCCAAATATCTCAAAAACTGAGGGACTAGTTTGCGTTCAAACAGACAGACAGACAGACAGACAGACAGACAGACAGACAGACAGACGGACAGACGGACAGACGGACATGGCTAAATCAACTCATCTCGTCATTCTGATCATTGGGGTATACTTATTGATGGGTCTATCTCTTCTTCTTCTCATATTTACAAACATCGGACCAAAGTTATAATACCATTTCATGTTCATGAAAGGTATAAAAAACTAGCAATTAAAAAATATTTAAAAGCACTTTAAAAAATTAATAAAAAGAAAAAAAAATTAATGAATAATTACGAAAAAATGATTAAAAAAAATGAATAGAGAAAGTAACAATTAAAAAACGTAAACAAACAAGTAAATAAGAGAAAAAAGAATTATAAAAAAATTTAACAAAAAATATGGCAAATAAAAAAGTTAAAAATAAAACGAAAAAGGGAATTGAAAATAAAAACCAAATAAAAAAAATTATAAAATTAAAGAAAGTAAAACAAAATTATAAAAAAAAAAAACAAATTATTAAATTAGAGAAAAAGTTAAGTAAAAGAAAAGTAAAGCAAGGAAAAAATAAAAAAATAATCAAAAAAAAAAAATAAAAAAATAATCAAAAAAAAAAAAATTAAAAATAATAAAAATAAAAAAATAATAATAAAAATAAAAAAATATAATAAAAAATAATAGAAAATAAAAAAATAATAAAAAATAAAAAAGTAATAAAAAATAAAAAAATAATAAAAAATAAAAAAATAATAAAAAATAAAAAAATAACAAAAAATAAAAAAAATAATAAAAAATAATATCAAAGACCAAAAAATAAAAAAATAGTAAAAGATAATCAAATAAAAAAATATTAAAAGATAAAAAAATAAAAAAAATAATAATTAAAAAATTAAAAAATATTAAAAGATAAAAAAAATAAAAAAGATAAAAAAATATTAAAAGATAAAAAAATAAAAAAGGTTAAAATATTAAAAGATAACAAAATAAAAAGTATTAAAAGATAAAAAATAAAAAAATACTAAAAGATAAAAAAATAAGAAACAAAAAAATATTAAAAGATAACAAAATAAAAAATATTAAAAGATAAAAGAATAAAAAAATAAAAAAGTATTAAAAGATAAAAGAATAAAAAAATAAAAAAGTATTAAAAGATAAAAATATATTAAAAAAAAATATTAAAAGGTAAAATAAAAAAATATTAAAAGATAAAAATGAAAAAATATAAGATAAAAAATAAAAAATATTAAAAGATAAAAATGTAAAAAAATATTACAAGATAAAAACTAAAAAAATATTAAAAGATAAAAAATAAAAAAATATTAAAAGATAAAAAAATAAAAAAATATTAAAAGATAAAATAAAAAAAATAAAAAAAATATTAAAAGATAAAAAATAAAAAATATCAAAGAGATGACAAAAAAAAAATATTAAAAGATAAAAAATAGTAAAAGATAAGAAATAAAATATTAATAGAAAAAATATATTAAAAAATAAAAGAAAGAAAAATATTTGAAAATGGTAAACTATATGTATAAAGAAAAAATGTTCTAATAAAAAAAAAATAAAAAAGTAAAAAAAAAAATATTATGTAAGAAAAAAGTATCAAATAATAAAAGTAGAAAAAGAATTAAATCAGGTATATAAAAAAATTATAATAGGATAATTAAATCATAAAAAAAAAACTTAAAGATTTAAATATGTGTGTACAAGTAAAAAATTATCTAATAACAAAAAGAAAAAATAAATAAAAAATACAAAAGATAAGAAAAAATGTTAGAAAAAAAATTAATATAAAGTTTAAACTAGAAAAAAAAATTTAAAAAATTATAGAGAAAAAAATTGTTTGTTCAAAAATTTAAAATCCATTTAATTTCACCACTGGGTATAAAATATTAAGTTTCACCCAAACTTAGCAAAGTATCTTCTGCTAATACTATTTTCATCTTATTTACTCTTTCACTTTTTCGTATATTTGCTTTGACATTTTTGATGTATTTACTTATTTATGTTGCTCTTCCCTTTCTTTATACTCCAATTCATCCGTACTCATTTAAGCTTTCAAATTAGCTTTGAACCCAAACATCATTATCTCTTGCAAGTTTTAAGTAGTTGTTATCGTTTCTATTTATGTAATTGTCTTGTTACATTTTACTATATAAGTTTTTATTCAAATATATAGCATGTGTTGTTTGTCATATCGTCATTGGCAACGTCATCATCGCTAGCAGTACACCACCAACATAATTACCAACGTCTATATAAATATCAAAACGTAGAAACCTATAGATATATGTATATTCGTACATATGCCAACATAATTTTTTTTAAATCGTTTTTTTCCACAATGATATCTCTGCTCTACCCCCGCCGCTTTGCTCATCTTGCGTTCTTTAACGTCTCTTGATTCTGCAGCTCTCTACTTTTTTGGGGTGATGATGGCAAACAAAAGGCCGCTGACACTATATTTCTTCCTGGTATTAGGTACGAGCATTATATGCATCAACAAACATAAATACAAATAAGTTGGGCAGCCAAGTTCACGTGTAAGCGCACAAAATATACCCAGTTGTGTGTTTAAAAAATATTGAAAAAAAAAGAAGTAGGTCTCATCGAAAAAAACATGGATAATGAGATTAAATTTCAACCCTAGGGGGTAACCCACCTGGAATTTTTTGTTGTTAAAATGTGACCTAAATTTTTAGATAGGTGGCAACCCTGTAAAATAAATTTAGTGGTAACACTTGAGTGGTAGAGCAGATTTCATATTACCTACATAAATATATTTAAAAGTTCACCAAAATCCCCAAAATTTCCGTATTTTACTTTTTTTTTTAAGAACTTCAAATAGGTGGCAACCCTGTGAAAACATTCTCAGTGGCAACAGCCAAGTATAAAGGCTTAGAATGAATTGCACAGTCTACATACCAAATATCATCCAAATCGGCTAAAGTTATAAAATAAAAAAGTCCTTATAAAAGTGATATAAGCCATGCATTAGGTTTTGCAATTTTTGTCTGTATGTTTGTTCACGCATCACTCAAAGACCGCTTCGTGGAATGGGCTGCTATTTTTTCAATGTTGTGCTAGTTGTCCAACTTAAGGTATAGAATCCATTTTACACCAGATAAATACTTAATTCACTATTTATACAACTTTGCAACCAGGTATAACACTTCATTCATACATATCTCCACACACACACACACAAACATCATGCCTAGTAAAATACGGCTTGCAACAAATTATGCTATATTTTACTGCATTCGCTGTTACTACTGCTGCTATTGCTAGTTTGCTTTTGTTGTTGTAAAATTATTACACCATCATTCGCTCTATGTCTACAAACAAACAAAATCCATTGCAATTCTTTATCTTTATATTTTTATTTTTACCTTACATTTCTATTACTCTCTCAGCGCTCTTTAAATTTTTAATTGCTCCCTTAACTTAAAATATTTTCGCTCTTTTCATTCTCTTACTTCTATTTTATATTATCACAACTGTACTCAGTTTATTTGATTTGTTGTAGTATTTGTTACATTCATATCTATGTATGTGTATATTTTCTTTTCACCGGTCTAACGACCTTCCTGTATGGAGATATGTTTGTGTGTCTATTTTTGCTCCAGCGGTCGGACGCATGGATATTCGAGCGGATTGTGTAATAAACAAGTCATACAACAAATCAGCCGGTCCGTCGTCTGTTGCCACTGTATGCATAGATACTCTACCTATACATACATATGTAGGTATATGGAGGTATAGTCTTGGTTCGATAATAGCTAGAAGATATTGTAGTCATGGAGCTAGCGGCAGTCAAGCTCTTGGATGTTTATTTTTGCATATTCACCTTTTGTTATGTTTTAACAGCGCTGGAAACTTTAATAGAATCATATAGTTGCTGAAGTTGTAATTGAATAGGGTTAAGCGCCTAAAAGTAGGCTATAATTTTTTTAACACGCTTTTTTTACCATCTCTTATAACTTTCAACGAGATTATCTCGAAAACAGCTCAACTAATTTGACTGAAGCTAGGATTAATGTAGATAGTGTACTAAAGTCTAAGAATTTCTAGCTAGGTGTTGCCACTGGACATATTTTTAGAAGGTTGCCACCTATTCAAATTAAATTAAGAGAGCTAAGCGCACATGGATATCAAACAGAGGTATGTTACATCGTACTTCAACAAATAGACATAGAATACCCAAGATGAGGCATACCTGGAGTTGCCACCTAATTAATTTACTTCTCATTTTCGTTATTTTATCTCTCATGAGGCTGCCACCTATTTCAATTTTTCTTAGAATAAAGCGAGTACCAATCAAAAGAATGGACACATTTCTTTGAAATTTGCGTTGCCACTTCTGAGGTTTTTACAGTGTTGCCACTTAGCTAAACAAGTTCTCTTTTCATTTTCGTTATTTTCTCGAAAACTACTTCACTTAAATGTGTGAAATTTTAAGCATAAGGCATTTGATACATTTCAAACCTACTTACTTACATAAGTTTTGCCACTTAGGGTGATCTCATGAGGATGCCACTTATTTCGATTTTTCTTTAAATAAAGTGAGGTACCAATCAAATGAATGGACACATTTCTTTGAAATTTGTGTTGCCACTTAGCTAAAAAAAAAAATTCAAAATGAGACATGCCATGATGAGTATCAAATGAGAGGTGTTCTATATAGTGTTCAGTCAGCAATTTTTTTATTTGGGTTGCCACCTTTTATAAGAACCAATTGAGCGGTGTTCTATATAGTGTTCAGTCAGCTATTTTTGTTATGAGGTTGCCACCTTTTATAAGAACCAAATGAGAAGTGTTTTATATAGTGTTCAGTTTGCAATTTTTGTAATGGGGTTGCCACCTGATTCCAATAACTTGAAACACAACTGCATTTGAATAAATTTTTATTCTTTAAACTCTACTAAGCGTTCAAACACACCTCAACTTTTATGCACAGCAGCTACTACATTCATACCACAACCAAAAAAAAAAGATCAAAAGTGACATAAAAACAATATATTCCATATTGGTAGCTACTTTTCAGGTTTGACATGCAGCATGAGAGCTATAACAACAAAATGTATATTTCGCTACTCAAACTCTTTCTCTTCCTCTACCATTTTAGAAATGGTTACAACTCTTTTCCCCACACAGGCGCGCCAACGTTGTAGTCATCGACAAACATGAGAGGTTTCGATCCAGCTATAGTGTAGCTGTATGTGTGTTGGCCCAACACAATTCTATAAAATATACATATATATATTTTTTTTTGTTTTTGTTATATTCATACTTTTTGTACGTGTACAATGCAGACAGTAGCCGATTGCAGGAGCAGCATCGCTAAAAACAACAATGTTGTATAAAGAATAAACAAATAACCCAAAACGGGGTAAGAAAATAATAAAAGAGTCAACCACATCACAACAAACCTATAAAATTAACCATGCGAGTGCGAATGAACTTGTGTGTACGGGAATATTCGTTTTGTAGGGTTGCCAGGTTGAGAGGGGAAAATTGTTAGTAAGGGTCATTTTTGTTTTTGCGCATGTACAAGAGGTAGTCGGTCTAGTACTTGAGAAAAACTTCTGCTCACGGAAGTTAGGGAAGACTTAGCACTCGGAGGACGTGGTCCTACCAACATTACTTATTCTTTTCTCCGGGCTAAAGCTCTTGAGGTTGGCTTTTGATAGACGTGGACGTCGAAATTCGAGTCAGTCTCAAAATTATTGGAAAGTTCTATATTAAACTTCGAGAGTTAAGGATGGAGAAACGTTAATACAAACAACTCGAGCTGATCCCCTTTTTTGCTGTTCATCTGTTTAAAAAAATTGGGTTTTTATTTTATGTGACCGGCAGACATTGTCCTGACCAAAAATTCACTCCTCTGCTTCTAAACAGCATTGTTATCTATTCTTACCTATCCATTCCTATCATCTATGCTCCACCTGCTCTTTATTTCCCACTTTTCCTCTTTCATATCGCCTCTTTCACTCTATTCATCATCCTAATCCTTTTTCTATACCCATCTAATCTTGGCTTGCGTAATTTATTGACCCTTAACCGGCTAGGCGATTTTGGCCGCTTCGTATTTAAACACGCCAGTCGTTCCATTTTATGGACAACTGAATTGGAAACACCAAGGGAGTTTAAAACATCCTCCACTTATTGTTTCCATCTCACTCGAGGTCTTACCCTTCCTCTGCTGGCGAATTTGAGTGCCGATAGGAAAACCTTCTGTGCTGGAGCCTCCTTGTCCATTCGCATAACATGGCCCAGCCAGCAAAGCCTTTGCGTAAAGCTCGTACAGCTCATCGTTAAATTTCCTTCGACACTCGCCGTCATGGGAAGGACCATAAATCTTCCGGAGAACTTTTCTCTCAAATACTCACTATATCCATCACAGTCCTTATTTCCCTGTTATCTATACTTTCCTATTCTATACCCCACCTTTCTCTGTCCTCCTTTTCTTCTTTCATATCGCACCTCTTTCTCCTGTCCCTATCCCTGTTCATATCCTCATCACCATCTCCATCTCTATTCTACCATTTATACTTCTAGAGTTTGGTTTTAGAGATTAATACCATTTTTTGAGTTGCTATGCTGGCAACCCTACTCAGTACTCAGATTACATTCACTCAAGAGTGTAACAAGAAATAGGTAGCTGCCATCAATGTGCCACCTTTATGCCATATCACGTCCAACTTTAACAAACACCACACAACCCACAAACGATCCCAAAGGCTTCTAATCATACATCAGCCGGTAAATGGCGATGATTCAACATAACCGGTGTATGATTTTCATGATGAATAAATTAAAGAGCACAAAAAGAGAACGGGTGTATGTAGAAAGAGTAGCAGAAATGTACCTACTAAGAGAAGCAACCCAAAGGGCGGTTGTTTGTTGACTCGAGTTGCCGCTGTGTGTATCCCATAGGGTAGCTGAGCGCAAAGGTACAATGGCTTGTTAACAAAATATTAGGTGGTAGAGCGGAGCACAGCAAATGTGAATGCAGCAGGCAAGAGCCCATTGAATAGTTTCTGTCCGTCCACATACAATGCCCAAACCAGCAGATAGGCCGTTCTGAGCATAGCCCATTGCTAGTATGCCATTCAGTCGAAACCTTTCCGTCTTTGCGTGCACGACACAGTACGGACACCGTAACGCACGTTTATTATTAGAGAGAAACGTATCTACTAGTCGGGCCAAACGCTACTACGAGTGTTTGTTGTTTTCTTTTTGTTTTTCGTCTTTTGTGTGTGTTTTTGCCTATGCACTCATGCACTTCTAGTTACTGTTGCATCAACAACAACCAAATCGGATTTGTTGGTCTGGCTGTGTTGTAGCACCATACATTTTGTGTGCATTTTTATTTTGAAGTTATACTTCTGGTGAATTTCGGTATGTGTAGAGTGCATTTATTTTGTGAGTGTATTTAGTGCGCCTGTGTTATTGTTGTTGTTGCATACGAGGTAGACAACGAAAGACACATGAAGCAACAGTCAACCAACTAAAATAGTTACAGAGGCGCGCCTGTGTTTTTGTTGCAGTCAGCCAGTTTGTTGGTTGAGTCAATGATTTTTAAGTTTTTAAGTCAAAGTGTCAGCTGGTCGGTCGGTCGATTTTTGGATCTCGTGCTCGGTGCATGTGCGCCTTTCTGTGTGTGTATGTTGGCTGATTTTTTGGCTGCACCTTTTGTGCAGTTCATACGGTTCGTTCGGTCGACGTTTTGTTTTTCAATAGTTTTTGTATGTTTCAATTTCTTGTCTGTCTTTTTTTTTTAATTTTTACTTTGTCAGTCGCGTTTTTGTCTTGTCTCGTCTTTGGTTTGGCCTTTCCTCGGCGTGTTGGCCTTCCCGGGTATTCTAGTAACCGTGCGCGCACCACATACATACACACAATTTTACTAAGTGGCCTCTCGTCGTTCGTTTCGTTTGGTAGACAGGCAAAACTAAAAAGTAGGCAGCAAGTCAATGCTGCACCCTTTGTACCTACAGTGGGAAATTGTAAAGAAATTTGAAGAAAAAAAATTAGAAATTAAGTGAGCACTAAAATCTAAAAAATGTTGTTAAAAAATGTGTTCTTGACGAAAATTAAAAAAAAAAATGTTACTTCAAAAAAAAAAAAATTTAATTCTTATCGACTTTCGAAATCATAACACAAAAAAATTGTAGAGTGGAGTACCGTCTAATAGTGATGGAACACTGTCGATGAAAATATCGATAGTACATATTAAAAAATATCGATTGTTATTTGTTGTTATCTGTTGTTGAAAAAATTTATTTAAAAATAATATAAAGTAGTGATGGAAAACTGTCGATAAAAATATCGATAATTATCGATAGTTGCCTGTTTATCTATTTATATTCATCGATCTTTATCTGTCGTTGTGAAAAAATAGTTCATTGACTTGCAACAAATTTTGCAGAGGTCTTCTTTAACCATAACACTAGACTAATTGGTGACGTCTGCGTCTTCCAAGTAAAAAATATTGCCCCTAATATAACAGTGCCCTCTGAATCGAATTTGAATGCACTCACTTCACCTTCACCTTATTTTGTAATAAAACGGTAACTATGTGGGTCTCAGCGATCTGTGTGATCTGTATAGCTTTCAAGGTCCACAAGACCTTCATTACTGAGTTTGGAGCCTAAGTGCGTTAGTACTCAAGCAGTTTGTCTTTTCCTTGAGATGTTGTACAATCCTTAGAAACTGGTATTAGATAGCCAGAAATGTTCTAGAAATCTCAATTGGGGCTATATTCGACTACTAATGAAAAAATCTTTAACTTACGGTCAAACCATAGAAGAACACAACCTAATACATCGCATTTCATCAATAGCTCTCACAACGAACCAAATGTTTCCTTAAATCTGGGCGAAAGTAAGACGTTTCCCCTTTCTCAGCTTCTAAGATTCATTGAAGAACACGGACACTTAGGCCCACTTGTCTGCTCTATTAAGGGGAATAGACTCCTCGACAGGTGCCAGTCTCATTGCGTAGGTCTTGTCCAATTAGACTCCGTCTCTTCTAGGTCCGTGTATCATTCCGGAAAATTAGCGGCCAGCAGGTCCTTTGCTCTTTTTTTCTCAGTGAGTGTAAACTCTCCGTTATAGAATCTCAAAGCCATTGTAGTGTCTCCCTGCTTTTTGGCAATGGCTTGAAGAAGCCTAGCGTCCTCTTGAGTGGACGTATTCATCGCAAAATTTTCTGAAGCTACTTTTAGATTTTTTGATTTCTTTGTTATATTCTGTAAGATGTGTCGTATATTCCTCCCAGCGCCCAGTGCGCCTTGCCTTGATGAACAATTTCCTCACCTTGCTCCACATTCCTCCGATCACTGGTTTTTGTATTTACTTCCCCTGGATTCCCGACATCTGGAGTTTGATTCAAAGAAGAGTAACGGTATTGGTATCACAACGGGCCTTTCAAAACTGGCCTAAGTGTGCCTCTGCGGCAGCCACTTGAACCTAACCTATACTATGTTCGCCACTACATTAAAGTGTATTATGCGGTAATCCGAAAGTGAGGGTTCTGTTGAAACCCTTTATATCAAGATCATATCATTGGACATGTTGTTGACATGGGTTATATCTAAAACTTTAGCTCGTCCCTAGTTATGAAGGTGGGTATATTTCCCACAATAAAGATACTAAGACAGTTATATGCATGTACTCATCCCTTTGGTTCGTGGCGATACTCCCCCATATCTCATTAGGATCGTTAGCATAACATCCCATGACCCGCAGAAGTCGCTACCTGATGCAGTAGTCCATCAACTTTTTTATGTTCTCAGGCGGGATACCGCAAAGACAATGCGTGTAGTTCTTCCTCCTGTTTCCAACGTTATCTGCAACATTATGCTCTGGGCCTCTCCTGAGAAAGATCTCAAATTACCTTATTATTCTTGTCTTTTAGTTCTCTGATTTTAGTACAAACTTCTTCTGAACACCGCACTGTGCCAAGTCGTCGTCTGTTGTGAACAACTTTTTTTGCAACATAATTTGTGTTTCGAAACATTTTCGGTATTTAATTTGTACGTATCTGCGTTATTTTTCGTGCTACACGAAAGTAAAAATAAAAGTACAAAAATAAAAATTCGCAACAATCTCGCTTGCCGACAGACAGCTGCAATAAACGCAACAACAATTGCAAAGCGCTGTCTCAATAAATAAAAAACAACAAAAAAAAAATAAACCAATGCAAAAGAATGTTAATAACAAATCAGAGCAAAACAATTACTTGCAATTTTTTCACGTTGAAATTTTTTTTAATCGTTTTCTGCTTCCAACCACTCACTATTTGTGGTCTACAGCGGATATAGCCGGAGGCGGCTTAACAATGCGCTCAAGAAGAATATAAGCATGATGGCTTTGTTGGCTGTTGTTGTTGTGCATGGCTTGAGAACAAAGTAAAGCACCTCTAATTCCTTTCGTTTTTTTTTTGCGAATCTTTTCTTGACTTCATTTTTTCTTGTGTTGCGATTTTGTGCTTTGCTCGCAATAACTTAAATGTTTGCGCTTGCCGGGTTTTATAATATTGATTTAATGATCGTTAATCGTTTGTGCAACTTTTAAGAGCAACCAACGTGAAGTTTTAAGCCAGATATTGTTGTGTTGCAAATTGTTTAGTTGTTCTTGGTATTCTTTCTGTATTTGAGGATACAATTTGTTTTTTTGTTGGTTTGATTAGTGGTGTGGGTTTCAGTTTTGCCGTTTTACCTTAAAAGTTCATATCTTCTTAGTAGACGACCTTTCAAAGTTCATTGCTACTGTAAACGACTCTGCCTTGTTGGAGCCAATCATGAGCTCCAGCAGTGAACTAAGTGATTGACGATCCTGTGTAATTGTGAGATCAGATACGTGAACGCAAAAGAATAAACATAAACCGAGAGATGTTGTTTGAAACAACAAAAACACTCCTACTAAGAGGTAAAAGTCGATATATTCGCAAATCAGATACTGTGGCGAAAATTGATCACTTAGTCTGGTGTCGTGTCACACTTTCTATTAAACCTCCATATCTTGAAAATCTCGTTATTCCAATCTCCCGCATGGGCCCCTCTTAGCTCGGCCCCCCTCCGTCTGGTATCGTTTGATCCTTTCTATTTAGTTTTTGTATCTTAAAATTCTCTTAACCACCAGACGGAATTTACCTGACTCCTACCGAAGGGTCGCCCAATGTTAGGTTAGAGTGTGCCCTAACCCGACCTTATCACAACAATATAACAAACCCACAAGTCACTGGTCGTCAGTAGAATACGTTCATCCAGCGAACGTTTAATTAAAGCACTGCGCGGGTCAAAACACTCAGGACCGCCACTGGGTGCTTTGTCATGTATCCTATAGTTTTGGGCTATTGAAAACACCTGAGTGTCTCTAACGCAGCCCCCTGTAATACCCACCACACGCCACTCTGTGTTATACTACAATCAATAGGTCTGGTCATAGAGCTGTAGATTCATAGGATCGATTTTTCGGACAGAACCCACGATTTACCAAAAACTTTTCATAATAGCTTTCTATCTGGAACTACACAAGGTATTTGACTTCGTAAGACAGCTAAAATGTGTCTCGTTGAAGTGTAGTTTGAAGATATTATTAATATTAGCATGGGCATAAAGGCTTGATGACCTTCATCAAGTCATCTAAATGGTTCGAGGAGGAGCTTCCGCTGTATGGACGGGCCTTTCAGAACTGGCCCAAGTGTGCCTCTGCGGCAGCCATTTGAACCTACCTACCAGCATGGGCTATCCATTCTCATTATTTCAAGTGTCAAGAACCTCTAAGAGACGCTAAACTTGACTCAAGCACCGGAGTAAGGGATAACGGGCAGCTCCCTTTTTACTCAGCGTGTTCCACGTGGTCTTCCTATGCCCAACTCCCAAAGACTCTGTATCAGCATTGAACGAATACAACCGACCAGCAATGTTGACAGAGCACTATCTATATACCCAACAAATCCCAGGGCAAAGACCTGATTTTTCAGGGCCTCACAAAATCGACCAACAAGATTGTGTCTGGACGTCTCATAGGATTTCACCGCCTATTATTATTATTATTATAAGGCCTTATTACACCGCGACCATTAGTACGATCTATTGTGTGACCTATCAGCTTATTGGAAGATTTCACAGTATTCATAGGATTTCACCGCCTATTACACCGCGACCATTAGTACGATCTATTGTGTGGCCTATCAGCTTATTGCTGTATGCCTAAGAGAAATGGAAGGTCTCACTTCTCTTTTCAGCGAAGTAGCGGTCAGACCTCTCAGGTGACCAAACTCTTGGTCCTTGGTATTTTTTAAAAAGTTTCTTTTATAAAAAGACCCCAGCTAATTGTATATATATAGTAATATAATGATCCCATCCCATCCAAAGTGAAGACAGGATTATGTCTTAGCAATGGAAACGTTTCACTTCTCGTTGCCGTGAAGTAACCGTCAAACCTCCCAAGTGAGCACAGTTTGGGGATCTTGGTCTATTTTCAAGACCTTTACCAGTCTCGCAGTTTTACTAAAGGTTCCTTATATAAAATGAGTCAAGCGATTTGTTGGATTTGTTGAATACAGTAAGCGTGTGCGAAATTGACACGCTTTGGCTCTAGATAACATTTACTCAAGTGTTTCGATAAGGTAAACAAGAACAACATGCTTTCTGAAATAAGAACAAATAAGTTCGAATAATAGCAAAAACAATAAGTAATAAAGCAATAAAACAATTGACAACTAAATTTCGCTATTTTTAATATTTAATTTATAACACCTTTATCAACAACAACAGATTAAACAAATAGCAACAGAAAAGATATAAAAATAAGACAAAAATAGAGCGGAGTTAATGAACGTAGGAAAGTAGGAAAAATAGCTATAAGAAAAAAGTAATTACAACCATTACGTAAAGGAGGAAGAAGTTGTTACAAAACCGAAAATATCGTTACCAACACAAAACGCAACACAGCAGAAAAGTAGCAGTGCAAATTTGAATTCGAAGAAGCTATAAAAAGCTAAAGAGAAAATAAGAAATAAGAAATTTATAATGTTCATGAAACGAAAGAAGGGGAAAAGTGATAGCGTGAATGGTCCCAAGTTTTTTCAAATCAGAAGCAAAGCGCTACAGTTAGAGTGTATATTTATTTGCTTTATTGTTGTTTTTTAGTTACAAGTGAAGTGATTTGAGTAAAAAAAGCTAACAAGCCTAACTTGAAAAAAAAAACAAGAAGAAGAATAAAGTAAACTGAAGAATAATGAATACAATGAAGTATAAAGAAAAGTGAGACAAATAAACTATTGAACTGAAAAAACACCAAAGCAACAAAAAAACAAAAGAACAGCAACGATGGTACAAAGTATACAACTCAACAGAAAGATTCTCTAAAAATACAACACAAAAAAAAGAAGAGAAAAATCAACTTTATCAAAGCAGTTAGAAGTCATGTATCGCAAGCATAATTGATAGTAAAACGATACAGCAACACAAAGCGAATTGAAGTTAAACAGAGGAATACGACGTATGGGAAGAGCAAATAAAACAACAAAGTGTGTATGATGGTGCCATAACTGAGTAATCAACAAACAAACAAAGTCAACATAGAAACAACTAATAAAAAGTTGGCTCAAAGCAAGTTCCCAAGCACGTCAGAAACCCACACACACACATACACGCACACATTAAAGCATACAGCACCTGAAATCTATAAAACTTGAAAAAAAAGAAAAAGAAATTTCGCTGTGATTTACAATAAGCCAAAAGCGAATAAAACGCAAAACCACAATAGAGTTTACACGACGTTTTTTATTGAGCAAAAAAGAGCTCGCTTACACACGCACACAAAGCTACCTCTACTGAGAAGAAGAAGAAGTAATAGAACAGGAAATATAGAAAGAAAATATATTCTAAATCTACAACAAAATTAACACAACACTCCACAAACAAAATGATGATGATGGACACAACACCAGCACAACAGCAGCAGCAAACAACAGCAACAAATAGCGGCGAACAAGCTGGCCCACACGATAGTCCACGAGCAGGTGATGTACCAGCTATGGCTGCCACATTTGAAGTCAACAAAATGGATGAAGCACATACCGATGGTATGATGATGATGGTTGCTGCCACCGCTGAAGATGATGAAAGTAATCATCATCATAATCATATGGAAGTGCATGAATATAAAGAACATCGTAAAAGTAAGAAAAAGAAACGTGATAAACGTGATAAAGAGCGACGCAGTGAAAAACATCATCGACGTGATCGTGAACGTGGTGAAGACGGTTGTGGTGATGGTGCAGGTGGTGGCGAACGTCATCGTCATCATCGTCGACGACGTGATCGTGAACGTGAACGTGAAGCTGCTGCAACAGAACAACAATATCGCGAACAACACGCACATCACCCGCATCATCCATCACATCATTTGCATCATTCAACATCAGCATCATCATCTCCATCATCATCGGCATCATCTTTTCTATCAGCAACAATATCAAATGAATATATTGCTGTATCACCAGCGTCATCATCACAATGTTGTAGTGTTGTATCGGCGATAAGTAGTAATTGTGCTAGTACAACAACAGCAACGGCGCAATCATATCCGCATAATTTGAAGATACGTTTCCTGCTATCTGGGGTAATAATAATATAAATATATGTATCTAATACTTATGTGACTATGTTTATAAAACTACATAGAATAGTTTCTTGTATAAAAAAATCCTAAGCTTCAGCCAAGTCTATCATCTCACATATTCTATGTAGATCACTACATTTAGTTTTTGTATACGGATCCTACTGATTTCGACATAGAATCTAAAAAGTTTCAACTTTTTGAAAAATTAAATATATTGGTCGTCACGATATATCATCGGCCGAGTAGAAAATCACCCTATTTCAGCAGATGGTTCCAAGACGTCATATCTCAGGATTCGATTGATATATGCCTCGTCCTGGCTGAAAATGTATTGTGATAGGCTAACTAATCCTTCGCGCATCCGAATATATTCGCTCGAGATTATTACACTGATAAGCCCCGAAAGTTCTTTTTAAACACTTTACTGGATATCTGGCTCCTCAATCCACTTACTTAGGTTAGGTTCAAGTGGCTGCCGCAGAGACACACTTAGGCCAGTTTTGAAAGGCCCGTTGTGATACCACCAACACTAGGAAAGTCAGTCCCGGAACTCGGCCATATGGAAAATCCCTGAGTTGTTGGGATTTTCCACATAGCAGAATCCCGGGACTGACACTCCTAAACCGACACTGTTACTCCTCCTCGAACTACTTAGAAGACTTTATGAAGGCCATCAAGTCCGTTATGTCCAGTTCCGCGATCTGGCTTAGGCTATCCAGGAAGGGAACTTCCAAAAAGCGCGTTCTCGCGCCGCTTAAAGCTGGGCAGTTGCAGATGAGGTGCTCCACCGTTTCCTCTTCCTCATCATCGGTAGGGCACACCTAGCCTTTCTGCGAAATCGATTTAAATTACTGTTGCTGTTACTCTTTGTAGAAGAAATTTTTCTACTAACTGATCTCAAAAAAATTTGGAAGATCTTTTGTCTTCTGGTAAACTAGAGATTGTCGATACATCTGTCGGTGTAGCATTGCCTTTTCCCAGAGTTGTCTTGGATTTTCCTGAGCATTATTATTCTAGGCGACCGCCGTGGTGTAGCGGGTAAATGTTCGGCCTTCTACACAAGTCGTGGCGGTTCGATGCCCGGCAAAAGTAACATCAAAAAATTATTAAGAAAAAGAATTTTTCTAAACGGGGTCGCCCCTCGGCAGTAGTTTGGCAAATTCTCCGGGTGTATTTCTGCCATGAGAAGCTTCTCAGGAAAAAAATAATTTGCTTTGCAAGTGCCGTTCAGAGTCGGCAAAAAACTGTAGGACCCGCCAACTTGAAGGAAAAACTCAAAAGCACCACACCGTTTTATTTTTTATTTTTTATTATTCTATCGCCATAGAGATAGAACATTTAGATCGCAAGCTCGATAGACCAAGAGTCAGTGTTTGACCAGCTCGGTGGGTAATCCCAAATTTCTGGGATGATTTTTCCTTCGTCGGAGAATTAAGTGTCGGATTCGTCATATTTCTTACAGAATTAGTAGAACAGCTCCCTCTATAAGCTCATACGTTCTGACCAGATGCTTTCTCGACGACTTTCTCTTGAAACAGAGATTGAGATCAATAAAATTCTTGAAGCCTTCTGTGTGGAGTAGCGTCACCGATATTGAATTCCCACTTCAGTAAAATGTGGTAGTTGTTGTTGCAAAAACACTCCTCGAAGGTTTTGGGGAGTGATGTCGAAATTGACAGTCCTTGGCCGGATATCAACCCGGTACGCTCCGGTACTCCCTTGCAGTACTGCCCGACTGTCTCGGGAGCGATTTGGTATGACCAGTGGAACCTTCTAGGTCATGTCATCCATCCATCCGTAAGGAAGGAGAAGATAGGTAATAAGAGGTGAGAGGCCGTTACTTATGTGCATATAAGTCGCCTCTTCCGACCGGTATGCCTACCTCCGACATATTCTAAAACCTACCAAACCGCAACTAAATTCATCGACTATAATCTATCAGTAATTTTGTTTGAAAAATGTTTGGTAGCTGCGTGGTTACACCGACCACTAGTGGCTATCAAGTAGCGTTGTCAGTATTTACTAAGGCGCTATCACCTGTATGCATACTTTAAAAACATCATAACTTTAAGGTTATGAATAGCGACATCGGTGATAAAGTCAGGGTACTAATATGCCACTTCAAAGTTGCCATGCCTCTTAAGTGGTTGTTATTTTTAGATGCACTAAGAGAGCAACAGTAGGTACAACGTTGCCTCGACATAACTACGAAGAGACGTGGTTGTAACGTTGTAATCACATATTAGTCGCTGGCCACTTCAAAGTCGAAATTTAGTCGCGGCTACTTTATAGTTATTTAATGTACTTGGAACAGGAATAAAAAAGAAACAATTGGAAAGGTTAGGCAAGAAAGAAAACTGCATAGAGTGGGAGAAGGAAAAATTGAAAGAAGTAAAGTTATTATTATTTATGTAGAAAATCGCTGGTATCATTTGGTTGTGAGTGACTGTGTATCCTTCAATATTTAAGTATCTATAGATATAGATGCAAATAGGAAATGCAAACCTCTAAGTATCTACATATTACATGAATACACATCAAATTCGGCGGCTATGCTGTGCTAAATATAACCGTAAACATATTGCTAAACTTAGATACACAAGTAGCAACAAAGAAAAAAACACAACAAAGCAACATATTTTTTTGTATGTACATATCTTCTTTGCTACGAGTTATATTAGTCATATTTACTTTTCTGTGCGCCTATCAACAAAAAATCTAACTCGACATATAAATATTTGTATGATTTACTTTGTGAGTATTTGTATATATCTTTTGCTGTCTTTCTCTCTCTTCTCTAACTGTGGTTTATTTTGTTTGTTTATTTCTTAATAATGGCATATTGTCGGCGTCGTCGTCGTATTATAGGCTTACATTGCCGGTCAACGGCACCACAACTGTCTGCCCATCTTGCCCATCTCTCCTATAGCTCGACTGTGTTTACCTCTATTGGTTATGTTAGAGCGTCATCGTTTCCTTCCCTTCAAACGCTGCCACAGCCAATATCACCACCACCCCAATATCAACAGCGAGCACGTTTACGAACCATCATTGCTATTTGTTGTCTTCGTCATCAACGTGTCGGCTCACAGTCGTTGCAACATTTTCACTCGCTTAGTAATGTCATAATTTTTCCCTTTTTATTCTTACTTGTTTCTTTCTCATCAATTTTTTATTTATTTTTTTCATTTTGTTTGAAATTACATTTACAATTTTTTCAAGTTTTTCTTATTTCACATTTGCATTCGTTTCCCATGTGATTTTAAAACTCGCTTAAGTGCATTTTTGTTGTTTTTTTCACCTCCCCGTTTTTGTTGTTGTTGTTTGCCGCATTGAAAGCAAATAAGCCCAGCGAAAAACTTGTGTCAAATTGAAATATGAATAATTTTTGTAAAAAAATGGGGTGGTTGCCCATCTGCCGGCCCATACCCGAATTGCCGCCTGTTCGCGGCGCAATGCAGCTGTTTCATCCTGTCGCTTTTTTCGCGCTTTCAACGACACACGCACCCGCGAAGGCGCGAAAATAGTACACTCGTTTACTGCTTGCAGCTAATTTCTTAAGCAGGGGCGTATTTACTATGAGGCAGTATAGGCAGTTGCTTAAAGGGGGACCCTGGTTTAGGGGTAGATTTATACTTTAGCAGCATTTTCGCTTATTTATCTAACCTTCAAAAACAACAGCACAAACTTGATTATTTTTCCATCTTCAAAAAATACCTACCATCATCAAACCTTATAAACATCTTTTAAAGCGTGAACAGTCAAAACTTGTATGGAACAAAGTTGACATAACTTTGGTAAACTTCCACGACAATTTTGGTGTGTAAAAAAATTCGTAAATTTATCCAATGCAATGATGCTATTCGACTTGTTACTTTTTTTATGCATTCAATGCCCACTAGACAAAAATAGAAGAATATGCTTAAAAATGGGTTAAAAAATTTCTATTTAATGGGAATTTCGAAATAAAAAGGGCGTTTATGTAACTGAGTTGATAAATGTATAAATTTACGCCAGGCCTAGGCACTTAGTAGAACAATTGTCCGAAAATCTGAGAGCCAAATTCACATAGATTATTACGCTCTTTGCTTGGCCTCTCGAACAATGACATTGTTGCTATGATCGCATTGACCAATCAATGGATGTCGTTGGTTATGCACGGTTTCGGTACTTGCTAGTGAGCCACGGATCAAACAGATGCGATGACCGCTCTTTCGCTAACACCCCTTCCAATTTTGCCGGGTCCAGATTTACGCATATCGTATATTTATACGGTTTCATGAATACCCCTAATGATTTCAGCCTTTCCACCTCAACAACATTCCTCTCTTTAGTAATTCATTATGCTTTTGTGCCAACATACGTCAGAGAGGACACTTGACCTGCACCTGAAGTCACCTGAGATATTAAAAAAAAACTAAAAATTAAAATCTGAAGCACCGGGAACCTGAAGAGTCTAAAACCCTTGAAAAGCAAATACGCCT
Source organism: Campiglossa producta (assembly GCA_964058755.1). Lineage (NCBI taxonomy): Eukaryota > Metazoa > Arthropoda > Insecta > Diptera > Tephritidae > Campiglossa > Campiglossa producta. Next base: position 157,475,317 of record CAXKVI010000001.1, read on the forward strand.
CTGTTTCCATAATGGATTTTATGAAGTTTGCTCTGTGCACGTGCGTACCTACTCGACGAGCGCGTATGCATTTCGCAGGATGTCCTGTTTGACGACATTCCTTTTGGCTTTCATGCTCCTTTAAGCTTTTAAGCTTAACGTAATTGTTGAAATTCTTGTTTTTTTTTATTATCTTTCAATTTTGTTGTCATATGAAAATCGAGTTGTTTCGTAATATGCAAATGAGTATAAATGAAGTTTTATTGTTTGTTTAATTTGTTGTTTGCCTTTTTTTTGGCAAATCTATCTACTAATTCCTTTCTCTTCGTCCTTATTAGGACAAACTCAGTAATTGCTTAATCAAATATTCACTCCCTTTGGTTTGTTAGGTAATTTGAGCTGTTGCTATTTTTCTTCAAGCGAACAAGTTTGTAGGTAGGTATATTTTTAGATATGAATACTTGTGTGTGGCTTTCGCGTTTAAGGATATTAAAAAATTCTCACGTTCCTTAATTAGATTTTTACTATGGGGAATTTACCTTGAAGTTTTTGGGTGTTTTTGCATTTATTTCTTACTTTTCAACTCTCTATGGGATACTTGATATCGTGAGAATGAAAATACACTGCGAGAAAAATGTGGGTTTAAAAAGGAAGACGCTTAGTTGGTTTTGAGTATTTGGAATATTGCTTGCTTAGCTACTGCTACTGGTCCATGAATTGGTCCAAATAGGTTTTGCTTCTTTATTTCATGTTTGCATTTAAACTAAGATTTTGTCTAAGTGATTTAACCTAGAATGATGTAAGCATTGCTCAAGGTTCAGCGTTTTCTAATGTGATTTTTTTATTTTGCGATATTTTTCCATAACAGGTGATCTCACTTCTAATGATGTATACTTCTAAAGATCATAGAAAGCATTCCTGATGTGATTTTTAAGCGTGCTATATTTTTCCCTGGCAGGTGATCTTATAATGATATATACATCTTAAAACATCGAACTCATTCGTCGAGACATTTTTCTGATTTGTTTTTGTGATCAGCGATATTGTTTCCCTTGGGGTTTCCAATTGGCATCAGTTATCGCAAAAAAGGAATGACTGGCGTGCTTTGATACGAAACGGCCAAAATCGCCTAGGCGGATAAGCGTCAATAAATGACGCAAGCCATGATTAGATTCGATTAGATATTTTTGCCCTAACATGTGATCCCACTTGTGATAATATGATCTAAAGATCATAGAAAGCATTCATTTTTAATTTAACACTTTTTTCTCATGTTATTTTGTGACTTGTGATATTTTCCCCTTACAGGTGATCTCACTTATGATGATGTGATCTAAAGATCATAGAAAGCATTCCCCAATACATTTTTTTGTTGTTGTTGTTGTTGTTGTAGCGAGGTGTAGCCCTGCCTAAATGTCAGACAGGGTCACCCCGAGTGTATTGCTCTTGGCCGGGTCGATATAAGAAAACGGCCCGGGTCGTTTCGGCACGATGGGTACTGCACAAGTACTGGTACCGTTCTCGTAGAACCGGCAATACAAGAAACTAGCCGTGTAGGCCATGTAGGTCATTTAGCGTTACCCAGGGTGCACCAACTGGGAGGCGACCTACTTTTACACCCCTATATTTACATTTTTACATTTTACGTTTTACATTTTTCTGATGTGATATTGTGATTCACGATATTGTTCCCCAACAGGTGATCTTACTTGTAATGATGTATACATCTAAAGATCGTAGAAAGCGTTCCTCTGGACATTTTTTTGATGTGATTTAGAGATATTCGCGATATTTTTATCTAAAGAAACCGTGGCACGAATAAAACAATTTGATTACCAATTCTTATAACTTTAGAGTGGTTCGATATTAAGCACATTTTTTATCGCATCAAAATACTACCTCTGTAAGAAGTGTTCTAATTTTTGTACGCTAAGCAACTCTTTAATAAATGTAAATAATATTTTAGTAGTATGATCGAATGGCCAAATAGCGAAAAGTTCGCGCCCAGCATAGCGGGAAAAGGGAACAGAATAGAACTGACTTTCCTAATATTGATGGTATCACACGAGCCTTTTAACACTGGCCTAGGTGTGCCTCTGCGGCAGCCACTTGAACCTAACCTATAGGTAGTCTTCGGCGTAGTGATGGCAGTTTATAAAAAAAAACTCGACTTATCGATATATTACATGGAATATCCTCTTAAGGCTCAACCTTATCAGGTGTTCCAGTTTGTGTTGACCTTGAAATGAATTTCGATTTTATTGTATTATAAATTATAGCACAACTGGGTATACCAAAATCGCATAAAATAAACGACAAATACTAAAAACTCCCCAGCGCATTGAAGCGTCGTCAAATCAGCTGCTCTTCCTACGAACCCATACTACCTCTACCTCTCTTAAACTCTGATGCAAGTATTTTTTTTTCTATTGTTTGTTTGATCGCAAAGTTTTTCGGTTTCATTTTACAATTCCCAACGGTAGTCACGTTATAATTAAAGCAATTTGTTGCAATGTGCCGCAGCAGCAGCAAAACGTAAGAAGTATGGGGAAGAAGAAAATTGGAAATTAAGTCGAAAGCTAGTTATGCGTAACATAGGTGAAGCAGTTTTTTTTTCCGAAAATTGTGCATAAGCAGGCCGAATATTAATTTGGCTGCACTTTGGTAATGCCAAACAGATTATAATTTTATTTGTTATTAGCTCATTAGTCATGGGCAATTGGTTGTTACATGAAAGTTATCGTAGGTTTTACTAATTGAGATGCCACATATGAAAATTTTAGGCAAGTTCATTTGAAATAGTCCGGGCAGAACAGCTATAAAAATAGTGATAAAATAACAAAAATTCAGACAGAGCCAAATTTTTCTATAGATCTTAGGTTCGTCGTCAGAAAGACCGCGGGGTTGAAGGGGATTTTGGTCGCCTCTTACGACAGGGATATCACGGGTATATTTTAAACCTCAAACCCACAGGGGTGTCAAAAGTCCCCAACGACCCCAGGTGTGCTAAAAAATGTATTCGTGCTCAGAATTCGAGAAATGTTGAGAGAAATCCAAAATAGATAAATACAAACAAAAACCCCAAATAGGGATCTTTGACCCTGAATAAATTTCTTAGTACACTAGTAAATCTAAGCTCTTCACAAAAATTTGCTTAACATCTTCCGGTTTTATTTGAGGAATAAAGTTTTCTCTCGACGAATAAAAATCACGCTCTATCAGGCTCACATTATACGAAAAAAGATCAGATTTATGGTTCTCTCGGCGATGCCGGCGGCCAGTATATTATAAAATTTTAACCATGAGCCGAGTGCTTTGCTGGTAGCTTGGTAATGTTAGGCGAATAAAGAAATAAGCTCTAACCTTGAAGGTTGTCTTTCGACAGCAGAGGAAGAGAGAGGGCCCTATTCAGAAGAGAAACTCAAAACAGTTGTAGAAAGACTTGACCTCCTTTGCTGTTTCCAAATGGCGCCAGTTATCGCTCTTACCCAGTTGTTTCCTTACGTTTTCTTATCATCATACATAAACTGGGAATAAGCTGTGCTACTCATGAGCAAACACCTGCTATAAAACAAACCACATGTTTATTTTCCTTGCTGAATTTTTTTGTTATCTTTATTCTTATAATCATCCCCAACAGTTACATTAAACTCGAGCTCATCAAACGTGTTGCTTATACAATTGTTTGCCAAGTTTTATTTGTTTTTGTGTATAATCGAATGTTTCAATTGTGGGGGAATCATGTTCTTTTTTTTTTGTTGCTGTTTCTTTACTTTCAATTACTGTCAATTTCTCGTATTTATTGTTTCTTTAAGATAAATGTTTACATATTTATTTTAAGCGCACACATTTAAATTGTTCTTGCATTTAGGGGTTGCTTTTTTTTCTTACACCCATTTGAAAATAAATTCGGTTTTGGTCTCTGCACTTCACCAGCTGTACGAAACTCTGCTGCTGCTGCTCATTAAAACTGATCGACATGCGCCCAAAAGGTGAAACGCGCACATACAAGACACAGGACAGCGCAAAGTAGGATGGACAGCTGTTTCAATGCAGGATGTTTACTCACCTTCCGTTTATTGTAATTTTTTGAGTTTTTTATTTTGTGCAGTTTTTTTAGTTCACTGGTTTTCCGACTACTTTTTTATGAGCGCTCTTTAATGTTTTGTTGTTGTATTTATAGTCCTTTTCTCTCGCTACGTGTTTGTTTAGCTGCGTGTTTAGATGAGTGTTGTTTCCATGTGTAGGTAATTCTTTTTCTCTTTTTTAATTCAATCTACTTTTTTTCCCACATCACTTTATAATTTTTTTGAGTTTTCCCTGCTTTAATTCTTTTATTGCGCCTTTCCTTGTTTTTTGGCTACCTCATTTGTGTTGTTGTTGCATTAATTCTTTTGTACCTATACAGCCAGCTGCTTGCTTGTTTATCTTGCGGTCGTACAATCCAGCTGTTTCCTCATATTTCTTTTAAGATCACATTCTTCCCTTGTCGGGATTTATAACCTTCATCAAACGTTTAAGTAATTTTTTTTGTGAAAATATCTTGTCGTTTATGCCATGTTATATCCTGTCGCTAATTTTTCATTTTTTTTTTTTTTTGTAAATTTTATTTTGATATTTTATTTGAGTACCTTTCAATATCCTTTTGTGGTATAATAACTGGAACGTTTCTATTGTACAAAGCAGGTGCGTGAACGTGATGTAATGTTGGGTAATGGGACCTGGATTTGCAGATAGAAAAGGAAATCTTTTCATTGAAAATAGTTTCCTATAGGGTTTCCTCTTTCGTTTCGGGGATGAAATATTTTTAGCATCTTCTTTAAACCAGTCTCATGGGCAAACAGGTGATCTCATCTATAATGATGTATACATCTAAAGATCATAGAAAGCATTCCTTAAGGTTCGACGTTTTCTGGTGTGGTTTTTTGATTTGTGATATTTTTTTCTAGCAGGTGATCTTACTTATAACGCTGTATACATCTAGAAGGCATTCGTCGAGACATTTTTCTGATGTGATTTTGTGATCAGCAATACTGTTTCTCTAACATGTGATCTCACTTGTGATAATATGATCTAAAGATCATAAAAAGCATTCCTTAAGACTTTTTTCTTATGTGATTTTGTGATTCACGATATTGTTCCCCAACAGGTGATCTGACTTATAATTATGTAGATATCATAGCAAAGCTCGGCCTTTTCTGATGCGATTTTTCGCCTTCTATATTTTTCCCTCACTGTGATCTCACTTATAAAGATGCATTCATATAAATATCAATGAAAGCAATTCTCAAAACATTTTTCTGATGTGATTTTGTTATTCGCGATATTTTTCCTTAACAGGAGATCTCACTTATTATGATGTATGCATATTTCTAAAGATCCCAGGAAACATTCCCCAAGACAATTTTCTGATGTGATTTTGTGCTATTTTTTCGCTTACTTAAAACTATGGATAACATCTTAAGATCATACAGAGCATTTCTAGCACATTCTGATGTGAATTTCCATGACAGGTGATCTCACTTATAATGATGTATGGATCTAAAGAACGTAGAAAGCTTTCCTCTAGACATTTTTCTGATGCAATTTGGAGATATTCGCGATATTTTTATCAAACGAAACCGTAGCTCGAATAAAACAACTTGATTACCTTTTGAGTGCTTCGAGATCAAGCACATTTTTATTCGGATCAAAATACTACCTTTGTAAGAAGTTTTCTAATTTGTGAACGATAAGCAACTCTTTAATCCATCGACCTGGTTGCAGGCCTCGATATCATATTCTGAACTTAGAACCACATACTATTGAACTGATTTTTCCGAATAACTAATTCCAAATCTTTTAATAGACCATTCTTCTCAACGGTTCGACTTTTTCGGGCTCGTCCATATGCTTCTTGAGCTCAAAATCGATTGTCGAGGAATACTCTGGGATACTATTGCTAAGCTCCAACGACTATTACCACAGACAGCTTAAAATTCCATATCCTTGATTAATTTAGTTGTAACGAATTGGCCTAGCTTGAAGGTAGTAATTTTGTTTATTTATAAAACTCTTTATGACGACAGTTCGAATCCCCCTGTTTTGTGTCTTAACTTTAACTTTTTTCTCTATTTTTTATTCCACTTCTGAATCGTTTATTTATTGAGCACTTAAGTTATTCATAACAAACCAGCTGTCCTTCCGACATTTCTGACCCATTGTACCCATTTTTATTTTTTGGCAAACAAATGTAATATTTCTTCCGTTTTTTTATATTCCTGCCATTTTTGTTACATATAGTTATGGCTCTTATCCTTTTGAAAGCATCATTTGATGTACTCTTGCGGAAATCCGATATGATATTTATTATTTTTACACATACAAAATTGTAACAACCAGCAGCACTCAACTCACATTACTTACGCCAGGATGCCGCCGAATTTTCGTTGTACATCCGCTCGCCCGGTGTCATATTTGTGTTGTAACCCCTTTTTACGTAATTATTTGCCAGGCAATCGTGTGCATTTTTTTTATCGTTTGGCAATCGTGTAAGGTTTTATCGCTTGGCGATTCTGCGTTATCCTGTCGCTGAGAGACACACGTTTACAACCAACTGTCATTCACTTTTTTATATTTATTGCATACATTTATGCAGCGTTAAACGAAAATGTAGTATTTAGTATACACTTCCTCCTCATATATGTATTTATAGTGCTGGTATGAGTCTATTAAATTACATATGTATATAGCTTTTCGCCGAAAACTACCCCTTTGACTTACTTTACTTTATAGAGTTTTGACCAACCCCCGCTTTTGCTTGCAATTTATTCACACTATTCATAATTAAAGAGTAGGCCTCCTCTCTCTACCTACTTGATTCTCATAATGTATGTGACTTTAGTTTCAGCCCTTGAAAGCATCAGCTGCGTGGTCCACGTTGTACCTACCTACTTGTTTCGTGAAACCAAATACTTCAATTGTTTTTTTGTTTTACAGCGACTATTAAAGCTTCTTTCTTTTGTTTATCCCCTTTTCATGCTCTCAGTTGCAGTTTCTGTATTTTATAAATATTTATTGCTTTTTTCGGGTTTTGTAAACTTTATTTAACAGCTGCTGTGGGATTTGTGATAATATTTTCTCAATTTGTGACATTTCTCTTTTGTTTAACTGTTACACATGTAATGTAGGTATAATGTCACAGAGTAGACATTTGTTCTTGCATTTTACTGTCATGCTCTCAATACACAGACGGCTTATCTATAATCAAAATTTATATCCCTTTTATTGAATTAATGACATTTTTTTTTACACATTTATTATATGTTACGTGTAAAGTATTGCGTGGTATTACCGGTTATTAATTTATGTTTCCTGTAATGTGCTGAAAGTAACGGGCGTGCAATCTAGAGAGCGCGCTTGCAAGTATGTGTTGTTAATGTTGATTTACCTACTGCCTTATCTCCCTGCTTACTAATATTTGCTCGTCGCATACTTTTTTCATTATCAATATTTTGTTTAACAGATTTTTATTACTACCGTGTAAATTTAATGGTCGTTAGGCGTTCAATTTCCTAAATGTCACCCTCATAACAATTATTTACACGCGTACTTGATATCTGTCCTTGCCATCTAATGACGCTTATCATGTTACTAAATGTCATACTGTCGCTGATATTGTTATTGTTATTATTGTGACTGGTGTTTCCTGTCTTGTTTTTATTTTGAAGAAGGAAACATTTTTTTACGCATCTGTCTTGGCTAGTTGCGATGCTAAAAGGGTGATACTATCGGTTAAAATCAAAAAATTTCACGGTATATATATTACCCCTGCAAGAAAAAGCTGGTTTTGTAAGTCCACAGCAGAATTCAGGTTTCAGAGTAAGCATTTTCGAGACCAACTGCTAAGGACAGCCGATGATACTTAGCAAAAATCTATTAGCTAAAATACCTGGCCCTGTTTTTAATTTTTGTCATTGTATTTTGCCACCGAACCCTTAAAGAATATCTTAAGTGGCAACCCTCAATTAGGAGAGCTTGAAATGTAGGTATACTTATAGTCAACAGTTTTTTTTTATTACAATTTTATTGTAATGATCACAAATCGCGATATCACATCACTAACTCAACAGCAAAATAATATCATATATGACAATATCACAACATCACCTCGCTCCGTTTTCGAGATAATAGTGTTTATGTAAAAACATAATTGCCAACCCCGTAAAACCAAACTAAGTGGCAACACTAGAGTTAGAGAGCTTAGATTGTAGCAGATAAATGTGTTCTATGCTTCAAGATGGACTTCGAACGGATCATTCTCGAATAATCCATTAACTTACATTCACTCGTTTTTGAATTATGAGCGAAAAAACATACAGACAGACGGAAAATATTTCTAAAACCATAGTCATGGGTTTTATTTTTTCTCAATATCTATAATGTGCATCGGCTTGTAACAATTTTACTTCACATAATGATAACATATCGCGATATCACATCACTAACCCAAAATTATGTCACATATGTAAAATATCGATGTATCACAACATCACCTCACCATCTCATCAGTTAATTTATATCGCATATGACACTATCGCAGTATTAAAACATCGCCTTACCATCGCAGCAGAAAAATCACAGTATTGCACGTGATTGAATAGGCTTAAAACAGTATTGTATGACCTCATTATGTATTGCGAACGATAGCTCAGACTAACGATTCATCTGCTCAAAATATCGGATTTTCTTTAATTTTTGCTTTTATGTCAAAGAAAATTCGAATATATTTATCAATCGTTCGTCTGAGCTATCGTCGCAATACATAATTAGGCCAGTAATGACGCAAATTTAAATATCACAGCATCACAGCTTGATAGCATCATATCGCCACCTCACAATATCAAAGTCACAGATTCGTAAGTGATTAAATAGCGAATGACAACAAATCGGTAGGTTAAATAACACTTAGCTTGTTTTGCCAATCACCATCCTATCATCGATAAGAAAATCCACCTAACTTTTCTAGTTTATAGAGGCGATATGAAGTCTTCAAACCCAAAAAAGTCTCATCCGTCTTTTTTTTTGGTATTCCACATGTTTTCTTCTCCTGTTAATCACAATTGACCGAATCTAATCAGTGAAATGTCTGCATCGCACTCTTACCAAATGTAAATTAGTACTCTTCTTATAGCAACATTACCTAATCAGTTAAAATTGCGGGTATTGCTTGTTAGTTAATAGATAAGCGCGAGTAGTATCACATCACCACAATGTTATATCACAGTATCACTATGATAGCATCACATCACCATAATATAACACAGTAGGTATCACTATCACATCACCATAAAATATAACAGTATCAAAGTCACAGAATCACAACTGATTAAAAAGCGAATGACAACAAATAGGTAGTTTAAATAACACTTGGCACGTTTTGCCAATCTCCTTCATCGCATCGATAAGAAAGTCAACAAATTTTCAGAGTTATTAGATATGAAATCCTCAAACCTTACTGGTGTCAGCCAGACCCATGCGGTTCAGTTTAGTGTATGTTGCCACATGTTTTCTTCTCGTATCATCCATTATTGACAGAATCTAATCAGCGAAATTTTTTTTGTGTCGAACTCATATCAAGCAAGCTTTTATAGCAGCATTACCTAATATCAGTTAAAAATACGATTTATTGCTTGTTATTTAATAGATTAGCTCGTATGAACATTGAAAGTTATAAATTAAAAAAAGTGAAAAAAAAAAAATTATTTTATTTGCAATATTTGTCAGCTGATAAATAAAAGCTTGTGCAAATATTTTCCATATAATAAATGTGTAATAGGTCGTTGCGTTTACATCGAAGATATTTAAAAATGCATACGGTGACATTTAATGGAGTAATTGAGAAAAAAGCAATAGTCTGGAGCATTTTTGTCTTTTTGAATGTATGTTTGTTCGCGTATCACTCATAAAAAGGGCTATATAATTGAGTAGTACTGTCATCGATGCATTGCTGGATGTTCAACGTTTAGGATACTTTTGACCGCACCGAAATATTTTAGCGTCGATAAAGCATACTGATGCCGCTAAGACCTCAAATGTTTTACACCCTCTCTAATCTGCCTATCCGGGCCTGGATTAAAGATAGTCCCACCGGCTTTCCCAAATTAAATGTTATTTTTTTCAGCATAGACAAATCAGTCACAATTCATATTTTAATTACATTCCTCATATTCAAATAGAGTGAGTTCAGTTTGGCGAAAATATGACTGTGTAGACTTTGAGATTACTCATAAAAAGAAAACAAATAATACATTCTACGTAATCTTATCAACTTTTAAAATATGCTTTTTGAAAAAGAATAAATATCTGATAAGTATTCTAAATGAACTAAATTTACCCACAAGTTAGCACGTTTTGTGTCTTTTATCACTTACTAAAAAACAATTTCACAGAATAATTGTTTATTTGCTTATGTACTTGCTCTACGTCTATTATGTTTATTATTAAACACGCGTTATTATCATAATTACTTACTTAAGATATCTGAGTTTGTTAATGCGTGTGAGGTGATATTTTTTTTGACGTTGTGAGATTAGCACTTCAACATAATTTACTTTTTGTTGCGAACATGAATTTTCATAGATTATTTTGTGATTCAAGTTGTTACATATGTACTTAAGCATCTTATATAACTGAATAAATATTATATTAGTAGGTACTAGCTCGGGTTTTTTGTCTGTAAATATTGTCGGGTTAATAACCTTTTTCGAGACAAAAATCGTTTTGGAGGTTGTAATGATAACTTGTAGGTTTATCGCGCCATACGGTTTTTTTTGGATATGCATCCAAAATGTTTCATATGAATTAAATGAGACTATGTGTGAGCAGCAAAAAATTTCTTAGCAACAATACAAATCGGTTTGACAAGATCCTTCAACAAGATCGAAATTGCAATCATCGTCAACTTATTGAACTACAGTTCGACCAATTGATTTGTTTACTTCTAATCGATTCAAATCATCAAGTTATTGAACTACATTTCGACCAATTGATTAGTTCTAAGGAATAGTTCGCATCTAGTTCATTCAAACATTTAAACTAGTTCTTTGGGATCTTGGTTCGTCCAAGTTATTGAACCGCATTTCGATCAACTTATTGAACTACAGTTCGACCATTTGATTTGTTTACTTCTAATCGATTCAAATCATTGAACTAGTCCTTTAGGATCTTGGTTCGTCCAAGTTATTCAACTACAGTTCGACCAATTGATTTGTTTAATTCTAATCGATTGGTTTACTTCTAATTCGTTCAATTCATTGAACTAGTTCTTTAAGATCCTAGTTCGTCCAAGTCATTGAACTAAATTTCGACCAGTTGATTAGTTCTAAGCATTATTTCGCATCTAGTTCATTCAAACCTTTAAACTAGTTCTTTAGAATCTTAGTTCAGTAAACTTATTGAACAAGATTTCGAACAATTGAACTAGTTCAATACTTTGTAATAGCAGCCAACTTAATATTTGTTGAGAAAGGCAACTTTAATTACACTGTACGACAACGGTTTCTGGATCTTTGGGGTGTGCTGAATCCAAATTTACCAATTTCAGAACAAACTACCCTCTCGAGAGAAAACCTAGGGTGACCCGAAAAATCTGACTACACCCAAAAGCTTTAGAAACCGATGAGAAAACCTCTGGGATTTTTTGGCTATTGTACAGTGTTATTTGAAAGAAATTAAATTTTTTTTAAAACCAAAGCCTTTGTTTAAAAATATGACAACGGTTCCGATATATCGTCGCTCGCTTGCCAGAGTCATGAATGTGCCAAAAGTAAAGTTTTTGGAAATCGTATATGAAAGTTTATTGCTATCGAAAAATTTGAGATTTTAGTTTTTGACTTGAAATATGTTTTTGAAAGTTATATTCCCATTATACTATTTCCCCTGATATAGATTTTACGTTAATGTTCCTTAAATTCTACGATTTACGGCACATTCATCTTTTAAAAATTTCCGTTGCGCCAGAAGCATGAATCTGTAGTAGTTACATTCATGTTTTTGGCACAACAAAAATTGAATTTCCAAATTTTTTAAAACTTTTCGTTCTGCCAGAAACATGAATGTGTAGCAAAATTGTTACGTATACGCCATGGTGTCTGTTCATTTTTAATTTTTAGACATTTTTGTTGTGCCAGAAGCATGAATATGTAGCACATTCGTTTTTCTGTACTTAAACCCAGGATTTTCGTGAATCCAACGAGAGATTAGTCACATGAGGGTATTAACTAACATCTGGAAAACTTTCACATTTATGCCCCTGGCAAGCGAGCGACGATATGATAACGTAATGAGCTTCCAAGATAACTTAAATTTTTGTCTGAAAAGTTGTCACAGAAAAATTTAGTTCACCACATTGAACGAACCACGAAGATATAGTTTGTTTAAAAAAAGCTTCAAGCCTACTGAATATGATTTCATAACTGAAAACTCAGGCCTTCAAAGTGCGGTAAGTCCTTATGTCATGCCTAAGCTCGTCAAAGTCTCTTGGAGATAAAGTTGTAACATAAATAATGTATTTTAATAGTAAACCACAAATGTTTGATTTATTCCACATGTTGTGCCGCCATATGCCCTGAATAATTCCTATTCAATTTCGAATTGTCCGATAACGTGTATTTTATATGTATATGTACATTAGGGTGTATAAATTTCATCAAAATCATACCTAAACTGCTCAATGAATTATCATGCATTCCCAGTGGGAACAGGTAATGTTTGGTAATGTATAAAGTAATGTATATTCCCTATACAATTTTGAATGTATACATGAGTTCCTGCATTACTTTTTCCACAGCGATGTCATAGGAAAAGTAATGTAAGTATTTGAAAAATAAGACGAAATAAGAAGATTTTTCAAATATTTTTTCGTGCATTACTTTTCATGGATGAAAAAGGTGATGCATTACCTACTTTCCGATCTATGTTGTCTGGAAAAAACCATTCTAATCGTTTTTACAGGGTTATGAAAAAAACTTTTTTTTAATTTTGGAAACCCCTGCAAGTGATATGTTCAAACCAGTCTAGTGAAAATATTTTCTACATATCTATGATTCACTCTAATGTACAAACAACATCACGCCTACATATTTGCATATTGATATCATTTACAATTTTCCCACATTAAATATTAGTTCAGATTATATTCCGGTGAATTTAGAAATCCCACATAGTTTCTTGCTAAATTAGTTTGTATATTTATTAGCTATTCTTAGTCGTCGTTGCTAACTAGTGTACATATATTTTTAGTGTGTATGTTTGTGATAAGCATTTCATTGACATTTTTTAAACTACATACTCGTATTTAGTTTAGAAGAGAGAACACAAGAGAACTTATACTTTTGAGAAGACGGGCAGTTCTCTTATGTAGTTCGATTGCTCTATAGAGTGTTCTTTCTTTGTTTATGTACACTAAAGAAACCATCTCTATTTTTCTTCAGGCTTTTATAAATACTGCTTAAAATCTTCAATAACTCACTAGGAATAGTCTGCAATACATATTGTTAAGTTTCGAAAAAAAAGTTAGGTTAGGTTGAGTGGAAGGCCCCCCTCTATACTAGAGACTTACTTGGATAATCGCCCTTTTTCGAAATATTTTTCAAAAACGCTGTATTTCAAAATTTTTTCAATTTCAAGGGTCAAAAGGGCTCTATATCCACAATAAGTTTCAAAAAGCCCTATCTCAATGGAATCAAATGGAATATATTTTTACACAGGGCGTTTTTGAACTGCCCGACTGTCGTTGAAACCTTCTAGGTCATGTCACTCGTAAGAATGGGGTTAACAATATTTTAAGCTTCAACACGTGTACTCCGTTTAGTCAGAAGACTGATCACCATATATAAATGAGCCCACCAGAAAGCCATATCCATAGCGATACAAGAAATAGAGTCAGTCAGGCGCTTCTCAGCTGACTTTTGGTCCATCTGTTCAAGAGCTGAGCAAAGGTAGCCAGTTTGACTACGAATTTACTGCAGCACGCCAACTTCGGTTCACAAGTACCGAATCGGGCCAAATGATCTGCGATACAGTTGCCCAGGATATTGTCCGTCCTAAAGTTCATTCTCTTAGACCGACACGGTTATTCATGGTTGCCAAAATGCTAGCTCCATATCGCCTATGATTAAGTCATTTGTAGGATCCTAAGGACTTTTACTACAGTCTAAAGCCGAAAACTAACTGGATAAACTTGAGGAAGGCTGGGGTAATGCTCAGCCAATCCCCTGATTTAGTGATGGTATTCTAGTCGGAAACCCACACACACACACCAAAAGGCATATCTAGTGGGGTAAGATGGATAAGATGGCGGGGCAATGGATCGCTGCCTGAGTACTTAAGCAGACATAAATATGAACTAACTGCGAATTCTTTGTTTACCTTTTTGGCAGTAAGGCGTGTGGGTTCGATGTCCGTGTGATGGTACTTGAAAGCGGCTTGCGGGTGGTAGTAAGGCGTGTGGGTTAGGTGGCAGTGTGATGCTTAAAAGCAGCATTACAGAGTTTTCGGACTCCCAAATCCGAAGCGCAGTCAGTATTCGAAAAGAAGAAAACTTAGAAGATTATTGACGTATTGCTACACAAGGGATTGCCGAATAGGGGCGTCTGCTCCTTAATTCCATCCACAATCTCTTTCGCTCTGGTGACCTTGCTCGGTTAAAGTCTCGCGGACTTAGAAGTCTGATCCACGATTACATGGATCCAATTGTATACTTTTACGTTTAAATCTTCATACATCTAAACTTTTCGCTTGGGATTTATCTACTCGTCGCTCTTTATAGTCTGTCGCAGCTCCTGCATCGAACCGTCTTTCGGGATATGATAGAATAATAATCACAAGCGTAACTTTTGAGATGGACTGAATTTATCATCTAGGTTCTAAATTTACCTCCCACAGTAAAAGCAATTTATTTTTCGCATGACGTGTGCTCAATTCTAAGATAACAAAATTAAATTAAGGAAGTTGTTAACATGACCTTTTTGTCGTACTTGGTAAACACATTTAAACTTAAAAGGCTTATGACCCTCTTCAATTTGTAAAGGAAATGCAAAAAAAATCGCATTAAACTTTAAAATGTCTGGAAGCGCAGAACAACAACAACAAACATCTAAGCAGGTTGTATGTTGTGTGTACGTTTGACCAAATGTGATATGAGCATACGAAATGGACTGCAGTTAAGTACTTAAATTTATATCGTTATAATAATAACAAAAAGGGTGACTCGTGCCCAACAGCAGTTGGTCGCCACGTTGCTCGATGCGAATTGCCTCCTCTAAAGCCAAAATGTGCGAAAGTTTGAAGTTTCTTTTGTTCGCTTACTTCTGCATTTCTATTTATGATGACGTTCTCTTTGTTGCTTTGTGCTGCATGCTATGCCATTCTATTCAGACTCCCTTTGATGTAACTGCCATATCATCATCATCCGTAGTTGACTCCCAAACAACGTACCTCATTGACCAACTCACAAAACGCGCTCGCCATTGTCCACATTTTATGGCTGGCGGGTATAGTGGCTTGCTGACTTGATGGCTGGCAGCTGGCGGTTGGCATATGGCGTTTACTATAATGTGGTTAGCCAGTACAAACTACTTGTTAGCAATGTTGTGGTGATGTGTATTCGAGGACCTCTGGGTTCTATGAAGTCGAGTTCCAAGGGAACCGGGTATTTGGATTGGGTCACTCCCGACATGATAGCCGGTAGTGCAATCACACGTGCATTAGAATTTGGATTTGGGTCAACACTGTTCTAGATATCCCCCGGACCTGACCTTTTTTATTTAGATCACATACAGAAAGCAAATTGCATTGGGCGCCTTCGTAAATATTATGAGGGTTCCGAGTACGCCACAAGACGGAGTGACTACAAATTGGTTGCCTACGCTGATGACATTGCAATATGATTTGACTACATCGGTGGAGTCTTTTTGGAGTGGCTGTCAACCCCAGCAAAGAGAAACTCGATATTTTCAGGATAAGATAGAGGATCCCTGGCTTCGGGATGACCTCGATTGGCGGAGTACCGCTAGTACTGTCTGAAAGTGTTAGATATCCCGTAATTATACTTGATAGGAAGCTGTCTTGCTAGACTTTTTTGCAAGATGTCGTTAGAAAATCCTCGGCCACCAAGAACTGCTGCAAAAGGGCCCTCGACAAGATCTGGGACCTCTCGCCAAGAGTCGAAACACTGACTTTACGAGTTGGTGGTCAAACCGGTTCTGTTGAGGTTCTTTTCTGGTGGATTACACTGGACACGACCTGAGCCCCAATCAGGCTCTCTGATTATCATTGCTGGGCTAGATATTATCCCGTGTCGGGCAGCCTACTGTGTACCGAAGACTGGCCCTCTTGCTACTTCTAATATACTCCTTTAGAGTAGTGGACTGGTGAATTAGCTAACAGATGCTCAGATGGTTCAAGTATGCAGTGGGTGGGATGGTATTCAGTGCTACTACGGTATCATCGGCGACAGGCAATCACTTTTAAGGTTCTAACCTCTACCGCCGTGGTGCTGTTGAGTGGAAATGCCTTGCCTTCATCCGCATTGCCTCAAACTACTTAACAATAAACATCATCTAGATCTAGGGGCATATAAATAATCTTGGCTTATGTATGTTGCGCAGTATCTCCGGCGACAGGCAATCACATTTAAGGTTCTAACCTCTACCGCCGTGGTGCAGTTGAGAGTGGTCTGGGAATTCTTTGCCTTCCTCTGCATTGCCTTAATCCACTTTACAATAAACATCATCTAGATCCCGAGGCATATTAATAATCTTGGCTTATGTCGCGCAGAACTCTCGACCCGATTGGCTACTTCTGTACCATACGGTGAGTGATGTATAGAATATGGGTTCCGCTGACCACCTTTATTCAGTTCTGGAACGGATGGGCCACGAGTCAGCTGAGCAAAAACTGAGCTGATGTGACCTCATGCGTGAAAGGCCTACCCTTCTGGTGCAGGGTGGACCTTCGATCGATCTTAATTAATTAAAGAGGTCGTAGTAATTCACAGCGGATCCATTTATAGTCCAGTGAGCCCCTTCTTAAAGGCATGGCTGTCACTCAACTTAACCTAACCTAACCTAGATCTCTTTTCAGCCCCTTTTAACTCTTCCAACGATAGTTACTCTACCAACCGTTCTTCGGTTCTTCTTTAGGCCAAGTTCTTTACATCACTTCTCCTTATCCCGCTGTTGTGTGGCTCTGGTTTTTCATTGCTGCCATCTAAATTGTAAGTCTCAGCTACATACTATTAAGTTGTTAGGCATTTTGCGATTTTCTAAGGGGGTTGCTCTGTTCCTTTCTTATTGATTGTGTCCGCTGAAGGGTCTGTGCGCTCTCAATCGTTTTTGTCTATGAGCTATTATCCTTTAATGTATACCGCCAACTGAGCTGCAATATAAATATATAAATTTAAATACATAGTTAAACCTCTTTTGTAGCTTGTCTCAATTTCAATTATGCACTTATGGCGCACATATTGGATTATGTTGTTGCTGTTTGTTTCATTTTTCATGTGTTCTCTTTTGCTACTTAAAAACCGCAATGTCGCATATGGACAAAAATGGTTGCAATTTTTTTTGTAATCTACTTTGAAGTAATTAAGTTCTCACACTTCTTTGGGAACTAAAGCTGAATATGGGAGATGTTACGAAATATTTAAACGAAGAAATTGTTCCATAATAGATCGGACTAGTTCGAGAACATGGGTGTAAGATTTTTGGTATCGGTTTTCCTGGGAACATTACCTTGCGTATAATTGAAATTTTATAATTGATTATTTTTAAATACATTTTCAATTACCGATTTGTAAAAAGCGACCGTATGTTATTTCAATTATTTTTCCGTAAGCCCCTCTTAAGAAACGTAGCCAAATAATAGCTCTTACAAATCACAAAAAAAAAAAACTGCCAAACAATTGAAATACGAATAGTTAATGTACATTCAATTATCTACACCCAATAAAAGAGTAACCAAAACCCCCAGCTCTAATTTAGTCACACTCCAAACTCATACAACCCCCAACTACACTTAAGGACCATTGAAAAGTGAAAACCCATTGACAACGCTTTGCTTTGATTAAAACTTGCATTTTTCATAGACTTCATTCAAATACTAAGTAAATAATCCGCCCTTTCAACGCTTGAGCCTGTTTGTTGTCTCCAAGGACATTTAAGTACACATAAGCTGTATGCGAAAGGCCAAAGGAATTATTTTGGAAATTGTAAAAAAAATGTTTCACCCAATTAAACATTTATGTATATTTAGAAAGTATTTTAACAAACATATGCGATTATAAATTGTGCATGCAAATATGTATTCCAATACCCTTAAGCTAAATGAGCAACAAATGTCGTTAATGTTGCATGAAGAAGAGCGATTATAATGATGATGATGATGGTTAATATTGCTGAGCAACCCAAATGTGAAGAATATGAATGAAAATATTTTGAATGAGAAAGGATTTAAAGTAAATAACAAGGGTAGTTTGATAAGTCATTCTTGCACTTTTCGTAGTAAGAAAACGAAAATTATGGATTTCTCAATTAACAAATTATCTCAAAAACTGAAATTTCAAAATATCTTGAAAACTATTCTACTTTTAAACCAAATGATTACATTTTCGGAATCAGCAGAAAATTCTACATAGAAATTGTGTAGCAAATGTCGAAGATATGAAAATTTCGGAAAATTCCTTGGGTAAAAACAGAAAATTTTTGATTGAGGACTTTCAATATAATAGGGCTTATAAAGTCGAGGAGGCTTATAAACGTAGGAGGGCTAACTTTTTTTCGTTCATAGACTTTTTTCTGATTTTAAAGTGGTTAAATCTGAAATTCTATATAAAATTGGTTTTTTTTTTCACAATTCGTTAACTCGAAAATTAGATCTCTCCACAGGAAAATTGATGTGATATTCGGAATTGGGATCAGATTTTACATTAAGAAAATATACCTTCATTCTTGGAGATTTTTTTTTGTCGAGTAGTGTTATGGACCATTTCAAGTATGTTCCAGAAATAGCAAATTATAAATCTGTCCCTATTACTAAAACATTTCAAAGCAGGAATACTTGGCTTTTCTCTTACAATTGGAATTTTGCGTACCTTTTTTCTATTCCCTGCCAAAGTCGAGAGTACTCTATTTCCTATCCATAGAGTACTTCAATTGGAGCATCAGAGTACTCCAAATGTAATCCTTTTTCATATAAAAATTGTGCTCCAATTAACATTGCGATGTCCTAGGACTGGACCACCTACTCCAACCTTCACTTTGTTTCTGCTACTCCTTGGCGTATCTACTGTCAGAGCACCTTGCAAATTGCTCCAATGTTCTTACTGTCAGAGCGATAGTGTCATGATTTTCGTCGATAAGGCACGAGCAATGATCGGCTTTCAAAAAGCTGAAGGTGGTCCGATTAGGTATACAAAGGATTACTATTGGACTACTCCAATATCAAAAATTGGAACACATAATCCAACAATTTTACAGGGTTACCTCAAAGCCTATGACTCAAAAAAGATGCTGTTACAAACATGGGATTAGCTCTCAGAAAACACCGATACAGAACAAGATCCCTATTTGAAATCTAAGTATGAAAATGAAATAAAAAATAAACGTAAAGAGCGTTAGATAGGGAACAATACCAAAAATATTATGACTAAGGGGGAAAAAAAACAAGAACTGAAGATTAAAAAGAAAATGTCAAGAATCTTGGAACAAATATTAGAAAAGTAAGGAGGAGCCAGCCAAAATTAGAACGACTAAAATTTCAACAAAGGGATGAAGGGGATACATAGAGAAAGGAAGAAGAAATAACGAAAATATGAGAAAATTGACAAACGAAATAAAAATAAGCAATATTCAGAAAAGAAAGGAAAATAAAACAAAATATGCAGCCGAGAAAAATACTAGTAAATCGACAATAAATAATAATAAACAAAGGAAAAAAGGGAAGAAAGGAAAAATTACACAACTCCCCAAGGTTGGGGGACAAGACCACCCTTTTCCTATACATTTTGACGCGCTGAACACGAATGCAGTGTCCGTTTTGGTCCAGCACGTCTGGATTTTTTTCTAACCTCAAAAAATTCGTATACCACTAAACATATGACATACTTATTTTGTGCTGGACCAAAACGGACAACGAATTTGTGTTCATCGCGTCAAAATACATAGGAAAGGGTGGTCTGATCGCCCAACCCCGACACTTTTTTTGTGGGTCTGTGTTATTAAATAAAAACAAGTAAGGAAGTCTAAGTTCGGGTGAAACCGAACATTACATACCCAGCTGTGCACATAAAGTGGGCGTGATCGTTCACCGATTTTTCTTATTTTCTGTGGTAGTACTCTACATAAACATAACATGCCTGGTACCTAGTTTCGTAAATCTATCTCACATCGTTCTGAAGTTGTTAGCAGTCGAATTTAAAAATTGCTTGACTCATAAGTGGGCGGTGCCACGCCCACTTTCCAAAATTTTGAAAAAATTATGTAAAGAATATGAAAGTTGATGTATGTACCAAATTATATTATTATAGCGAAATCAGTTAATTAGATATGGACTTTTCAATATTTCCACCTCCTTTCAATATAAGTAGGCGTGGTCGCGAAGCGATTTCGTTTATTTTCTATAGCTGAATTTACCACAACAATAGTATGTCCTCTACGAAATTTCGTTATACAAGCATAAACTGTTCTGAAGTTATTAAGAGTCAAAATTTTAAAATTTCTTCAAATATACGTGGGCGGTACCACGCCCCCTTTTCAAAAATTTTTATAAAATCGGCCTTAGAACATCTAAAGCAATACATATTGCAAATTTTATCATTGTAGCTGCTTCTAATATTGAATTAACCCATTTTATACGTTTTTCGAAATTTTCGATATCGAAAAAGGGGCGTGGTTATAGTCCGATTTTACCCATTTTCAATAGCAATCTATTCTGAACCCAAATAAGTACGCATGCCAAATTTGGTGAAGATATCTCATTATTTGCTCAAGTTATCGTGTTAACGGACAGACGGACGGACGGACGGACGGACGGACGGACATGGCTCAATCAAATTTTTTTTCGATCCTGATCATATTGATATATGGAAGTCTATATCTATCTCGATTCCTTTATACCTGTACATCCAACCGTTATCCTAACAAAGTTATAATACCCTGTGTACAAGTACAGCTGGGTATAAAAAACATTAAAGGATATTATGTTAAAAGAGAGTTAGAGAGGGAGAATAAAGAACAAAGCGATGGATAAGAAGGACAAAAGAGAGATTCAAAGGGTCTTATTTCGAACTTCGAAATCCCTTACTAAATTTTGGAGGATAACTTCGAAAAACGGGGTACATAGTTTTTTATGTATTTCTGAATCTATTCACAAAAGTTGGTTAGATCCCAAGCCCAGAAAAAAAGTTGATTTTGGTACACTATACACCACAATCAACTTTTTTTTTCTGGTCCAATTTCCTACAAGAAAGGTGGTCCAATTAACACGGCGATGTCCTAGGATTGGACCACCTATACATATACAATTAGTACTCCATAGAGTACTCCAATGTTAAGCGAGAGTTGGAGTAGGTGTTCCTCTCTCGCTACTCTTTGTACTCCAACCGGAGTAGTCTAGTTGGACCTTTTTTGGAAAATACTTTTGTGTGGGTGTTTCATGGAGTATTCCTAGCTGGATTAGCTGGTCTAATCCTTCACTTTCCAGTGTTCGAAAAGGGTCTGATAAGAGGCTTGGGATCTTCGAAACATGTTTCCCTTACCATCGCTGTACGTAAATCAGTTAAATGGTAGAATAAATTAAATTAATTAGGTACAAAAATAATATAAAAAAACTAAAAATAAAAGAAAGAAAACTTCATTAGAATAATAGAAAAATTATGTACTTAGTTTGTGGTTATTGACATTTCATACGCATGCGCTATTCTCAATTAATTTGCATGTCAAGTTTGAAATGGTCCGATAATTGCCTTCCTGCTATTTTTTTTTTCTCTTTTTTTCACACCACAAAGTACCATTTGCCTATGCCACATTTAGCAGCAAAACGATTAATGACTGTTTGTCTTTACGCCATTTCCTACATTTCTGGGTGCATATGTACTTTAACGCACATTTAATCTACATAAGTATGCACTTTAGTAACACGTGTGGACCTATGTGCTTGTGCGTGTGGTGCATTTGTTGCAGTTGACTTACCAAATGGTCTAATGTAAACTTCCTGTTTATGTAAAAAAATCACAATTGTTGCCTTTGTTGTTGTTGTGATAGGTATCTACAATTTACATATTTGCATTTCTATCATATATGTATTTTACTTGACTTTTGTTAGTTGGTATATATTACAGGGAGTCATAAGAATTTTTGCATCGAATTTTTCCCGACTTTCAACCGAAACCTTTTTCTTTTTTCACGAGCTAGAGGATGTTTATTTTTAGAAAATTAGAAGCCAATAACTACTCCGGGTTATCGAATGTTTCACTGTCTGTGTGAATGTTTTTTTTTTTTTTTTGAATTGATTACTTTTTCCACAGATGTATTGCTGGAGGTTTATCTTGAGATACATGACACATTTTTCCAATGCTACTGGAAATGCTAATTTTCTTTTTAAATTTTTTTTTCTTTTTCTTTTTTTTTTCTTTTTTTTATTTATTGGTACTTTATGTGATTTAGTGATTGTAGTTCCTTTTACATACACGTGTTGTTGGTTGCTAACACTGTGCAGCAATTTTAGGTCGATATATTCCTTCAATTCGCCCCTTAGTTCATTCATTTGCCAAGTTTTCCATATAGGTTTATGGAGTTCCAAAGCTATTAAATATAATTTAAATGCAATTTTCTTGCAATACTTGTACAATGTGTGTACATGTGCGCATGCATTTTTTGTTATTTGACTCCATTCTTTTAGTACTTTCAGTATTTGTTTGTCCCACATTGTAAACCAAATAGTCAGGCAACACTTTTTTCTCATACCTACAGCGGATATTGATTTTAATGTTGTTGCTTTTTGTATTCCACGAATTCTACAGTTTAGCGTATAGCACACCTATTTCCCGTTTTACCTACTCCGATATTTACGCATATTAAGGTGATCCTATAATAGATGAAAAATTGTTGTCTACTCTACATTACGTGATATCTGAATCAGCGTCACTATTTCCCAGAGTGCTCGGTCTAGTATGAAAGTTCCGTGGGATCATGATCGTATAAGCTATTACATCCCCTAGATAGATATCTGTAAATATTTTTACCACTGCATATGTTCTGTCAGATCCCCCAGCTTCAAGACAGATATACTTTGACGTCTTCATGGCATCAAGAGCATATTTGAAAGCTTTAACATTTTCTCTTATCACACAAGGCCTACATTTTAAAAAAAAAGACGTGAGTACCAAGTACTCGTGACGTTTGATGTGTACACATGACTATCCGCACATAATTTTAATTAAATTATTATTTTTAAACGTATTTCCTCCTCAGAAAATGCGAAAATAATGCTGCTAACTCATCGAATTACCCTCAAAATAGCAACACAAATTTGGTTATTTTTGCGATCTTTGTAAAGTCATCAAAATAATCTTAAAATGACCTGAAATTGATTCCAAAATCACCCACGAGATGATCCAAAAATGATCCCAATATGAACCCAAAATAACCCCCGTACAACCCAAAACATGATCCCAATATGACCCCTAAAAAATTTACCCCAATAGACCCCCGAAATGATCCCAAAATGACCCCTTTCCTTTCCTCCGGCTTTCACTTTTCTTTCTCTTTTTTCCCCGTTCCTTTCCCTTTCCTAACTTTTCTTACCTTTCCTTGCCTTTTTTTCTCTCCTCTCCTTTCCTTTTCTTTAATTTTCTTTTCTTTCCTTTACAATCCTTAACTTTAAGTTTCCTTCCTTTAATTTAATTTTCATTCCTTTCCATTCCTTTCTTACTTTTCCTTTCCTTCCCTTTCTTTTCTTTCCTTTCCTTTCCTAATCTATCGTTTGCTTTCCTTTCCTCTCCTTTCCTTCCCCCTCCTTTCCTTTTCTCTCCTTTAATTTCCTTTCCTTTTCTTTTCTTTCCCTTTCCTTCCTTTCCTCTTCTTTCCCTTCCCTTCCATCCTTTATCTCACGACATAAACCTCTCTTACACTTACATACATCCTACACTTACATCTTATATTTACAAGAATAAAATACATAGAATGTAACTTTTTCTGGATATACCCCCAGCGGAAAGATGTTTAGACATAAAAAAATGAGACCACTTTTCTTTCGAATTGAGTCCCTAAATACAAAGGATGACTGCTGGCCACTTCAGATCCATTAACCTGTTATCATTTCGCAAATGCCAAGTATTAAAATAGATACCCTAGTTTTATGTATCTACTTCACATTCCCCTCTCCCTTTTCTTCCATTAGTCAATCCAGCAATAAAACAATTTGTGACTAATTAAATCATTTTAGTTCATTTTCTAGTAAAATAATGCGTTTAAATTTTTGCATGATTCTTATCTAAGTTTTGTTGCAGCAATAAAAAAAACCTTTAGGCAACATTGTTGCTGAGTTTTCAAATATACACCTTGTGTTTGCCTACTTTCATTGCAACTCAACTTATGTAATCACGAAGTATCTACGAGTTATTGCTGACTGCCTGGTTGCCTATTTGGACATAGCAACGATATAGCTGTTAAATACATGCAAATAAATTGTACATAGTGCAAACCTCAGGCAACTGAAATCATAAAAATCACACATCACACATATCTAGCTACTAGTTACATTGTTGTTGTTGCAACTTTGCTTGCCACATATGATTTTGTGTTGTTGTTGTTGCTGCATGCCTGCCATTTTTCATTTCCGCTGCATGTCAACATATGGCACATTCGGGAGTTGATGTGTTGTTATTGTTATTGTTGTGGTTACATGAATACATGCAATGCAAACATATGTTGCTAATCTCTCTAAAGCTTTTCACTTATTCAACTTTCGCACTTAAAAACTCACTCCTCTCTTACTCGCATAGGTACATACATACATGTCAATTTGAATTAAGAGAATAGTGCTGAAATTTTTGCTTCGAAATGACAGTAAATGCAACCCAGTTTGGATGGAGAAGTACGTAAAAAATGTAAAACAACATTAATCTGGTATTAAAATAGGATATGACTAGACCACAAATGGGTCAAAGTAAAGCAGACGAAGAACGGTTATTGTACTAGGCTTGGATATTTTTTTATCAAAAGAACGAGTGAACTAAATCGTGTGATGTTGTTTTTACAAAATATTGGAACTAGGCCAATTCGTCGAACTATAGTTCGATAAGGTGACTGAACTAAGATCCTACAAATGTAGTTCCATGGTTTGCACGAACTAGAAGCGAACCACTCCTTTTTGTGACATACACTCTCCGAAATAAATTGGCCTAATTAAATATTAATATGGCTAAATGTTTATTGGAACGAGTTTTCGTCATCCCTTGTCAATTTTGGTTTGTGTTTGATTTCGTTCTGATTTGTTTCTATCCGTTGTCATGTATTTATAGTCAGGTAATGTTTTTTTTTTCATGTTACTTATTTTCTTTTTTTTGAAAATTTGTATCGTGCAACTGTTATGGTTTCAGAGATATCACTTTTTTTAAATTTACTAGGATACATTTTCGACAATACTATCAAAAGTGGGCTTGCTATCAGCCGATTATTGTATGTCTACCTTAAAGTTGGAATAGGCTTGGTCAGAAAAGTGACAGGACCACGCCCATTTTCAACTCATTTTTTCCAATCAGTGTCACTGTATGCTTCTTTTTATTATCATGGTTTCAAACAGAGTCACGTTTTGGTCAGTGTCACTGTTATGTTTCCGATCATGCTCACTGTGAGAGTCGCGGTTAAGGCTCCAATCAGTGTCACTTTCTTTGTTTCGTTCCTTGTCAGGTTCTGGTTAGTTTCAAGTTCATGGTCACTGCACTGTAAGGTACCAATCAGTGTCGCTGTAATGTTTCCGGTCATAGTCCTCAATATCGATCACTGTATTACTTATTATAACCACTCCCACCGCCATTCTTACCCCTATCACAATCATAATCAACCTGTTTCTTTTCTCTCATCTCCCTTTTCCTTTCCCCAGGTAAGGTTAGGTTCAAGTGGCTGCCTCAGAGGCACACTTAGGCCAGTTTTGAAAGGCCCGTTGCGATACCATCAACACTAGGAAAGTCAGTCCCGGGACCAGGCCATATGGAAAATTCCCGAGTTGTTGGGATTCTCCTCATAGCAGAATCCCTTGACTGAAACTCCTAGCTTGCATGTGGCAAACGGCATACCTAAGCGCTCTTTATCCCGAAGAACCTGTTTGGTCGTGCCCTGCCTGGCATGTGGGTCTGCCTTATAGTTTCCCTCAATGTCCCTGTGTTCCGGGCCCCATGTGAGGTTCACGCGGTTCTGTTGGGCCATCTCTTGAAGAGATCGACTACAACTGAGCGGCAGTTCAGAGTTGAACGAATAACAGCCAACAGCTTTGATGGCCGCTTGGCTGTCGCTGAAAATATCCTCGCCGATAGCGCGTTTACTTATCCAGGCTGCGGCATCCAAGGTTGCTGAGCCTTCAGCCTGGAAGACGCTGCAATGATCAGACAGTCTGAAGAAGATCTCAAGTTCCAGATACCTTGAATAAACCACTCCCCCAACTCTGCCGTCTAACATCGAGCCGTCAGGTTCTTTCCCCACCTACTTTCCTTTTATTTTTGCTATACTCCCAATTTTTCGTCTTTTCCTTTTCGATTTTGTTTGTTTTTTCTCTTCCTGGGTTTGATTGGAACCATTTCTACCCAATCTTTTACCAGTTTGACACTAGGATCCTCCATACCTGGAGTAAAGATGTTTATACATACAAATATTTGGGTTCAAGCTGGCAAGGCTTGAAAGAGCTGGATCAAAAAGGATTACTATTATAAGGCGATTAAGATTTCAGCAAACATTTTGAAACAAATTTGAAAAACGTTTAATAAAAAACATGAAAAAAGAGCTTATATATAAAAAAATTGAACTAAAATCCCAAACAAACCCCAACTAACGAAATTCTTCTTCCTTTTATATTTCCAGCAAAAAACCGAGCTAAGTCCACCCACGCATCAGTCACACAACGCCTCCTCCGATACGAGTAGTACACAAAATACCAACAAAAGCGGCAATGGTGATAACAACTTTAACACTGGCGCAGCTGGGCCAACATCTGCTTCAATATCCGCCACAATCGCATCATCTGCATCAACAGCGTCGACACAGCACTCAACCTCCACCGGCGGCACACACAAATATATTTCAACAGCAGATAGCAAAAGTGGGGGTGGCGGTGGTGGTGGTGCAGCAGCAACAAATATAAGTGCGAGCAATGTTATCTCCACGACACCCAAAAATGCTGCAGGCAGCACCAACAACAGCAATAGCAATAACAATCCAAGTAGTCAATACTCTAGCAACAAGGATCAGCATCAACACCATCAGCATCGTGATGACCGTTATGCAGCGTCTGCTCAATCATCCTCTACGACGACGAACAGTGGTACGAATAATAATGTTGGCAATACAACAAATACGGCCGCCAATGCGCCCAGTCTGTACGTGTCTGTGCCACTCTCCACCGCCAATGTACCTGGAATCAATTTACCAACAAGTAGTAGCGCGGCGGGTGGCGCGACAGGTGAGTTGGCGTGTCCCCATATTTTGTTCGTCCTCCGTTTTTTTTTATTAAAATAAATTCACAATTTTGATTGCATTTTTTTCGACCTTTCTCTCATTTAGAACATCATGCACCACCATCACAATCAACGCGTGCTGCAGCGGCAGCTAACAGTCAACAACAACAGGGTGGTGCAAGCAGCGGCGCGTCAGGTGCACATGCGAACACCACAACAGCATCAGTGAGTAGTAGTGGCGGTGTTGTCCAATTGGAACGTCAATCACCACGCATTCACCATCAATCGTCAGCGCTCTCCTCCGAACATCATAGCAGTAATAGTAATAGTAGCTATTTTGCTAATACAACAACACATAGCAGTGTTATACATCAGAGCGGGAAATCGCCATCGGGAGGCAATATGTTGCTCAGCACTGCAACCAGTAATCCCAATTTGATGGCGACCACAACAGAGGCTGGCAATCTGAAAATTAGTTATGAAAAACAAACGACGCGCGTTAGTCAGCTGCAGGAACAGGGTACAGCGCCAGTGCGGAGAAGCAGGTAAGAAGAAGATTTTTTGTTTGGTTGCTGCGCTTCCTTTATTCAGTACATATTTGCAAATGCTCGCATTCACTCACCAAAATAAACACATACACATGCACTTGTGTTACACGCTCATGCGCAATAATGCACTCATCACTACCTCAGCCACTTTTCAGGCGCTGTTTTGCATGAGCGCCAACTTAATAACTCACAAAATCCTACTCACATTAAAAATAACGCTGCATGTGGTTATAGACAATAAGAATCAGGGATCCAAGAGCTTTAGACTTATAAGGTGTATTGGGAAAAGGTAATTTTTTATTACAAAAATTGTTAATAGTTGACTTAAATTGTAGCAGTAAAATAATACCGGGTTGTGCGACGGGATTAAGGTAAACCCTGCGGGTTAGGGCTAAGAATATGCCCGAGGTAGGCACACTGGTCGTAAGAGGCGACTAATATGCACATAGGTAATGACGTGCTAACTCGATGGTTGATCCACTGATATGATGCCTCTCACCTCTCATTACCCATATTCTGCTTCCTTACGGATAGAGGGATGACATGACCTAGAAGGCTCCACTGGTCATACCAAATCGCGCTCCCGAGACAGTCGGGCATCACCGTAAGGGAGTACCGGAGCGTACCGGGTTCATATCCGTCATGTAAATTTCGACATCACTCCCGAAAAACTTCGGGGAGTATTTTTGTTGTTAACAACAACAACAACGAGATAAAGACCGATCTTTTTATTCTCCTGCAAATTGGCGTGACCCAAATTGTATCTGCTAAGCCAGATGATGTTTTTTGTTGGCAGAAATACATTCAGAGGGCCGGGGGACGAGCCCCAGTGGGTTGTGGGTTTCGAATATGCCCGAGGTAGGTATGCCGGTCGTAAAAGCGACTAAAATCCACTTCGATCCCGACTATGGGGTCAACGAAATCGTTCGGATCATACCGAATTCACATCCGGCAAAGGACTGTCAACATCAGTACGGCTCTGTCTGGTCCGTCACGATACTTTTTATAAGTCGATCATCCGACTAGACAACCACAGGGACGAGCCCTTTTGCAATTTTTTTTTTTTAAATATTACTTGTCCCGGTCCTTGAACCTCGGACTTTCGGTGTAGTATGCCAGCACAATACCAGACCGGTAGGTAGGGATCGTTTGATAATATAATTAGGCTTACTACAAAGCCTACACGGCTAGTTTCTTGTATTGCCGGTTCTACGAGAACGGTACCAGTACTTGTGCTGTACCCATCGTGCCGAAAAGACCCGGGCCGTTTTCTTATATCGACCCGGCCAAGAGCAATACACTCGGGGTGACCCTGTCTGACATTTAGGCAGGGCTACACCTCGCTACAACAACAACAACAGACATAGGAAAAAAGCGTAATCTAAGTTCTAAATATATTTTCCATTCAGAGAGTTTAAAACTTGAAAATATATGTTTTGGATAACCAAACGATTTTAATCGTGTTATTTACAGCCCCAGGTAGACTTTTCCATTGATTCTAAAGAAAACGTCCATTGTCTGGATAAACTTTGTTCGTATTTTCTTTTTGTATAGGCATTGTAACAGTTCTTTGGAGAAGAAATACGCTCCGACAGCTTGTATAGATATGTTGACAGATATGTAGCTCACGTTGACAACATAAACGAGATCGTAAGAGTCGGGGTTGTTTACTTCATTTCCTTCCATGAGTGTAACTTCTGGCTTCTGACATAAAGAAGGTTTTCAACTGTTCTCGGTTGACTAGGGCCAGCTCTGTAGATCCAAGTTCTAAGCTGTGAGATAAGTTATCTCGCATCCTGGAAGTGGGCTGTGTCCCGTCACCCCTTTTCGGGCTGTGTGTTATAGTAGACGGGTTTTGTGTAAAGAATTGGCTTTGATAAGTTCTCTCTACATAGGAATATTAAAATCGTAGTCGAGGGCTGGGGTTTCATTGACGTAGCTGGTAGGCTCACTGATGTCACTGAGATTTGCGGTTCGTGTAAAAGGAAACTTGGTATTATTTTACTGGAAAAACAAAAGTCAACATTTGACAATTTTTTTAATGTTCGATATTTTAGCGCCGCTTATGTCTTTGCCTCTAATACGGTCCCTGAATAAAACTCGAAACACACATTAAAGTCTGAATTATATTTTAATATTATTTACTAATACATTTTCTATTTTGACTAACATTTAGATACTAAAATCGGTATTTTTTAAAATTTAAACACTATTTTCAATATTTAGTTACTTTTTTTTATAGTTTCAACTAAGTTTTTTTTGCTTTTGCTGCTGTTGTTGTATAAGAGCGCCCAACTAACTACGAGAGCTGCAGAGTAACTCTTAATAAAAAAAAAAAACAAAACAAAATAAATAAAATGGATACAGGCTACTAAACACTCATGAAATCTAAATTCAAAATCAATATGGCTTCAGTGAACTGATTTTCAAAAATCACTGACGAAGTAATTGGATATACCATAAAAGAAGTACCGCCCTGACTCAAGTGCGTGCTGTTCACAAAATATTAAGGATTTACCTAAAATGTTAAATCAACAACTAAGTATAAAGTCCAAGCGACTTAAGTTAATATCCGGTCAAGGACTGTCCCATCAGCAATATGTAAAATTTAACGCAACCTTCACTTTGACCAGCACTGGAGCAAATTGGCTTATGTTAAATCGAAACAGATCAATTATTGATGGAAGCTTCAAAATTACATATGAAAATGTGATTCTGCCAGAACAGAACTTAAGCGTTGGGTATAAATGTCATCATTGAAACAACCTATGATACGGTATAAAATATGGAATTTTATACTCACGGACGATTATACAATAATTTGAATAGAGCTTGAATAGTTGGTACCCAACACTCTAAAGCTTACATGGGTCAGAAGTATATACATAGATGCGAATTTTTCACTTTTTTAAGAGATAAAAAACTTCGTACAAAATTTTCGCAATTTTTTTTTTTTTGTTTGAGAAGCTCAATAAAATTAATTTGTATAAAGGCATGCTTTGTGCGTCAAAATAGCAGCTCCAAATTTTTCATAATTTTTTTAGCTTCAACTTATCCATGCTGAATTTTTAACATTGTAAATAATTATTTTTTTTTTCTTAATTTACTTCATTTTAAAATTGTGTTAATAGTTTTTTTGTATTAAAATCACTACACACAAAAACATAAACATAGAGGTTACTATTCAAAGCAAAC
The DNA here is from genome assembly GCA_964058755.1 of Campiglossa producta. Taxonomy (NCBI): domain Eukaryota; kingdom Metazoa; phylum Arthropoda; class Insecta; order Diptera; family Tephritidae; genus Campiglossa; species Campiglossa producta. Next base: position 157,506,745 of record CAXKVI010000001.1, read on the forward strand.
ATACATAAAAGTTAGGTTATGTTGAACATAAATAAAATTTAGGTTATGTCGAACCTTAATATAAGTTAGGTTATGTTGGACTTGCATATAATTTGTGTATACCAAATACAATCAGGTGGCGTACTTCGAAACCTTCCGTCTCATATTCTACCCTACTCGAACCATTTTGTGGATTCCGCGAAACTCAGAATGACCTTTGATTTAATTACCGAGGGCCCCACAGCACGGGACATTTACACAGGAGATGCCTCACCGTTTCAGGCTCCTCCTGAATTTGCAAATGGTGCAAAAGTCTCGCCTTTTGGCTAGTTCTCTAACCTATCTCGAATCGAGTTCTAGTGTAGATCTCTACTGTTGCCTTCGAATAGAGAATAGTTAGAGAATTACCCTAGTTATCTAACGTAAACACGAATATTTCACTAACGTTAGAGACTGTGTTTGTTGGGTTATGCCTCGTTAAGAGCTTACTGGTCACGAGCCTAAACCTTTCCAGGACTGTGAAAGTGGAGCGGATGTCACGGTATCCAGGCACCCATACCAGGTGAATCGATAGTTGCTCAGCTATCTCGTTGAGAGATTTGCGGCAGCCCTACACAGTCCTGGAATTACATGTAAATGCCCCCAGCGCCCTGAGAGCTGCTTGACTATCAGAGAAGATGTAAACATCACCATTATTGATGTCCATTGTCTTTAGAAATTCTACAGCTTCCTGTATTGCAGCCACTTCCGCCTGAATGACACTACAGTGGTCAGGCAGTCTAAATCACGTACACCCCTCCCCTGTGTACATATTTATTGAACCGTTGTCTTGGGGAGGTACAGTGTCCCAGCATTCTCTTTCCGGAATTGTGATATAAAATTTCTTCTCGAAACAGTACTTCGATCTACAGTTGTCCGAACTGTACGCGGGGAGATCGTTTAGAATGGATGAGTGACCTTCACAAAGGGACCTCCATCCTGGTAGACACCTCAGTCGCAAAGCGGAGCATGCCGCAAAAAGTTTACCGCATAAGTCAATCGGTCGAATGTTCAGAATTGCATTCAGCGCGTCTGCCGCTGTTGTGCTCATCGCTCCGCTAACACATTTAGGCTAATCTTATTTTATTACAAAAAAAATCTGATAGGTGGCAACACTGTCAAAATATTCGAAATGTACTTTGGCTGCACATTTACATCGCAAATCCATTCTTCCCTGCCGAGAGCTAACGCTAATTAGGAACACCAAAGGAGAACAAACCCTTCAACTGTTTTTTATGATGAGAATACCATCTGGCCCCTACGCCTACACTCATTCCACCGATATTCGCCATTAGTATGACGAAATATTTTCGCCGCAAACAAATTCTTGGTTTGATTTAACAGAAATTCGTTTTTAATTTTTAATAATTTTGTACATAAAATTTATTTTTTATAAACTTTTTCTAAGCTACTACCAACATCATTCAAACGAATTTCACCACAATAACTGTTAAACACAAAAAACCTAACCTAAAAAAAACAAAACATAACCTAACATTATTGAGAATTCACCAATTCTAATGCCCAGCTGACCCATACATGCATACATTTGTACATTATAAACAAAAACTTAACCCACCACACACTCAAGCAAGCGCCACCAACATAAACTGCACACACCTGCATTGAAACATAGTACATGCTCCCACACTAAATTCAAAATGCATTTAAGCCGATTTTAAAATGAACGCTAAAATGTCAATATTTTTTTTACATTTTCTCTTTTTCTCTTCAAACAAAAAAAAAAAATTAAATTTTTAAAAATACACGCAAAATAAATGGCTCAACTCACTTTCCTTACGTTTACACCACACTCCCAATAACCGTATGTGCCTAACATGCGCTGCGCTCATTCTTATAGATCACGTTCTGGTGAGAGTAGTGGCATGCAAGCGCAACACTTGCAACAACAACACAAACAACAGCAGCAACAAAGTGCACAAGAGCAGCAACAACAACAGCAAAAATCCAATTCACGCTCTAGCAAGAAACGTGCTGCAGCAGCAGCTGCTGCCGCATTAGTTAGTGGTGGCAAAAATCGTGATTCACCAGTTGAAAAATTACTCAAATCATCACCATCGCCAATACAACACAATTTTCGCACTGAGCTAGCAACACCAACGCCACCACCCAATGCACCTTCACCACTTTCATTGCCACCGCCAAGCACACGTACACCAACGCCAACAGCAACACCTACACCCACGCCCACACATACACCATCACCATCACCGATTGTAATGTTACATGGTGTTGGTGGTGGTGGTGGTGGTGGCAACAACAGCAATGCATCGCCCACGCGTCAGAAGGGCGATGGTGGAGTCGGTGCAATGAGCACCGGTAGTGCTAATAATGAAAATAACGCCGCTAGTGGTGCATCTAACGTGACAGCAGCAAATCTTGCATTAACTGACTCAGCAGCCTCTGCGGTTTCAACGTCCGCTGCGCATGATAAAGCACAGGCAGCTTCCGCCGATACTGTCGACGGTGTGGCAGTTAAACGGAATACTGCTGACGCAGTAAATCTAAGTAGTAATAAAAGTAGCGGTATGAGTAGTAGACGCAGTGGTGGTGGTTCGGGCGCATCAAGTTCGGCAGCAGCTGTAACGAGCAGCAGCAGCAGCACTTTAGGTTCGTCGTCGCAAATGGTCGCTACAAATTTGAGCGGTAAACCTTTGAATAAAAAATTATTGCGCGCACAACAAACGCTCTACCAACAACAACAACAAGAGTTAGCCGCACAACAACAACAACAGCAACAACAGCAAAAACGTTCGCCTGAACGTAATAAAAATGGCGGCAGCGGCGCTGGAAGCAGCGGAAGAAACGCTGCTAGCTCCACCACAAACCCCTCGGCTGTATCCTCTTCTTCTTCCTCTAATACAGCTAAAGTTGCGCCTGCCAAGGGCGCAACTAATACCCTAACCTCCAAATCCTCTAATGCTTCTTCCTCAAACAACACTGCTACAGCAACTTCTGCTTCTTCTTCTTCTTTTACTAACACAACAAACAATAGCAAAAAAAGCAATAACAACTCCAATAATAACAGTAATAATAGTAATAATGGTAAAAGTAGCAATAGTAGTACTAGCGCCACTAACAACAATGAGCTGCAAGCGCAACAACAGCCGAATTTACAGCAACAACAACAGCAATCTAGTATTGTTGCTGCTGCTGTTGGCGATAGTAGTAATGATATCATAGAAATTGTGCAATTAACCCCATCCAACACCTCCTCTACTTCTTCTTCGACGCTAACTCAACAACAACAACAACTACAACATCAAAAAACAACAAATGCCGCTGCAACAACTCCACACCCAACAACAAACACCTCTACTGGTTCGCACCAAAGAACACCGGATAGCGGCATCTTCTCATCCTCCTCATTCGTCGCCAATAGCAGCACAATCTCAAATGCATCCTCAAGCAGCAGTAGTAGTAGCGGTGGTGGCGGCCTCAAATTTAGCTATGAACCTCAAGCTACCAGCAACGTTGGTATCATAGCACCCGTCATTGATTCAACCGCAGCACATTTACTCACCGCTGTCACTACCGCAGCTGCGTCGTTAAGTGGTAGCAATATGACTACAACAACCACCAACACAACCTCAACATCTACAGCGATCAAAGATTCACCGCCAAGCTCTCCGGGTTCGGAAGTCGGCGCTACAGCGGTGGCGCCACGTAAGCGTGGCCGCAAAGCAAAGGATCCCCTCGCCAATGAAACAAAAGTTGATGTAAAAGTATTTCAAAATGGTGGCGCTCCTACAACAGGCGCTACTGCTGGTGCTGTACCAAGTGGTACGACAACAAGTAGTACTCCAGCGGGTGCGATACCCAGTGGTGGCGCCGCTGCCGGTGGTGGTGGCGCAGTAATGCACACTGCCGCTCATATGCTTGGCAACCAATTAAACCCGAATAGTAATTTCGCACAAAAGTTGACGGATCAATTGCATATGGAAATACAGGATCATAGCATTTATACTGCTGATGCAGTGACACCACAATATATTGGTGTGCCCTTCCCCGGGAAGACAACGGTGAGTCATCGCGAAAAGATTATATATGTACGTAAAAAGGTATTTACTATTATTATTTGCTCTTTTCTTTTACAGCGCAATCCAACTACAACGTCGAACGTGTCGAGCAACTCGACGTCTGGCGCCGGTTCTGGCAGTATTACAACATCCGCTGCAGCAACAGAGATTGGTGGTGGCACTTCCTTGGCTTCAATGTTTGGTAGCGGTGTTAATGGCAATATGGCTATTCCGCAGAGTTTAGAGCAATTACTCGAACGTCAGTGGGAGCAGGGCTCCCAATTTCTCATGGAGCAGGCTCAGCATTTTGACAGTAAGTTTTTGAAATTTATGTTTTGTATGTTTTTACAAGGGTTTGCCCTTATCATAACCTTTGAGGCTATGGCGAATCGGCAGTCGGACAAGCCTGCCAAATCGGACCACTCGTCTAGTGAGCGGAAGACTACCCCATGTGGTTGTTGTTGTAACCGCAAAATGACTCCCCGAAGATAGCCGGATACGAACCCCGTACGCTTGCGGTACTGCCCGACTGTCGTGGTAGCGATTTGGTATGACCGGTGGAACCTTCTAGGTCATGTCATCCCTCCATCCGTAAGGAAGGACCACCCCATCGAGGCTCCCGGTTAAAATTCACCATATCTTTAGTAACGATTTAAACATCTCAGAATCTGTTTCGGCAAAACGACTTCTGAAAATAAGACTTCTCCGAACTGGCAGCGAGATCTTGCAAGCTTCTTCATCAAGGTATTGCCCTAATTCAGGGAGTGCAAGTTTTTTACACATTTCTCCCATCCGTATAACACAAGGCCGCGAACGAAGCCTTTTGAATTCACTGCTCAACGCGAACTTATCTTTGAATAAAACTTCGTAAAGGCTGGCTCAGGAAAACTTCAAGGTCCATCTTATCTTCTTTCGACATTGTCCATGATTCAGTCGCAAGGTTATAACGAGTATTCCGACAGTTCATTCCTTAGATCAGTGCTCTGAATAAAGGGGATATTTTCCCGCTAGATGGCGCTGTAGTCGCTATATTTGCAAAATCCGTATTTAGGATCCGATTCTGTTCGAAAAAGTTTCCCGCTATACCGTATAATTTATGGTCCGGTTTTTTTTTTTTTTTAATTTCGTTATCAAGAAGTAGTCGAACACCGGCACAATAAGTAGGTCTCCTCCCCGTTGGTGCACCCTGGGTAACGCTAAATGACCTACATGCCCTACACGGCTAGTTTCTCGTATTGCCGGTTCTACGAGAACGGTACCAGTACTTGTGCTGTACCCATCGTGCCGAAACGACCCAGGCAGTTTTTATATCGATCCGACTAAGAGCAATACACGCGGGGTGACCCTGTCTAACATTTGGGCACCTCGTTACAACAACAACAACAGTCGAACACCGGTTGGCTGATTCGTTATCACTTGGAATTAAATTTTTTTCCTACGATATTCCTCAACATATTTTAATAAATTTTTTCCTCTCTCTCTCATACAGTTGCCTCACTCTTATCCTGCCTACATCAGCTACAACGCGAAAATGTACGTCTCGAAGAGCATGTGACAAGCTTAATCGCACGACGCGATCATCTATTAGCCGTGAATGCACGACTCGCTGTGCCATTAAAAACAAATACAACACAGAGCCAAGGTAAGTGAAAGAGCGCAGTGTGCGAAGAGATGAACTTAACATACAAAAAAAAAAAAAATTAAATGAAAGAAGAGAGAGAGAGAGAGATTGTGTGAGAGAAAGCAAAGAAGAGAATGAATTATGTCCAGTATGCATGATGGATATAGATGCGGATAATAAAAATTGATTAGAAAGTTAGGAAAGAAGAAAGAAAATCATCCTTCATAAAGCACAAAAATTCTCTCTCACATTAATTTTTCGAAATCGAATTCATAAAACATTTCCTTTCTCGTCGCAGCGCATACTTACTGAGAATGTATCGAAAATATGTGTGCGCGACTGCCTTTTCACTTACGGCTCTAAATTTGAAATTCTCTAGCAGCAGCAGCACTTAAATAAACTACGCAAAAGCAGAAAGCGTACGAATGTGAAATTTGAAGCAAAAAAGCAGGAGCTTGAATTTTTTTTTAGGATTATACAACTTTAAGTTTTTTAGTACACTTTTCTTTTTGTTGATTTTGGTTTGGTTTAGGCTATACGCCTTAGCGTTTTTATACAATTGCCTTTTTTTAATTATACTTTGCTAGCTTTTTTCTAGCTCTATTTTCTTGCTAAGTGTATTTTTGAAAGCATTTTGGGGAATATAAACATATTTTTTTTATAATTTTTCTAACTAGAGATATGGGCAGTTCATTTTGTTAGTAAATGTTGCTTAGACACAATTTTGAATTTTGAATAAATAAAATTTTCGTATTACTAAAAATTAAAATTTTATTGTAGTGAAACTTCCATACGATTACCATTCCTTTTGAGTGGTGATGTATTTTTATGAGCACTCAAATTAGTTTTCAATGCTACTTGATCTCACTTCCCACTCAGAGTTCTTGAGTGGCATTAGCGTTAATGGAAAATCACCCACCACATTTCCATTCAATCCAATTTTAATCAAGGACTGAAACCGAAATCGTAACCGATTAAAACCGATTCATTTTTCAAAAGTGAAACCGAAATCGTAGGTATTTTCTTTTATAAAAAGGTACCTACCCTGAAAAATTTCCATGGAAGATTGTCGAGCAAGGTTGAAAAAGACACGTTTTGACATCACTATAAAAATTCGGAAAAAGGAAATTTGACTGTAGTTGAAGGAAGCCATCGAAAAAAATTTACGATATCCGAAAAATGTTATGAAAATCCAGACCTATTTCGAAACCTGAACGGAACCGTAACCGTAACCGAAACCGAAATAAATGTTGAGGAACGAAATCGGAACCGAAAGCGAAACACATTACAAAACCGAAATTAATGTTGAGAAACGAAACCGGAACCTAAACCGAAACCGAAATAAATGTTGAGGAACGAAATCGGAACCGAAACCGAAACACATTACAAAACTGAAACCGAAATAAATGTTGAGGAACGAAACCGGACCCAAAACCGAGACCGAAATAAATGTTGACGAACGAAACCGGAACCGAAACCGATGCCGGATCGTTATTTTAATCGGTTAAATTCCTTGATTTTAATGGGTTTAGATTTCGAAGCATTGGAAATTTTGTGCCTAAAATATGAGACTCCACTTACAATATTAATGCTTTTAAACCCATTTCCGCTAACTATAAATCTGAGTGGTAAGCTAGATATAGTTTCATTGAAAAAAAATTTGAGTGGTATTGAAAGTGAAACTCCACTCACAATCAATGTTCAAGTTAAAAAAAAAATCAAAAATCAAATTTTGAGTGATGATAAAATGGAAAAGGAAATTCAATTTCAACATCTGGGGGTGAATTCTGGTTCTATGAAATGATAACATGAAAAAAAATTTATATGAATTTGAAGTTTCTTTTCACAAATTTTGTATGAAATTTCTTTTCATTTTATCATTTCATAGAACCCGAATTTGCCCCCAGTTGAGTGGTTAGTGAATTTTACTTCAGTCTGCCCATGTCTCCTTCAAATGTTTTTTTTTCTTCTTTTTATCCTCTTTAATTAAGTGTAAAATAATTTAGACTTTTTGTTTTTGAGAACTAAGAAAAAAATGATAATTTAATTTTATAAAAAAAAAATTACACACATAACAAATAACCCATACTCGGAAATTCAAAATTTTTTTTCATGCTTAACAATTTGTTTATTTTTTTAGGTTATGTTTAAAAACAAAAAAACTAAAAATCATCAAAAACCAAACGCAGACCTAATTTAACTCATTGTACATATATTTTTGTTTAGCATTTAATTTTTTTTTTTAGAATTTAGCTTATCTCATAAACATATATTTCACCCCAAATATATATTTATTTTTAATGTATATTTACGTATGCTTGTACTCTATATACTATATATTGATTAACTGTCTAGTATCACTGTTTAAAAAAATATTTACAATATTTATATGAATTAGAAAAAAAAAAATTCTAAAAAAACAAAATTTGCACATTTTCCAACAAAAAATCCGAAATTATACAAAAACTAAATCCCACTACAACAATCATTTTTAACACATAAAATATCGAAGCATTTGCCGCACAATGGTAGTGACTAGAGTACAAATCGAAATTGTTTGTAACAACCAATAATGAAAAAACAAAACAAAAACAACACAAAGGCATATAAACAACAGTGTCGTGTACAGGAGGTGTTTTAGAGGGGGACGCTTGCCTCTAAACTGTTTACAAATTTGATATTTTGCCATTAAACCTTGTTACCTCCTGCACCCGCCACTGCCACACATGCACATATAACGCACATAAATGCATTTTTATACATATGAATAATTTGTAACTAATTTAAATTGATTAATTTTCTTTCTAAATTCTTTGGTTTATGTACAAAAATATGAAATTTAATACTACATTTATTTTCTAATTAATATTGGCTGGAATTTGAAATATGTATTATTTGTATCACCCTGTAACACTGTAACATATTAAACATGTGCAAATGATGTATGTAAGGGCATTTACTCCCATTTCAGAAACTCTGGACTTCAGAATGCTCGAAGGTTCCAAGAGGTTGAGATACCTCGGAGTTTTGAGTACAGAAAATTAGTTTAAATGTATAAGTTAGGATGAGCTGGCTGCTCTGTGAAGACCTGACATAAATCGTTTTACCAGAAGTTTGTTGAATCATATTGAAAAACTCAATCAAAAGCCAGGATATAATTACACTATACACGGTCAAAAATTTGAACCTAAATTTTAAACTTTTTTGGACTACATATATGTACATACATATGTGTATTTGGTTTTAAATTTCCGTTGATGGGGGCTCGAACCAAGACTCCGCGCATCATAAATGTTGTTGGCAAAATTCAATCTTGAATAAGCTTTCAAAAATAAGTGAAAACAAAACAAAAATTTTAGACCGAAAAGTTTAAATATTCAAACCTAAAAATTTTAATTTTCAAACCAAAAAGTTTTAATTTTAAACCGAAAAGTTCTAAGAATAAAATAGAATTTAAAAAATGTGGCACTTGGCAGGATTCGAACGAAAGCGCTCAGGAGTCACAGCCGACTGCTCTATCGCTAAGTTATGCCGCACATAAAGTGTTGGTGGGCAAAGTTCAATTAGATTCAAACAAACAAACAAAAAAATTAAGACTGCTTTTTCATTTAGATTTTAAATAGAAACCAAAAGTAGGATGGGTTAAAATATTCCAAAAAAAGTTTAAAAAATCGCTTAAACTTTAGGCGGGTTTAAAATTTAGGCTCACTTTTTTCTTAACCGTTTACCCAGCCGGCTGGGTATGGGATCTAGCAAAATTTTTTGAAGATATTGAGACATATGTATGTACTTAAAAAAAATACGTACCCCATTTTCCGAAGTTGGCCTCCAAGATTCAGTTATGTGCTTTCGAAGTTCGAAATTAGATACTTTTAATTTTGCTTGTACAATTGTTGTTTTAAAGAAATTCAAAAAGGGAAAAATGTGGGCGTGGTCTTCTTGACTTCCTTGTTCGATTGGTAGCCACTTTTTGTTTTAAAGGTTGTCAAAGGCTATAAAAGTTCGATGTTCGAAAAAATTAAAAGCCGTATGATTAAAAAATGTTTCAACTGGTTTCAAAAAATTTCAAGCCGTTGTAAAAAAAACTAAACCAATCGAACCAGACCACGCCCACTTTTTTCGTTTTTTAATTTCTTTAAAAGCAGCAGGTCTAATTTCGAACTTCGAAAGCCCATAACTAAATTTTGGAGGCTAACTTCGTAGTTTTTTAATGTGTGTCTCAATCTCTTCAAAAAAGTTGGTTAGATCCCACTGGACTTCATTTCTTTCTCTGAGAAGGGGGGACAATAAGACAGTGTCTTCACCGTTTTCTTTTCTTGTACACTTAAATGTGGGTGTTAATTGCGTCATGGAACCGATATCGACCTCAATTGTTTGGCTGAAACCTCAGAAACAGTCCTTATCGCAGTAATAAAACATGAACAAAATTTAAGTATGACGAAATGCTTCAAAAACTTCATAACAGATTATCTCTCGACATAGACTAATTTTCCCGCTAGGTGGCGCTATGTTTGCAAAATCCTTATTTATGACTCGATTCTGTTCGTGTTTGGCTCGTATGTTTGATATGTGATCAAAAACTTTCTCAATGAAATAAACCCCGCTAGGTGGCGCTTTAGTCGAAATATTAAAAAAAAAATCGTTTTTGGACCGTAAGTAAGTTTCGCAGAAAAAGTCGCGGGCAATTTCCGGTTATTAATATGCATACATACATACTAATGCATTTGCACATGTTTCTTACCACCTGCACACTTGCATCTAAAAATAAACAATCATAAGCCAAACTCACCTAAAAATTAACCAACACTCATTAAACCAACACACATATGAATTCATGGTTTGCTTCTGTGTAAAATAGCTAAGTTATAAAATGAATAACAATTATACATATTATATTTATACATATATTTTATACTATAATAATTACTTTACTTTTTTAAATGTATGCGAAATAAACTAGAAATACATATTTATTTCCCTTAAAAAAAAACTGACGTATATACGTAATTACCCATCAATCAATCAATCAATCCACCAGTCAACCTTCACCACGTACATACTATATATACATATACGCATATAAGTATAATTAAATTAATGTTAATTAAACTAGTAATTAGAATTTGAAAAATTTGCTGAATATAAAATGAAATTCTTGAAAAAAATTTTAAAATTAAAAAAAATGGTGTTTGTTTCTTTTCTTTGCATTACATATGTATGTATTTTTTTCGGAACTGTAAAACAACAAAAACTATACAAGCCCATCCCACATCGGTGTAGCGTTTACATTCCCTATGCATCTTTAAAAAAAAATTAGAAAAAATCTAATTTTTTTGAATCGCAAATGCTTTTCTCTTCTGGATTTTTATCTTTTCTCCTCTAAGTTGCTCTATTTTTTTAAGATAAAAAAATACCCCACTCAAATCTTTATGTTTCTTGACCTCACATTGGTGTTTTTATTAATTCATTTATTTGGTGTTATTTTTTTTCTCATTCTATTCTTGGCAACGGTCGTCCTCTTTTTCTACATTCATTTCTTTCCTTTTTTCTGCACAAACAAAAACACGACAGGGTTATTATAGGAAAAAGAGTTCATAAGGATATTTTAAATTTAAAACATAGGGCCTTAAGCTTAACCCTTAAATGCATGACCTCAGCTCAAAAATGAAGGTCAAAGGCGAGCATTTGCTCAGACTCGATTTTTTGAGTTATACCCGTGTCCACATTTTGTCTTCCTTGTTTCGTCCGTACTCAACTGGGCATGTATAGTCAATTCTTTAGCCTTGTGGCCCCTAATTTGTTTCATCAAAATTCCTTTTCATCTACCCGCTCTATTCATTGAGGGTGCAAAAAGTTCTGTTTCGCTACATTCTATCAAAAAATACAAAAATGTTTGAACTGCACCTAACGATGTTACAGCTACGGCCGTATCATCAACCGCAATAACAACGACCAGCGTGGTAACGCTCTCAACCACAGCAACAACAACGGCTGCTCAGAGCTCAACAGCAGCCTCTTCAGCAATGGCAGCTGCTTGTGCAGCGGCAGCAATAGCAACAACGACCGCCGCAGTAAATGCACTTGGTGGTAATAACACGAACAGCGGCACAGGTGGCGCATCTACCAACAGCGCCACGAATGCGTTAACACACCTTGCTGCTGCAACCACTGCACTGGCCACTGCAGCAACGAGCACAGCACACTCAGCATTAACTGTGAATGCGCGTCTATCTAATAACACAATTACGACGTCAGCGGTGGCGGCGGGTGGTGGAGAGCGTGGTGCAGCATTGCGTATAAACTCAAGCAGTAATATGGGTATGCAACAGCAGCAACAACAACAACAAATTTCTTTAGAGAATGGTATCGATTTTCGGCAAACAAGCAGCATAGCGGTGTCGTCAACAGCGGCGCACACAGGCGCAGGTGGTAGTGGTGCTGGTGCAGGAGGTGGCAGTGGTGGTGTTGGGCCAGCCATTGGACAACGGTGAGTTTTTTTGTATTAAAGAAATTATTTCAGATAGCCCTCAATTCGTATTTATTTTTTATAAAAATTTTCCACAAAAGTGAATTAGGTCTAATTTGACCCGCATACGAAGAAGGTTAACAAAAATTTACCATTTCTGGGAAAAATCGTCCCACAAAAAAATAAAGTGTGGGGTTGGGGGATCAGACCACCCTTGCCCCATGTATTTTGATTCGTATACCACCAAACATTTGATATGTTTTTTCAGATTAGGAAAAAATCCAGACGTGCTGGACCAAAACGGACACCGGATTCGTGTTCAGTGCGTTAAGGTACATGGGGAAAGGGTGGTCTGATCCCCCAACCCGGACATTTTTTTTTCTTGTGGGGCTGCGTGATCCGATTACATAGACCCACAGAAAAAAAAGTGTCGTCTGAATTTTTTCTAACCGTGGTATACGACCACGAAACATTTGACATGTTTCTTTGAGGTTATAAAAAAATCCAGACGTACTGGACCAAAACGGACACCGGATTCGTGTTCAGCGCGTCAAAATACATGGGGAAAGGGTGGTCTAATCCCCCAACCCCGACACTTTGTTTTTGTTGGTGCTGTGTTACCAGGGTTAAATAAAATATTTTTTTGGGTGATTTTTCGTTTGCTTTTTGTAGTAAGAAAATACTGCTTATTTTCTGAAATTATTTTGCTAAACCCCAAAAAAGCATGTGGAATTAAAAAAAAATATTATATCAGCCGGGAAAAGTTATTTGACTAAAAAGCTTACAACAGCTAGAACATTGCCTAAAGGGTAACATTTAAAAAATGGGTAAAATTTTACCCCGTTTGGTTATAAGGGTTAAAAAAACTATTTTGGTTTGGTTGATTTTCCGGTAGGGTTATTTAGGGGTCGTTTAACCCCAAAAATTTTGATTTAAGGAAAAATGATTTTTCAAAATATGGGTCAAATTTGACCTCAATAGGGTAAACCAAATCTTATTCACCACGTTTTTTTTATTTACCAATAATCTTTTATTCTCTTTACCGCTCATCAAATTCGTTTATTGCTCACACACAAATCGTATCGCTCGTCTCGCTCACTGCTGTTGTACTTGTGTATGTCATTCGCTTTGCACTACAACGCGTGCTTCACTTATGTTATTTGTTGCTTTTGCGCGCTAGCAGACACACCTCCGCCGCAAGTTATGCAAATACCGCAACAATACCCACAAATGCTACCAACATTGCAGCTGGTGGCACACTGCCAGCAACATCGCTAGCAACAATGCATACAAATAATATGGACGCTCTCAGCAATATGCATACAACGGCAGCGAATACAGTGGCGGGCAACGTCAGCGCATCGGGCACAACATCTGTTGTGGGTATGTCAACGATGACAGCGAATAGGATTGCACAACAGCAACAGCAGCAGCAGCACCAACAACACATGCAGTCGTTACATCAGCAACAACAACAACAGCAACATCACCAAATGTCACTTGCTGCTGCGCAACAACAACAACAAATGGCTCAAGCAGCGTTACATCATCATCAACAGCAGCAACAGCAACAACAACAACCCGCCCATACGCACATGCACTCGGCAGCCGCCGCTGCTGCCGTTCATCCGATGCATCTAGCACATACACATCAGCACGTGCACACGCACGCTCCACATCCACATCATGCACATTCAGCAACGCATTCAGGTGGTGCAGGCGGCATCGCTATCGAAACACATTCACTTGCAGCGGTTCGCATTGGCGGTGGTGGTGGTGGCATAGGTGGTATCAATATCGGTGGCAACAACAATAATAGTAATCCGAATAATAGCAGTAACGTCGCTGCATCACGAGGTGGGTCAACAACCACCACAACAACAACAATCCACACCATCGGTACTGTTGGTGGTATCAGTTGTGGTGTTAGTCACGGTGGTGGTGGTGGTGTCGTTGGTGGAATTGTTGGTGTTAGTAGTGTTGGCGTTGGTGGTGGTGGTAGTTCTGGTGGTGGGCTTCATAACAATACCATCATTATTGGTAATGCAACGGATAGTAGCCACCCCACGTCTTCATCCTCCTCCTCTTCTGCGTATATGCCTCACACGCTCTATACTCATCATCAGGTAGTAGTGGTGTGGCGTGATGGTTTATTAAATGTTAAATGTTCTCTGTTAAAAATCTGTGCAATTTCTAATCCAATGCTAATTAATTACCAGTTGCTTACAAACAAACAAAATGAAACAACTCATTAACATTTGCATTACCATTTCAATTACAGGCCTGTTCCGGTTTTCAAAAAATAAGTCGAGTCGGATTCACATTTGATTAGTTTGCTTTTTGTAGTTTACTTAGTAATCGGTTCCACATTTTTAACATAAATAATTTCAATTGTAACTCGAGTTGAAATCGAAATAAACTCACGAAATCCAACTCGATCATTTTTCTGTAGTTCGAAAACCGGAGCATGGCCGTTAGTGTTTGTTGTTTTTTATCTTCATATAAACGTCTACCTCAATAAACACTTGATAAACTCTCTCTCTCTGAATCTGCCCGAGGCACGCTCAATTTGCGTTTTTTTTCTTTTTTCAAAAACGGCCTTGTAGTAGGTAGTGATAGGAAACAGAGCAGGATAATGGGAAGGAGGTCAACTCCTGCGGGTTAGGGGTTTAGAATATGCCCGAGGTAGGGAGGTAGGCATACCGGTCGTAAGAGGCGACTAATATGCACATAGGTAATGACGTGCTAACTCGATGGTCGATCTATGGATATGATGCCTCTCATTACCCATCTTCTCCTTCATCATGGATGGAGGAATGACATGACCTAGAAGGTTCCAATGGTCATACCAAATCGCTATCACGACAGCCGGGCAGTACCGCAAGGGAGTACCGCAGCGTACCGGGTTCATATCCGGCCAAGGACTGTCAATTTCGGCATCACTCCCAAAACCTTCGGGGAGTGCTTTTGCTGTTAACAACAACAACAGGACAAAACGAAGGATGAAAGTAAGATGGAGAGGCGATGATGGGAGATGAGTAGGGAAATTACAATTTGTACTGTTAAAGCAAAGCAAGTTTTTGTACGGGACAACGTCTGCCATTACATATATAATGATGATGATTTTATATGGGATGAGTTTCGGGAGGGAACTCAAGATTGGGTTCATGAGAGACACCTTGTTGTTGTTGAATGAAATTAGAGTCATTATTTTAAACAAACAAAGCGGTAAGAATTCAGGGCGCCAAAGGTGAGAAAAGAACCAAACTCTGACAAATTTCTTTCTTTGGACTTCTGTGAAAACTTCGAGGCATACTGTTACAGCTTTGAGGGCGAATTCGGGAAGTTTTTTTCATTAGTAGAAGTTCACAATAGGGGGATATCGGAGTGTCATCGATATTGAAGGAACACAAAGCGGGCAAGTCATTTTCTCCACTACACTCTCATAATTTGTCTAGCGGGTATGAGGACATGGAACATGGACACTTGTAGGAACCCACAATAGAGGAAAAATTAGAATAAAGTGCAAAAAGGAAAAAGTTAAAAATGTACTCGGCCCATTTTATGGAATAAAAAAAAACTGGTGCACCCTGTGCTCCTATTTTCTCTATCATTTCTATATTTTTTTCATGTTCAGGTCAAATGGCATATTTTAGTAATAATATTAATAAGTGATTACGTATGATATTTGAAGCTATATTAACTTTTTTTTCATTTTATGTCACCAACACCCTGTGGTTTTTTAAAATTTGAATAAATGTTAAGCTTGTAAAGATAGCTTAGTGGCGTATATAGACGAAATGTGACATAGGTTAATACCCTTACAACGAAATAGCACCATATACAACATACAAATTATAAGGAAAAAATAAATACTGCTGTCATTACAGGGTGCTGTTCAATTTTTTTTTAATTTTTGAAATCTCCAGCAAGTAACAATTGGAACAAATGGGAACATTTTCAACTTTTTTGGGGATACGCTCTATGACTGTTTAATTATTGATTCAAACCCAATTTCTTTTTTTTTTTGAAGAGCTACAACAACAAACACTTTGCAGTCATGATCATCTTCATAATCATTGCAAAACCGATTTGGAATAGTGAATGTATTAATTATTTTGCAACGAAAGTTAACTTTTCTTACATTTTTTCAATCAAATTAGAAAAATGTTTGCCAAAAATTATTGTTGAAAAAAATTCTCATCAGGCCACATCAGTCACTAATCACCAACAACAATATCAACACATCATTGTTAAATGTTGAAATTTGTTACAAAACGAATGTATACTCTCTTAAAAAACTACTAAACACATTTTATTAAACTTTCTCTTTTCTTATTTCCACATTTTATTTTTGCTCGTCACCTATAGTCGCAGCTAAGACGAGACGATAACCTAGCAAAGCCCAGCTGAAAATCGACAGCAGCTTTACTGGCATTCCGCCCTAGCCGACAGCCACAGGAACAAAGCACGCGCACAAAACAACAACAAAAGAGAGCAGGAAAACGAGCAGCGACAAAAAAAGTAAAATTGCAACAAAAAGTAAAGGAACAAAAACCGCAAAAGCAGAGTAGAGTGGAAAAAGAACAACACCAACAAGAACAGCAGCAAAGTTTACAAAAGCGTGAAAATAAAGGTGAGCGCAAAAAGCCACAGAAGCAACAGCAACAACACACACAACTTGGTGCAGATAATGAAACAATTAAAATTTCGTCTGATGAGGAACAAGCGGCAAGTGTCACGCCCATTGGCACAACAAGCAATATAGCTTCCAACATTGAAGCGTCCAGTAGCACCGCATCTCCTTGTAAACAAACCCAACTGAAACAAAGGCGCGCTAAAAGGCTTAGTACACGTACTGACAGTCCGAATAACAGCAGCAGCAGCAGCAGTCTGACCTCGACACTTTCATCCTCATTTCGTTCATTCGATTATGGAGGCGAAGCAGATGAGGAGGATACCAATGAATGTGAGGATGTCGAATTGCAACGCAAGCTAGCTGGTGGTAATGCTAATTTAATGCATGTACAAAATTTTCTCAATTGTTTCGAGGAACAGCGAAGACGTAAACCAAATGTTGCTGCAACATGTTGTGTCGCACAAATTGAGCAAGGAATGTTGCCGAGAGAAGTAGTCGGCGAACAGCAGAACACATCAAGCGATGTAAAATTACCTATAAATGAGACAACTGTCATGCCTACAACAACAACAACACCAACAACGTTTACAACAACAACTACTACGTCTAATAACTCTCCAAAGTCTACAACCAAATCATGTAAATTTATGATATCAACAAAATTTTTACGCAAACCACGTCATAAGTTGAAGTCGGTGAATTTAGGGCCCGTAGTTGTGGATGTCAACAGTACATTAACTGCAACAACGGTAATAACAACAGCAACTACAATGTTTAGTGGTAATGAGAATGTAACGGTACAACAAGATAAACAACAACATGAGCAAGAGAAACAAGTACACCAACCGCAACAACAACAACAACAACAACAACGCCTTCAACAGCCCCCCGTCGACGAATCGAATGTAAAATTTAATTCGAACTTTTCAATTCAATCGCTTTTGAACAAAAGATAAAGTGGACGAAAAGATTAATAGACGTAACCTAAAATATGCTTTCCTCCGTTGGAGAAGGTGCGAATGCTCGAAATTTTTGAGAAATCTTGCTTCGTGGGAATCGTGGTGGAACTATCCACTGAACTTTTTAGGGCATTCTCTTTTCCTAAGATGCATGCCGCTAAAGAAACATATCTGCTAAGACGAAATTGTATAAAGTATATATAACTCCAAACTCAAATTTTTTCCTGGTCTACAAAAAATGTTAGCCTTATAAACCAAAAGCTACATACATACATACATACATAAATAACCAATTGATGTAAGAAAACCCACCAAACTCAACACTTTTAAAACAATAAATGAAAAAGTCAGGTAAATGCCTTTAAAAATCTATAGTCAAATAACAGTACAGAAACCGTTTTCTAAATGCACAACCCATAGTTGCCAATTTAAATGAAATAAAAACAACAACAAGAAAATCAGTTATTAAAGAAATACATATATGTACATAAGTAATACAGCACAGTTGTGGATAGATAAATGTTACAGTTTTTCTAAGGATGAGGGGGATCGGGTATTAAAAATCGGGTATCAAAACACTAATGCTAATAATATCCACAATCGTTTTCGCAATAAATACCCTAAATTAACAGAAAATTCAAAAAATTGATTTGAGTGAGACATGGCGTATGAGTAACATTTTTTCTTTTCTAGCCAAAAAAAGAGTTTAAATGACTTCGTGGGTCTCATTTTGTGTTTACTTGGCTGCTGTATTGCTCCTGAAACTTTCCTTATTCACAGAATGATCTTACAGTTTTAGTAGCCGATTAGATTTGGGGTTTTTACGAGAAACTTGAAAATTTTTCTTTTCGAGATATTGCCATTATTTTTTGGGCATAGGCGGGTGATGGAATGAAGATATGTACATAGATACAATCGCCATTTTTTGGGGTCTCGGACACATAACTTCTGTTGCTATTTCGGGATTGGGAGGGGATCTGGCTTCCTATGCTCTGAAGAAGCATTTCGATCTGCTGCGTGAGATATTTGTTTGACCGCGACGGACCTTTGGGTCGTTAATCTTAGTTCGCTTTTACGGCAGGCATAGCTTTCCGATTATTCTTAGTTTTTAGCCCGCTTGGCCTAAAAAGAGGTTTCTCAATTTTCTACTCATTCCAAAATAGAACCGTCGGGGAAAAAAAAATTTTTTTTTTAAATCTGTTTTTTTGGTTTTGAATGGCTCAGTCCTGGCGGACGTTGGTACAGCTCCATTCGTTTATTCAAGTAAACCTTATTCTGATCCAGTGGCATAAACAAAGGAAGTTCGGTTTCGGTCAGACTTAAGTGCGATACGATTTTAAGAAAATCTAGGCGAATAAAGTAAATTTTATGATTGTAACAATTATCTGACCACTACTGTATATAAAGATGGCTAAGTGTAAGATCACCCTATTTCAAAATGTTTTTTTTTTTTGTAAGAAGCTTCAGCTCAATAAGTTTTTAGCAGAGATAGGACGTCTTTGAAAAAAAAAATCTGAAAATATGGCGTTTTTTGATCAAATTCTGATATTTTGAAATAAGGGGATCTTCCACTCAGCCTTTCATATTTAAGAAACGAAACAAAATAAATGTTAATCAAATTTTCATGTAGCTATTAGCGAATATAAAAATTGGGAGTTTTAATGTAAACAAAAATTATAAAAGAAAAATTTAAATATTAAACATAAATAATATGTATGCATATTAACAAAATAAATTATGTATTAAAAAATGATGTTTCGTTTTGTTTCAATGATTATAAACTAATATATGAATAAGTTTCAATAATGGTGTTCAAAATAATCAATATCAAAATGATCAAATTTTTAATTTAAAACAAATACAATAAATTATTATTAATAATTATTGTCAATAATAATGGTTTTAAATATAATTTGTTCTAATTTCTGTATACAAATACATACATACATATATGCCTAGAAGTACTCGTAGTAATAAATATTTGTATGCAATATATTAAATATTAAGTATGAAAAAGTATATATTACAAAAACAAAAAATAAATTATTAAATAGACACCTTGTAAATATATATAGCATATATAAATAAATACACACACACATATATATCTTACTTTACTGTTATCGGTAAAAAGCTTAATAAACGAGAAAATATCTATTCATTAGACCTTCTAAATGTGTTTTTTTTTTGGAATATTTTTGGGAACATAAATGCAACTCTAATATTAAACGCATAGACATTAGAGCGTATCACGGTGTAAGGAGGAAAAAAAAGTTGTAAATGTCCCCCCCCCCCCCCCCCCTCCCCCCAGTTTGAACCTTATAAGGTTTTCAAAAAAACCAAAAATAATTTTTTTTTTGTCACCCTGTAAAAACAGCGAAATTAGTTTTTTTCTATAACTTCTATATTTTACGTTCGTTTTCCAAAAGTGATATAGTTTTAGAAAGGTATTCACCAAGGCAATATTTCTTCCATAGAAACGTTTAGCCCATCATGCCAAATTCAGGTTTTATTCTATTTTTTATTAAAACCAACACCCTGTATTTGAAAAAAAAAATTATTTCCTCAAAACTAAGAAAAAAAAGATAAGATAATGCATTTATGCTAAATCTTTCCTTGACTCTAATTTGCTGTAACGTTCTCGGCTACTTAGTTCAGCGAATATATAACCTAGGCGTTCTTCGTCGGCAACTTCTGTACAAGAATCACTTACTACGTGAACAAATCGCTCAGTATTTTGAGAATGGCATAGAAAATCTAAGGCTATATTTACTTTATTCACATTTTTTTTTTCTGGTTTTAAAAAAATTTGAATAAAAGCTAAAGTTGGTGTCGCAGGTTAATGGCATATTTGTGCGAAATTAGACACGGGTTAAAACCTTTACAACAATATATTTCTCATTGAAATCAAAGACCAAATAGAAAGCAGAAAAACGAATTTCGCTGTTTTCACAGGGTGCCGACATTTTTTCCATTTTTGAAATCACCAACAAGTAAACATTCGAACTAGGGGGTAACATTTTAAACTTTTTTTTTGGCGATACGCTCTAATAGACATACTTTTCGTTTGACTTACCCACGGTTGCCACAGTTGGTAGTTTTTTTTTTACTTTTTTGAATTTGGTACTTATTTCATTTAGTCGTTTTTTCAAATTTTGAAAGCTTTTTTTAAAGTAGCAACCGTGGACTTACCTACAGTTTGAAGATTGTTCCTTATAGGGTTTCATCAAAGAGAGAAGAGAATCAGCTGATTTCTGTGTCATAAGTTGTCACAGAATTGTCACCATACTCTACTTTTAGCCCTGCTGCTGGGGTAGTCATGGGACTGGGAATTACCAGGGCCCGAATTGTGACGTCCGTGATTGCACAACTCGTCACGTGAAATCTTGTATTTCGGATTACAACATACGTGAACGTATTTCTATCGTAATTTTGGATTTTTACTCACAAACATGCGTGACCGAGTGACTGAACGCACTCGATACGTTGTGAATAGAAAATAGATTACGCTCCGCTTGCTATCGTATCTATGTAACAATTCCATTCCGTTTATGCAACTGACGCATCACGGAATTGTCTTTCGTTTGGTTTTCGAACCGTGATTCGAAAAATTTCAGAATCGACTGTAATGGGAATGTCGAATTCTTCCTACACATAATTTTTAAAAAATTCTATAAGGACCGCAAGACGTTGGTCTGGCCATAAATTCTTTCTCCTGCATCTAGAAAAATTTACAGTTCCTTTCCTCTTTCTCCTCCTTTTCCTCTCTTATATCGTCTCTTTCTTTTCCTCTCATTCCCATTTTCAGAGATATGCAGTACGAAAGAGCCTATTTGTATCAGAGGTGCCAGGGGGGTACTCCTCTAAATCACCAAAAATCTTGAGGGGGGTTCTAAAAGTTGATCACATGATTTATGGACGCCCCCCTAGATGGCACTTTTACCTTCAAGATACTTTTTCAAAACAAGGTAAGTCGATTCGAATCTTAAAAGGTTCAAAGGAACCTCTTTTACGACTAAAACTACAGCAAAAACAAAAAAATTGGACACCGAAAATTGGAAGAGAATCTCGGACTTCCTTGGAGGTAAGCTTTAGTATGGACCCACTATGAAGCAAAACTGCAACTTTTTTAATCTTAACGAGCTCTGGCTCATAGAAAAACACACAATATCTCTTGGAGTATTTTTGTAAAATGATTTGATAAAAGATAAAGATAAAGAACTTATTAAAAAAAATGTGTCGTGAAAAAAATCTGGTTGGGCGAAAGCCATTTTGGTAGGTTTCTAGATGGGGTTTGGTAGAAAACAAATTTTCAAAGTGGCAACCATGTTTCTAGGTACTCCCGTCAGTGAGTAATTGAGGCCTGAAATCTACTTCCAGGTAAGGCTTGAGACTTGAAATCAAAATTCCGATAGGTGGCGCGGTGGTCGAGATAATTGAAATCTCTGAAACAGAGGGGGCCTCTTTTTTTCATTCTGAATATACCATATATGTACATTAGAGCGCATCGCCAAAAAATGTTTAAAATGTTTCCCCTGGTTCGAATGTTTACTTGTTGGTGATTTCAAAAATGGAAAAAAAAATTTCGGCACCCTGTAAAAACAGCGAAATTCGTTTTTTGCTTATAACTTTTCTATTTGGTCTTTGATTACAACGAGCAATATATTGTTGTAAAGGTTTTGACCCGTGTCATATTTCGTCCTGCGACACCAACTTTAGCTTTTATTCAAATTTTTTTAAAACCAACACCCTGTATTAAAAAAAAAAATGTGAATAAAGTAAATATAGCCTTAGATTTTCTATGCCATTCTCAAAATACTGAGCGATTTGTTCACGTAGTAAGTGATTCTTGTACAGAAGTTGTCGACGAGGAACGCCTAGGTTATATGTATATTCGCTAAATTAAGTAGCCGAGAATGTTACAACAAATTAGAGTCAAGGAAAGATTTAGCATAAATGCATTACATTTATTTCCTCATTATATGCAGGTAAATATTCTTTTTTTTCTTAGTTTTCAGGAAGCAATTTTTTTTTTTCAAATACAGGGTGTTGGTTTTAGTAAAAATAAAATAAAAGCTGAACTTGGCATGATGGGCTAAACGTTTCTATGGATGAAATATTGCCTTGGTGAATAGCTTTCTAAAACTGTATCACTTTTGAATCGAACCTAAAATATAGAAATTATAGAAAAAAATAAATTTCGCTGTTTTTAAAGGGTGACAAAAAATAAAAATAAATGTTTTTGAAAACCTCATAAGGTAAGTGTTCAAACTGGGGGGGACATTTTAAACTTTTTGTTCCTCCTTACACCGTGATATGCTCTAATATACCTATTAAATATACAATTTTTGGTCCAGTCTAATGTATACAATATCTATAGACAGAAGTCGAGATACACCCTAGTGACTATCTTCTTAAGAAAGCATTTTATTGTGATTTTTCATGTTCAAATGATAAACAGAATGTATAATACTTCTTTTTATCATATTGTGATTCCATTTCAGACATTTGTATCTAGGTGTCTTACAAAAGTGTTTCACGGAGATAAGCACTGTTGATTAGGAAGAATTTTGAAAAGGGTACATTCTTTAACAGTCTTGTTCAGTTTAGTATATTGTAGATAAATGTACCATTTTGCCATCGAAACAAATGCGACATTTGCAATTTCTTACCCGCAAATGTGATATTCTTAAGGCTGGTTTTCACTAGGTCAAATTTCGACTTTATCGAAATAAGCTACCAAATCTCGATAAAATCGATGGAATTTGACACCATTTGACATAATGAAAACCAGCCTCACCATAAATAAGTCTTTCGGAAAACGAATTGCTGTTCTGACAAGACCACGAATTGTGAGTGTCAGAAACTATTGTGCCTGAATAGCTAACGTATTTCGCATTGTCTCACAAAAGACTCTCAACTGTCAGAATCGCTATGTAAATAAAGATAAAATCTGCTAGGCAGGCAGTTCTTTCCTACCATTTTTCAAGCAAAATTTGTTTATCATTGAAATGTATGTATGGCACCATTAGTTTGTAAGCACACACTCATCTTTTAAATTATGACTATAAAACCTCTTTCATTTTTGTAGCCAACTTCAGTATTAACTTTTTCTTAATCGGTAACGGTATATATAGTGAAAATAAATTTCCGATAAATCGTAAACATGAAAACGGCGATACTAATTTGGTATGCGCTATTTGAGCTAAGTGCGATGTGCGAAGGTACTTTAAGGTACTTTTTAAAAAAAAAAAACAAAAAATAAAATTTAAACGTTTCTACCGAGGACTCTAATGGAAACCGAAGCCGTAACCGATTAATTTTTCAAAACCGAAACCGTAACCGTTATTTTGATTTGAAAAAGAACGAAACCGAAATCGTTTCAAAAGACGGAACCGGTTCGAAACTTTTTTGAATTTTTTAATGTCACTTCTTTTAGTGGCCACATAGACATTTTCTTTTACAAAGTGGTATCATAAAAATTTTCATGGCGTCGAGCAAGGTTACAAAAGACAAGTTTTGACATAAATATCAAAATTCTGAAAGAGGAAATTTGATTATACATATACATACATACTTGAGTTTTTAAGTAGTACAATTTCTTTGTGCTCGTGATTTATTTTCAAACCGAAACCAGAACGAAGCCGTAACCGAAACCAAAATAAATGTTGAAGAACGAAACCGAAACTGTAACCGAATCACCTTAAAAACCCGAAAACGAAACCGGAACGTTATTTTAATCGGTTTGATATCTTGGTTTCTACTTTCAAAAGTCAAACAAGATATAACCCAGACAAGATGGGTTCTAAAAAAATGTTTGGCGCGATATGCTTACAGGTTATTATTATAAACCTATAAAGCCGAGGGGCGACCACTTTTAGAATACTTTTTTCTAAAGAGTTTTTGAAAGGGAACACGGTTGTTGTTGTTGTTGTAGCGAGGTGTAGCCTTGCCTAAATGTCAGACAGAGTCACCCCGAGTGTATTGCTCTTGGCCGGGTCGATATAAAAAAAACGGCCCGGGTCGTTTCGGCACGATGGGTACTGCACAAGTACTGGTACCGTTCTCGTAGAACCGGCAATACAAGAAACTAGCCGTGTAGGCTATGTAGGTCATTTAGCGTTACCCAGGGTGCACCAACGGGGAGGCGACCTACTCTTACACGGTATCTTTAATATGCCAAGCACACTACCGCTACACTACGGCCGGTTATCACGTCGCCTTTTTTGTCCCTCCAGGAAACCGTCCCGGTCTTGAAACCTTACGTCATATCCGGGTCTTTTGGTCGGGATTTCGTGTATTTTCCCACCCAGCGTGTCAAGCACTTCAGTCTCCCGGTATCGGAAGCGATTTGGTTTGCCTAGTGTAACCTAGGTCATGTCATCCCTGCGTCCGTAAGAGTAATGAGATGCATCATATCCGTGAGCCAACCATCGAGTTAGCACGCCAATACCTATGTGCATATAAGTCGTCTCTTTCGACCGGTATGCTTACCTCGGGCATACTCCAAACCCCTAACCCCCGCATGATGATAGCCATTACTTCTACCGCTTGTACGGCCCGAGCGACATTCCCCATCGTACTATTTATTCGTTGGAAACCTAAAGTGTCCTCAGCGGCTGCACGTTATGAGTAAAAATTATTCTCCCACTGCTGTGTTACCTTGCCAAGTCGAAGGATGGTCTTAGAGAGTAGATATGAGAGCTCAGTGTGGAATTTATCAGCTGTCTGCGTTTTTTCTTTCGTTACTGTGCGCACTTTTTTCGTTGCAGAGAGAGGTGGCGTATTTTGGCTTCCACAAGATGATGGGCCGTATGGGATCTCATAAGGTTCGCAAGTCCATAAAAGTGGTGCCTTGTCTGCCGTCAATTGGGGCATAATAAAAATGGTTTATGATTTTTGGATCGTTTATGCTGGAACCAAGTACTACAGATGAGCCACGGTCCATTTGAGAGCTGTTACATCGTAGAAACTGATTTCCCGACTGTGAACCAAAGACTCCTCCCAGTCTACACAGCCTGCAGGTGGGCACAGATAAACGTTATGCTGAAGCAGCTAGCTTTGTTGTTTGTCTTCTGGTCACTATAGTAGACGTTGCAAGGCACGTTCAATGTATATTCTGTCGGTCCGCACAGCTGTGCATTCTCTCAAAAGAACATTCTAAGTCAATTATGCTGTCCCTTTTACATTTCACGGGGTCGTTAGAGCTAGGTTATCCTTTAAACCGAGCCTCTCAGAGTGGCTTCGGTGAGGCTCCCTCTCTATCTGTCTCGATCCCATTCGGGTCAGCTAGCACATCTTGCACCTAGATAGCTCACGTCACCTAGGGTGCAAGAACGAGGACGTGAAAATTGAAATAGTGAGTATGACGGCACTAAAGGAATTCTTTCGCCAGCTACACAAATTATCAAGAGCACAGAACCGATCGGTCGGACATATATGTAAGATAACTCGTACTCTAGCTTGAGTGAATAACGGTAATGCAAAGCTTTGTAACGGTAATGTCTTTGACATTTAGTAAAAGGGCCTTGTTTTAAAGTACGAGTAAGTCAATCCATTGTACGAACTTAGAACCTTCTTCTTCCACAGCATACATCAGTATGTACGAGCAAATGCTTCAACTCTTTCCCAAACCCCTTTATGCAGAGGCGAACAAATGGCGCGATAGTGGCAATAACAACCTCAACGATCACCCATGTAAACGCGCCTGTCGGGCAAATGAGACCATGACATGTTATTATTACTTCGTTGTCCACTACGATGAGACCTTCAATCCGAGCTGCGAACGATATCTCGACAAACGTGTTGTCTTCAAAGCTGGCGGACGTGAATATATCGATACATTCGCAGTGCACAACAACTACAAAGGCTACGACGATTGTAAATATGCCGATGGCGTCAAGATGGATGTAATGGTGATCAATGGAAAACTTCCCGGACAACCAATTGAGGTGTGTAAGGGTGATATGATCGTCGTGGATGTGATCAATAGTATGCATGACATCACAACCATACACTGGCATGGATTGCATCAGCGTCAGACGCCGCACATGGATGGTGTACCATTTATAACACAATATCCCATAGAGCCGGGACAAGCATTTCGTTATCGTTTCGAGGCGGACAATCGTGGTACACATTGGTGGCATAGTCATGTCGGGCATCAGCGTGGTTTTGGTCTTGCGGGGGCTATGGTGGTGCGCCAACCGCGCACAGATGATATACATTCGAAGCTGTATGATTTTGATTATTCAGAGCATACGATCTTCATACAAGATTGGATGTACGCTATGAATGGCTCATTGCCGCAAAACATTCTAATTGATGGTGCGGGAAGGCGTGTTTTGGCAGCAGATGGTACAAGCAAATTGAAAAATGATATGCCGATACTTTACTCAACGTATACGGTGATACGCGGTGGAAGATATCGATTTCGTGTAATCTTTAACGGTAAGCGGAAATTAATTTGGCATCTAGTCTTTTTATCTTAGTAAGTGGATCTAGAATAGGGAAACTATAACCAAAACAAAATCGATTGAATAATTTTTGTCTGTTCGTATGCGGTTATGTAGGCCTATTTAAAAGGTTGGTCCATATAGTATCGCGGAGGATAGGACTGTTTGTAGAAGTCCACGCAAGAGGAGAAAGTTTCTGACAGCCATTCAACTGGGAATGGCCAGAGCGATTCTTCTATGTGCGGTCCAAGACATGTTGTTGTTGTTGTACACACACCGACATAATCGGTTTAAGGGCTTGCTAGGGGATTTCAACAGCAGCGTCTGATCATGAGGTGCGGCTACAAGCGGGCGTCTGTCTTGGATCATATCGCACCATTTCAAGAAGTAGTTTCTGGTAAGCTCCTGTCGAGCTGGCCCAATTTACGTAGGACGTGATCTGTAGAATTTCGAATTATGTCTTGCAGTGGTCGTGAGCCTTGTCCTACCAGGAGGTCCGACAGTGCCACTTGAGTGAGTCTTTCTGGCGGAACATTTGACAAAACATATCCTTTGATATCACTAAGCTCCTAAACCAAATACTCGGGGTGAAGTTTAAGGCAGTGCGCCCAATTTGCAGTTTTTTACGTGCATGGAACTGGTCCGCTCTGGCAAAAGTGCCGAGAAGGAGAGCACTGTATGAATAGGAAGAAGATAGAGGCGTCGTATCCGCAGCTTATGTCTTGAATTGCACATCGCTATCTTTTGTCGCACTCAGTAATTCATGTCTCGACGGACTAAGTTTCTCAACATATCTACACATCCTCATGTACACAAAAAAAAAATAGAAGACCAAAAGTGGTAGCTTTGGGACATTACATCTCCACCGAAGGCAACAAGGCCTCACAATCCCCTACCTAGATAGAAGCAAAGCTGTCATTTAGGCTCCCTAATGAACCGTACTCCAGGACTGAAAAAGATGAAGCCAGCCATCTTCTTACAGCCCACTTTCCAAATGCGTACCCTGCAGTAGGGAAGAAGTTAATTCCGCTCCTTGTTTAGGTTATGAGGGACAGTTTCGGTCTGGCAACAACCTAAAGTTGTGGAGTAGAGTAAAAGAAGTTTGTATACCCAAAATGAGCGAAAGTCATAGACCATGAGATCATCTAGGTTTACATTGCGGGAAGCACACATATGTAGGGGTCTTTTGCAGCACAGAGCCTTCACAACAGTGTCAGTCGAGCGATCGAGAGGCAGAAAGTTGCAAGAGCTATCTGACTGTGAATAGTCGCTTGACTTCACACACGGACAGACGAAGCCTCCACTCAAGAAACCTTTGTACAAATTAGGACCGTAAGGAGTTGGCCACAAAGTGCGGACGAAATCTTGCAACTGTTACAAGATTACGGAGTTGTTGTTGTTGTAACGAGGTGTAGCCCTGCCCAAATGTCAGACATGGTCACCCCGCGTGTATTGCTCTTGGCCGGGTCGATATAAAAAAAAACGGCCCGGGTCGCTGCGGCACGATGGGTACAGCACAAGTACTGGTACCGTTCTCGTAGAACCGGCAATACGAGAAACTAGCCGTATTGGCCATGTAGGTCATTTAGCGTTACCCAGGGTGCACCAACGGGGAGGCGACCTACTCTTACACCCTTACACGGAGTTCGTACTGCCTTGGGAGCGATTTCGTTAACCCCGTAGTCGGGTCGAAGTGGATTTTATATTTCTCATCCCCTCATCTAGATTTTCCAACGGATACCTGTGGAAACTAGGAGTTTTAGCAGCCTTAGGGTGTAGACTGACTAGGCATGAATTTAACCAATTACATTATTGAAATCGAAGTTCAGCTTGAGTACGTATACTTCGCATGAACTCCAACTCTCTCTGTAATTTTTCTTCTTCACTCTTTTAGGTATCGGCAATTGTCCTATAAGCTTGAGCATCGACAATCATGAGCTCATCGTCATAGCTAGTGATGGCAATGACGTTGAACCGGTTAAGGTGCGTAAGATCACCGTACATGGCGGTGAACGTTTCGATTTCATATTACATGCCAATCAAGATATTGAAAACTATTGGTTACGCGTCAAGGGCTATAACTTTTGTGCAACAAACAAGGTGCATCAGCAAGCTATATTACATTACCAGGGCGCGAGCCGACGTACCATCCCGAAAGCGTCAATCTTTTATGAATATGAACCGAGCGGAAAAGAGCTGAACTCACTCGACAGACCACCTACCGAAGATGACCAAATTATTAGCATTGCGGATTTGCGCGAGGTAGAGAGACGTACCGCACGCGCATCCATACCCTATCACACCTACTATACGAGCATGAATGTGCGCACCGACAATGAATATCTCTTCCAAATGGATTATATAACGTTTAGTATGCCGCCGACGGTCTCACTTTTACAAACACGCAATCTTGGTGTCAGTCAATTCCTTTGCAATAAGACGCAGCAGATGGGAAAGGGTTTCCGGTGTCGCGGTGGTAATTGTGAGTGCGCCAATGTTATTGAGGTACCAGCATTTAAGGAAGTGGAATTTGTAATTTCGAGCACATCTCAAACAGCGCATCCCATCCATTTGCATGGTTATACTTTTCGTGTTGTGGGCAGTGGCGTACTTGGCGCAGATCGTATCGAAGATGTGAGTTGATTGTTGTTGCTTAAAAATAGTTGTCTTCATTCCTTTTTTCTTCTTCTTTCACAGATCGAGGAAATTGATCGTCGCACACCTCTACCACGTCGTGTACGTGCTGCCCCGCTTAAGGACACCGTTCAAGTACCAGCATTCGGTTATACTATTTTGCGGTTCTATACGGATAGTCCGGGCTATTGGATTCTACATTGTCATATATCTACACATTCGGAGATCGGTATGGCGGCTGTGTTACGTGTTGGTGCTCATATGGAAATGAAGACATGTCCGGTGAGCAACTGTGGACTCTGCAACTCGGTCCTTTGAGGGAGTAAAGGGTGCTTCGATGTAGACACGACAATCAAAATAAAAGTTTCAGGAATATGTTTTTTGTTTTATTTTATTTGGTCCTTTTGACCACGACCAACCGGCACATACATCCTGCGGATTAGGGGTTTAGGATAGGCATACCGGTCGTAAGAGGCGACTAATATGCACGTAGGTAATGACGTGCTTACTCGATGGTTGATCTACGGATATGATGCCTCATCTCTCATTACCCATCTTCTCCTTCGTTACGGATGGAGGGATGACATGACCTAGAAGGTTCCACTGGTCATACCAAATCACTACCACGACAATCGGGCAGTACCGCAAGGGAGTACCGCAGCGTACCGGGTTCATAAGGACTGCCAATTTTGGCATCACTCACCAAAACCTTCGGGGAGTGTTTTTGCTGTTAACAACAACAACAACAACACGTACATATACAAATAGTCCTCAATGTGCCTAATCTTAAATGGGTATCCACTTTGACCTTACCTTGGAATGCTGGTCTTCGTCCTCCTCAGCTTCCACCGATCGGTAGCACTCCATAAAATCCCATGTAACCCATGGCGGCCGCCGTGGTGTAGCGGTTAAGTGTTCGGCCTTCTGCACCAAGTCGTGGCGGTTCGATGCCCGACAAAAGTAACATCAAAAATTAGAATTTTTCTAAACGGGGTCGCCCCTCGGCAGTAGTTTGGCAAACTCTCCGAGTGTATTTCTGCCATGAGAAGCTTCTCAGCAAAAAATTCATTTGCTTTGCAAGTGCCGTTCGGAGTCGGCAAAAAACTGTAGGTCCCGCCAACTTGTAGGAAAACTCAAAAGCAACACACCACAAGTTGGAAAGAGAAGCTCGGCTAAAAATCTCGTTAGAGGTTATGATAACCTGTTGGTATTTCGCCGCCATTAGTTTTTTTTTTTTTAACCCAGCCAACGTAGCCGTTAGGTTATAACTCGTTCAAAAAATTCGATTTCTGTTCGAAGCTCGTAAGGTTCATACTTCTTAAGAAGAATCGTCTGAGACTATCGTTCTCAGTTGCCCACATAGTTGGAGTTAGAGCCTAAAAACGAGAACATAATGTTATTCCCACGAAGAAACAAAGTCTCTGGAGCAAAAGAAATACAGACACATGATAAAATCTCCCCTCGGCTCATGCACCATCTCTCTTAGAAAAATCGTTGCTCTAAAGCTACGCAACTTGGAAAACAAGCAGGATAAGTTTTTATAGTACCATTACAAAGAGCATTGGTCATACTCATGTTTTTAAAGAGGGAGGATCTAAGAACCCTCACTGGGTATTATAATAATAGATGCTCCATCGTGTATAGTCGCTCACGCTCCCTATCCAAAATTTTGAAAAATCGCTTCTGGATGGAAAGCAGCTCGTTTCAAAAGGGAATGGAGCACTGTGAGATTGGAGTTAGAAGAGTATTTTTCGGCGCGCATGTAAATAGGTGATTGGTGTCGTGAGGGAATACGCCACATGCCGGGCATGCATTGGATACGTCAGGTTTCAATTTTGATAAGGGATTACCTTTTTGCAGTACCCAGATCGAAGATGAGACAGGGTGACTCTGTTCTCCCTCAGGAGATCGCGTTCCACTGTCGCAACAAGTGGCCCGATGATTAGACACATGCCTCCCATATTTAATTTAGCTAATTCGTTTTTGCTATTTTCGATCAACTAAATCATTTTTTTATTAACAATAAATTTCAATAAAGTAAAAAATGTGCAGTGTGGTAAAAGGATAATAAATAGTTATGGTGATAAATTTAATTCTGTAACTAATTACGTTATATATCTAGCAGTATTATCAGCATCTGTGTATAGTTTGCATTCCCAAATCAGAAAACCACCATCTCAATCTCCAACATGCGTTGATATCTTACTAGCGCAAGTATTTCTGGTAGCTGTAAGTTTTACAAATCGATTCCTTCTTGTGCGGCCAAAATTGACTTAATCTTCATGAGTAACTCTTTTTTGACAGCATCCGGCACAATAGCACGCGCGCGCGGCGTTACATCGGCTATCAATTGTTCTACTTTAATGTTGCTACCTTTTTCCTTGATTATGTTGCGGCACATGAGACGTACCTCATCACGCCAACCGCATTCTGCCAAGCGATTGCAAAGCAAATCTTTGAGCCTGAAAACGAGATATATAAAAATGGATTTTACTTTTACCTGAATACCTTGTCTGCATTCCCGGCAAAATATTATGGGATGCTTCTTGGTACTCACTTGGAACGATCGCCGCTTAAAATAGTTGCTTGATCCACAGTCTTTGTTAAAGTCATATCAAAACTGTAGCCTTTTTAGGAGTCCACTATATAATTTATTTTGCAAGCAAATTCAGTTTTCCTGACCAAATCTTCACCTGTTTTGCTTTACACTCTTGTTTTGTTTACCACGAATACATGCAGAAGAGAAATCGCGAGAATGTGCAGTGCGAAATCGGGATGTTTTGTTATTAATGCTGAATATATTTGGGATATCACACGAAAAGCAGCAACTTTTTAATTAAATTGATCAAATAATTCCATTCAACTTATTTTAGTCGTGTAGGAAATCAAAGGAGTGTTAATTTATACAAAAAAAAATTAAATCAAAGTTCAAATATTTTTTTTAGACATAAGTGTAGATAATGCAGCGCTACACGGTTGCAATTTACTGTTGTTCATACCCAATCAACATTTTCGATTGAGTTTTACTACAACAAGCTTTCGTCACAACATTAGATAGATGAAAAAAATATTTTTTTGGGGAAAATTCTATTAAAGCTTTGCGTTAGGGAGCGTAGAAAATACTTCACCTTTCCTAAACCAAATAAACAACCCTCTGACATGTCGCACCGCTGCAAACCACAGTCACCACAGTAAAGACTGTAATAAAAATGTAAAGCAAACGACTAGCAAATATATGTTGATTTTTAAATTGAAAAATTTGTTCAACATTCATGTCAAACTTGTAAATTTATTTAACAAATTTACATGAGTTTTGGTCTACAAAGGAAATTTACAAATATTTGTAAAAGTAAGGTAAAACAAGAAGGAAAGCTGTCTTCGGCTGTGCCGAAGGCTATAAACCTTTCATGAATAAGCGTCACGATTTTCACTGTGTGATTTTAATCATAGCTCATACCGAAATTGTTGGAACTATCGATTATAGGGGGCGATGTGTTATATTGGTCCAATTTAATTGATTTTTCAAATCGACATTCCACATTCTTAGTAGTTACAGCAATAGTTACACAATTTCACGTTTCTACATATCTAATTACAGGAGTTATGTACCAAAATCCGTTTATCTGAACAATGGATTGTATGGGGCTATGTGAAATATTTATCCCATCTCAATGATTTTCAACTTACAAAATTGCACGTTCCTACCTGTAAACTAACAATCGATTGCATTGGAGCTATATGTAATATCGGCCCGAGCTTGGTGGTTCCGACAAATGATTTCTATATTAGAAAATGGTGGCCGCATACCAAATTTCAGCGAAATATCTCGAAAAGTGAAGGACTAGTTTGCGTTCAAACAGACAGGCAGACAGACGGGCATGGCTAAATCAACTCATCTCGTCATCCTGATCATTTCGATATACTTATTTATGGTTCCATTTCTTCTTCTTCTCATACCTAAAAACATCGGACCAAAGTTATAATACCATTTCATCTTCATGAAAGGTATAAAAAGTAACCACGAGTTCGTGGTTTTATTTTTTGAGGTTTGGGTCGAGCCACAAACAGTCATTAAATTCCGTTAGACTAAAATTTTTCTTCGGGCCATTTATGTGGGGAATTTTTGTCCTACGAAGCTATATGCTGCTGATTTTTTTCCTTAACTAACAATAGGGGTCTTCTCTCTAAATTTGTTTCATAAAAAACACAGGAAATTTACACACTATTGTCAAAATTGGAAAATTTTCTTTCAAAATTTTTTTCATGAAACATCAAAATGCGTGTGTTTTTTGTTCTTGCATTTTGCAATTCTTGTATTTTTCATAGAAAAAATTTAGAGAGAATACCCCTAATTACTTTCACCTTACTTTAAAAAATCCAAAAATTTTCTTCCAAAATGCTCTATTCGAGAATTTTTTCAACAATGCCCATCTCAGCATTGGATTCTTACCCCTTGTTAAACTCCGAAGTTTACTAAAGTTTAATTTACACGAGTCGATTTTTGTCGTTCCACTGCGTTCCAGAAAAAACGACCCGTGTAAATCAGCCTACAACTTTTGGAACTCCCTAAATCTTGGTCTGTTCGACATTTCACTTTAAGCCAAACAAATTGGCCGCAGAGTGTAGTATAGAAAATCCTTTCCCAGTGATCTAGATCTATTTCTATAAGTACCCTTTACAACGCTTGGTCATCCTTAAAGTAAACTCCATATAAAAACGACTCCTTGCCAGAGCTTTACTACTGTTACTTACAACTTTAAAAATAGCTCAACACCATTTCAGGCTTTGCCGCAATACAAAAATAACAACTATTATTCTCGGATGACTTCATGTTTCTTAAGCTTCAACGGTCTGTCGTAGGAGGGAACTGCGACTACTCATACTTGGACTTGTTTATGAATAAATGTCAACAACAAAATACTCAATCAGACTGTATATCAGACTATGCCGCCCACAATGCTAAATATAAGCTGTTAGGCATTCAATACCGGCGTGTGTTTGAAGTATCGGGATTTGAAAATCAAGTTTGCAGAATCTCAGCTGTAGGAAACAGAACTTTCACAGTCCCACACGGAAAAAATAGTCCTTAGTTTAAGAAAGAAAAAAAAAAACAGATCTTTCCGATACGTAGACCCAGCCATCGTGAAAATTTTTGGATATTTGCCTACATATTGAGCTGCAGCTATGACTTTCGGGCTTTTGAGCTTAGATCTCTATTGCGGCTAGCTATGAATAACAGCAAGATCTGAGAGAGCCTTCGGATGTATAGCCCAATAAAGTGGCATTTACTCATAAGTGGGCTGATCAAGTATGTGTCAGTATATATGTACCTATAGATATTATCACTCGCAGAACATTATAAATACATACATATGTAGATATGTACCGGCCGCCTCGGCACACATAATTGAACACCATTTTCGGAAACTGGTTTCCAAACCAGCGATTTCTTGCTGTTAGCTGTCTGTATATAGTCACTTATACATTCATCTATGTAAAATATTCAATAATTTGCATAGGTAACTGTAGTATTTCTTTGACTTTAAATGGTTTCGATTTTTTCTGCATCACTAGATGAGTTCTCAAGCTTAGCTCTGCTGGTTTAAATAGCAGTAGATTGTAAGACATAATATATGACAATTGGTATAAGAACAAAATAGGTGCATAAATGAAAATTAGGAAAGTCAGTCTAATTAACCACATCTGGATCAATTTCAATGTACCTACAGTTCCGACGATGCTGTAGGCGTTGCAAATATGATGAGGAGGAGGAAACGGTGGAGCACTTCATCTGCAACTGCATGACTTTAAGATACGCGAGAACTCGCTTTTTGAGAGCTCCCTTCCTGCATAGCTTACGCCAGATCGCGGAGCTGGAAATAAAGGACTTGATGGCCTTCATAAAGTCAGCTAAGTTTTTCGAGGAGGAGTAACGGTGTCGGTTTAGGAGTGTCAGTCCCGGGATTCTGCTATGTGAATAATCCCAACAACTCAGGGAGTTTCCATATGACCGGGTCCTGGGACTGACTTTCCTAGTGTTGGTGGCATCACAAACTGACTTAAGTGTGCCTCTGCGGCTGCCACTTCAACCTAACCCATAGCTCCGAGACCTCAAACCACAGTAGAACCCTCGAGCTTTCTTTCAACTATTAGTTTTTTAACCGGTATTAAACGACATTGACCTACATATTTTAAATCACCACGCGGGTATCGACTCCCGGTCAAAGCAATATCAAACAATTATGTAGAAAAGTGTTTTCTAAACGGGGTCGCCCCTCGTAAGAGGTTATAATGATAACCTGTTGGTATATCGCCACCATAAGTTAATTAGCGTAAAGGATAATTTTCACGGGTCGATTTTCTGGTAAATTTTTGTCGTTCCACTGCCTTCTTCTCTCAAATACAAGGTGTGAATCCATCGAACTGCTATTTACACGGTGGAACGACAAAAATCTACTAAAAAATCGACCCGTGTAAATCAGTCTTAACCCGGCGTTTGGAACTGGTTTTCAATTTTTCTGCTGGGTAGTACCCAGTGGGTACTTTCAAATACATTAGACTGCGCCAAATAATTTTTATTTTTAACTTTATTGATATTTGGTATATTCCCTAAAATTTTTTTTTTATAAAAAACACAAGAAAATAACACACTAGGTATTGTCAAAAATATTTTCCAACCAACACACGTATTTTGTTGTTGCATGAAAAATTTTTTGATAATGTAGAAAAAGGTGAAACGATTCAGAATTGCCCTGAACTTTTCGCCATATCTCCCAATTTGTTTGGAGCACGCTCTTTTTCGGATTTTCTTCAATAATCGTAATGACGAATTTCCGAAGCTGAAACGTAATTGGGATAGGATGGCCCGACTGCCGAAAATGTTGTTTCATTGATTAATTTTTTTACTTCTCAATTTTTTTATTTGGCCCAGTCTAATGTATATGTATATGCCCAACCTGAATAATACCGGGAACTCTGCTCTATTTTCATCGCCGTATATAACAAATCTATTTTCGAAGATAGAAACGCTTGACTGCATTTAAAGCTCTGCTGAATTGGAAGCGTCGCAAATATGTATTTACAATGCAGCCCACTGAAGCAAGCTACACACATGTACATACATACCTGGTATAAGTACTCATTGGAGTAGAAATACATAGAGCAAAAAATTAAGAAATTGATCAAGAGGAGTAGCATATGTTCGATTTAAATCGTATTTTGACCTTGATATAACAGTTTTCTCTTAGGTGCCTATGGGGGCTTTAATGGAAATGAGGTAAAGATTTTGAATTCGCGACCTTTCTAGGTCAGATGATATAAAGGAAGATATAAAGCTTTTAAGGACAAAAACTTGGCTGCTGAGTGGAAGATCACTCTATTCAAAAATATTTTTCAAAAACACGCAATCTCAGATTTGAAATCAATAAAGCCTCATTTAGATGGGTCGACTTTTCTGGTCGATTTTTGTCTTTCCGCTGCTTTCTACCTTCAAATACAAGGTGTAGATATTGTTGTTGTTGTAGCGAGGTGTAGCCCTGCCTAAATGTCAGACAGGGTCACCCCGAGTGTATTGCTCTTGGCCGGGTCGATATAAGAAAAAGGCCCGGGTCGTTTCGGCACCATGGGTACAGCACAAGTACTGGCACCGTTCTCGTAGAACCGACAATACAAGAAACTAGCCGTGCAGGCCATGTAGGTCATTTAGCGTTACCCAGGGTGCACCAACGGGGAGGCGACCTACTCTTACACCCCTTTTCGTGTAGATCGATCGAATTGCTATTTACACGGTGGAACGACAAAAAAATCGACCCATGTAAATTAGCCTATAAAGCTTTCGGCAGAATCAGTCCGCCAATACGTCAGCTGCGTCACGTACGTCAATTTTAGAGCAATTTCTACTTTGACGTATCCGTCTTATCTGGCGTTACGCATACAAACATCCGCAGTCTACTTTGCTGTCAGTTATTTCGACGTACGTGACGTACGTCACGGATTGATTCTGCTGAACGCTTAAGGATCGATTTTTCCAACCGTTTTTTTTTAATAGACCGTGTAAACAGCAATTCGATCGATCTTCACCTTGTATTTAAGAGTTGAACACAAATGGTTCGATAAAAATCGACCAGAAAAACGACCCGTGTAAATGAGCCTTTAAAAACTTGGTCCATATTGTATCAGTACACATTGGTACACTATGACTTGGTCACCATCGCAGGACCAGTTTCAAAAACGCCCAATGATTTATGTGCATATTGCATAGTTTTTCATATTTCAATTTCAATTTATTTAATAATAATTCCTTAGTAACATTAGCGTATTAAGACTAAGTCTTTTATCACACAATACAAACAGAAAAATTATATTAAAGTAACGAATATTTTAAAACAATATATGTAAAATAAAATACAATGAAAAGAAAAACTTAAAGGAATAAAAGCAAAAATTATGAAAAAAATATAAAAACAGAATAATTTAAATATAAAAGCAAAATAACTTAATAACATAGATAGAAAATTATAGCCACCTCATGATGCATGACCGTTAGTGAAAAAATCAAAAATAAGTTGTTTAAAATTATTTTCCCGCAAAGAATTCCTTATAGATTGAGGAATGGAGTTCCAGAGTCTAACACCGTTTATAAAGAAAAGCCTAGAAGAGCTTAAGTAATTGAACTTCGGCAGAATTAAATTAGTTGACCGTCTGCTTATGGAAAACCTTAGCTTATCGTAAAGATATTCTGGTTTTTTATAAAGTAGCAACTTGAACATAAAAATACAATTTCGAGCTTGAATGAAGTTAGGTAGCCCACATCCAAGTATTGAGTTTCTAAAAGTCGATATATGATCGAACTTCTTCAATCCATGTACATAACGGATAGCATGGTTAAAACCTACATCAAGTTTGTGAAGGGAGAAATAATCAAGTTTACTATAAACGACTTCGAAGTAAGTTATAAGGGGAACAATAAGGCTGACGACAAGCTTCCTTTTCGTGTCGGAGGGTACATAATGGGAAGATAGCCTAAGGCAACGCAGGGTATAATATATTTTTCCCACTACTACATTGACATGATCGTCACAAGTTAATTTAGAATTAATAACAAAGCCAAGGTTTCTTACCTTGTCGACCAACTGAAGGTTTGCTGATCCAATGTAAATGTGAGGAAAATCGGGGAGATGGAATTTATCTTTGTATATAGGGAGTACAAAG
The DNA here is from genome assembly GCA_964058755.1 of Campiglossa producta. NCBI lineage: Eukaryota > Metazoa > Arthropoda > Insecta > Diptera > Tephritidae > Campiglossa > Campiglossa producta. The sequence goes on from CAXKVI010000001.1 coordinate 157,545,787, forward strand.
GATTTCTGTATGTTTTTGCCACCACTTTTTGTAACTTATAAATTTTATTATTGTTTTTAATAAACAGATCACCCCTGAGGAAGCTAGGGAGCCTAGCGAAACGTCGGGTTGGAACGATGAGATAAAAGTTTGTTTTTATTTCGTATCAACTTACAATGGTCAAAAAAGCCTAACAAGAATCAAAATTTACAAATAAATTGACCGGAAAAATCAATATCAAAATTCAATAAATTTGTAGCTCAGAAAGATAGGGTGTTTTAAAAAAAATATACAGTTGTTGTTGTTATTGTTGTTGTTGTTGTTGTTGTTGTTGTTGTTGTTGTTGTTGTTAACAGCAAAAACACTCCCCGAATGTTTTGGGGAGTGTTGCCGAAATTGACAGTCCTTGGCCGGATATGAACCCGGTACGCTGCGGTACTGTCCGACTGTCGTGGTAGCGATTTGGTATGACTAGTGGAACCATCTAGGTCATGTCATCCCTCCATCCATGAGGAAGGAGAAGATGGGTAATGAGAGGCATCATACCGTAGATCAACCATCGAGTTAGCACGTCATTACCTATGTGCAGACTTGAAAACCTTTTCCAACCGCATTCTCACTGAGTCGGTACCTAGGCGTCTCTGTCAGGTTTCGCTGAGTGAACCCACTTTTTAACATTCCACCATCCAAACTAGCTGAAAAAGAACACGTCTTTCTCAGAAAGACTCGAGTCACTCTATCTCAACTTATAACTGTTTCATCATGACACCCATCATCTCCAAGGCTGATCCTACTACGTATTCTAACACCAATTTCGCGTTGGTTCAACCCTGTTCAAGCTGCTCCTTTCCTCAGACTTTCGTTAAAATAATCTGACTATTACTTCCAAAATTAGGCAGGATGAAGCACGTGTAATAACACCAACAACAACGATCACCTGTGTGTGACTGTATCGCATCCAAAACCTTTCTTAACACACATTCAACGAATGCGGCAGGATTATTGATTTTCTGGAAAAAGCCATTAAAGAAAATGTCGGTGTATGTGTGAATGTTTCGAAGGACGAAGCAAAAGTTCAAATGAGTCATGCAGATATGGAATGTATGTATCGCTTGGGTGCATAGCGACAGCTGCGCAGGATATACACAAATATATGTATGTATTAGGGACAATTACTTGATACGGATAATTAGGAACCCGGGTATCGGGTAATTATGTACCAGGTGTCCAGTTTTTCGATAGACATGTACAATTCTTGGTTTTTTTTTCTTTTTTTTTTTTTTTGGATCAGTTCTCTATAAATGTTATCCACTAGATAGCGCTGGAATCGCTATATTATTTAAATACGTATTTATTTGTTCTCTTTTGTTCCGAATCAAAAAGTCTGTTACAAAAACGATTTAAAAGGTATCCCATTAGGTGAAGCTGGGGTAAAAAAATTGGATAGTTAGACCGAAAACTTCTTCGATATTTCAATATCGAGCTTTCTCAGGGCTCTACATAGATATTCGATTACTCGGTTTATTCGGATAGTTGAGAAAATCCGGGTAAAATGTTCAGCCCTAACATGTTTTTGTGCGCAAGAGGGGTTGTCTCTCATATCTAAGTACATACAGCTACCTACTTTTAAAACTTCGCCCTTCGTCATAACAACAAAGCACAGTTGTAAATATACATGTACCTACTAAGGATATCATGAATACTCGCATTCCATATCCCTAATCTCTATCTAGAATATATAGGCAAACCCCTTCCTGTCGTAAAAGTCGACTAAAGACCGCCAAAGGCCTATCCACATCGACAACACTCCCCTAAACCTTCCGGATGAGCGTTTTGCCGTTTCCCAAACAAATGCATTAAGCGCCATATTTCACCGAACAGATCGGGTTTGCGGCAGTCAGGATAGTCTCAGAAGATTTTGGAACCGGAGCATTTCACCCTATAAAACGTCTGAAGCCAGGATCAACGTCAAGGTTTTTGAAGTGGATTTGCCGTCAGAAGAGTCTGATCAGCTGTGTAAGATTTAGGATGTTCTGGAGGTTCGCCGTCGTCAATTTTTTTTCTAAACTGATCCAATAAAGTATGGCTGACTCCCAGTACGGAGTCCTTTTATGTTGGCTGCTGTGGTTGCTGTTGTTGTAACGAAGTGCAGCCCTGCCCAACGAGTACTTATCCTTAGCCTAAGTTCTCATCAATGTCTTCTAACGGTAGTCCTAGGAAACAAGTAGATTCTACGGGGTTGGACCAAAGGGAAATGGGTGTTAGAAGAGTAGGCTCCGCAGAGCAGGTGAATGGTTGGTGTTATGAGGAGACGAGCCTGGATAAGTTGGAGTTTAACCAGCTAAAATATCCAGAACCTAATTGAGCCAAGTGACTCTTGTCTCTTGTTGTAGCGAGGTGTAGCCCTGCCTAAATGTCAGACAGGGTCACCTCGAGTGTATTGCTCTTGGCCGGGTCGATATAAGAAAACGGCCCGGGTCGTTTCGGCACGATGGGTACAGCACAAGTACTGGTACCGTTCTCGTAGAACCGGCAATACAAGAAACTAGCCATGTAGGCAATGTGTCTTGTCTTTTGGGACTCCGTAAACGCAACTTATTTAGAGGAGTCTTAAAGGAACTCTTCATTATCTGAGGAAGTGTTTTGGGACTTCGTAAACGTGTCTTTGAGGAGCTCTAAGTAATCACATTTTTCTAAGGAACTTTTCGGATACGCTCCTTTGGGAGCCTCCATAGGAAGTAGAGCCCATCGCGTAGGGACTCATACTCTTCTGGTTAACACAAAACCTTTGGGGACTGTCTCTAGATCGGGGATGATTCCCAGGGTCATTTATGTCGTTTAAAAGGCTCTTGTAGAACCTAGGTCCTGTTGGATTTGAAGGGGCTAAACCCTATCCTAAGGAGTTGGAAGACGTATTTATATTTCGAACGTTCCACCTCACTTGACTCGCCTTTGAATAGATTAATGGGGTGAAATAGAGCCAATTAAGGCCAAGCTTTATCGATCAATGCCAACAGCAACCACACAAATAAACGTTACAACAAACATGTATGCAATACTCCACGAAAACATTTGCGATTTGATGATGATGATGTCACCAAGTCGGCAAATATAGACATTCGTTGAAGTCGTCGATGGCGACGTTAACAGCGCTGCTGGCGTTATACCATAAATGGTATACAAAACAAATCTACAACCATGTTAAAATGTGTATACGGGCACTATTTGATGATTCACCAAAAAGCAGACAAAGTGGATGAAGACAAACCGAGCCCAATATGCAAACGCACACTCACCTTCGTATGGTTAAAGATACTTTGTGCAACTCCTACAGAGAGGCAGCAAATATGGATGGGAAAACTATTTTTAAATTGAGGCCAACTGCAAGTGGTGCCACAGTGCCAGCAGCAACTCGTTTATGAAATCCATAAAGCTTTCTAATCATTACAAACTCGCAAACATCTATTTTCCACACAGCTAATGCAAGCGTGAAATGTAGCAAACAGAGCGCTTTTCTATAATTAGCAACCATCCAACGAGAGTACATTGAACTTGCTAGTTGTAGACACGAGACCAAATTCACGCTAGAAGATAGACAATCTAGTGCTTCAGAGAAAAGTATACTAAAATGCATTGCAAGCAACATCCATTTGCTGCAACGCCCAACCCAGCCCACATTCATAAAGTTAAAAAACGTTATTTTTTCTGAACTTCAAATGCAATTTTCTTTTAATTCTCGTTTTTCAGTATTCTTGTGCATTTTCTTTTGTTTCTTTTCAATGTTCAAATTTTTTTTAGTTTCAAATAATAAATCATCAAAAACATTCATTCGATTTTAAACATATTCCTTGATTCGTACATATCAGTTTTGTTTAACTTAACAAAAAAAATACTAAATTTTTTCAGCAACGGGTATGCTTCTTTTCAATACGCTCTTCATTTCGTTTAATACTCTTCGGCACCCTCACCTTCACCATCGCCAGAGTCCATGCCAACCTCCTCGTAATCCTTCTCGAGTGCAGCCAAATCTTCACGCGCCTCTGAGAATTCACCTTCTTCCATACCCTCACCAACATACCAGTGCACGAAAGCACGCTTGGCATACATCAAATCGAATTTGTGATCCAAACGCGCCCATGCCTCGGCAATGGCTGTGGTGTTGGACAACATGCAGACAGCACGCTGCACCTTAGCCAAATCGCCACCAGGCACCACAGTAGGTGGCTGGTAGTTAATACCGACCTTGAAACCAGTTGGACACCAATCAACGAATTGAATGGTACGTTTGGTTTTGATTGTAGCAATGGCGGCATTGACATCCTTGGGCACAACATCACCACGATACAACATACAGCAAGCCATGTATTTGCCGTGACGTGGATCACATTTCACCATCTGGTTGGCTGGTTCGAAGCATGCATTTGTAATCTCAGCAACGGACAATTGTTCGTGATAGGCTTTTTCCGCAGAGATAACTGGTGCGTATGTGACCAATGGGAAGTGAATACGTGGGTAGGGCACCAAATTAGTTTGGAATTCAGTCAAATCCACATTCAACGCACCATCGAATCGTAGCGAGGCAGTGATCGAAGATACAATTTGACCAATCAAACGATTCAGATTAGTGTAGGTTGGTCGCTCAATATCCAAATTACGACGGCAAATATCGTAGATAGCCTCATTATCAACCATGAATGCGCAGTCCGAATGCTCTAGTGTTGTGTGCGTGGTCAAGATGGAGTTGTATGGTTCGACAACAGCTGTTGATACTTGTGGTGCAGGGTAGATAGCGAATTCCAATTTTGATTTTTTGCCATAATCCACAGAAAGACGTTCCATCAAGAGTGATGTGAAACCGGAACCGGTACCACCACCAAACGAATGGAAGATGAGGAAACCTTGTAGGCCAGTACATTGATCAGCCAATTTACGAATACGATCCAAAACCAAATCGACAATTTCCTTGCCAATGGTGTAATGACCACGTGCATAATTGTTGGCAGCATCTTCCTTACCAGTAATCAACTGTTCAGGATGGAACAATTGGCGGTATGTACCAGTGCGCACTTCATCAACTACGGTAGGTTCCAAATCGACGAAGACGGCACGGGGTACATGCTTACCAGCGCCAGTTTCGCTGAAGAAAGTGTTGAATGAATCATCACCGCCGCCGACAGTCTTATCAGAAGGCATCTGGCCATCAGGCTGGATACCGTGCTCCAGGCAGTACAATTCCCAGCAAGCGTTACCAATCTGTACGCCAGCTTGACCAACATGGATGGAGATACATTCACGCTGTGGAAGAAAAGAGAAAAAATTGTATAAGATATTGCGAAAAAAGTAAAAGATCTTGTGAAAATATAACATACATTTTTTCTGATCTAATGATCCCTAGCTGTTATATCAAATACCCTAGTAACTTTCATGATATTCTTTTTTACATTTTATGTAGCCTACGCTAATATTTCTCCATCTGGAAAAAGGTGTGGGAATAATCTTCCATCACACCAAGCCCATAAAACTGGTTCGCCCATACAACTTTTTTCTTTCAGCAAATGACACACCGCTGCATGAAGTCGACGTTAGCGTTGACGCCGACTGCGTTTGGGCGCGGTCGCCGGCTTGCCCTACATTGAGACCATCTGGAAAATTTTCTAACTTTTCTTTTTAAAAAATCTAGTTTTCTCAGGGTTTTTCATCATCCGAAACAAAATGTATCCAAAAACTCACAAATTTAAGAAAAAAAAGAAACGCAAAACTTTTTTCTTTTCCTCTGCTCACGTCATCAATCACGCTGACATTTTCTCTACTGCAAAAGTTTTCCCACACACATCCTTTCATCACAAATTTGCCTGCATTTCACTTTTTCAACAAAAAATTACACTTATTTCTGCAAATTTAGTATTTTTCTTACCATTTTGAGTTTTTAAGATTTTTAAAATACACACACAAAAATCACAAAGAGATTGGTTAAATTTGTTTAATCGACGGTTCGGAATAGCCGGTTATGAAGCTTCCCAAACTGATATCGAATGAGTGAAAATTTTCTTAGCAACTTCTATTTATATGCTCGACATTTCGATGACGACGCCTACTGTGCGTCGGTTTTTTTGGCAGACATTTTCGTTAAGTGAAGGCATTTCGTTGAGTTTGCTTCGCAAGGTTGGTAATACAGCTGTGTTTCGTTGGTGTTTCAGCTGTGTTTCATGAAAATTTGTGTTCAGTGTAGCGTTCGAATTTATATGCAACATTGTAAAAGATGTAACTAATCAAGTAGGGTGTTCACACTCTAGTGTAGTAGTGCAAACTTTGCAACATACCGGCAAGGCAGTGCAAAACTAAAAAATATCAGTAATAAATCATCTGATACATATTTCTGGGGTGCACACTTGAGGTTTTGGCCCAATGCACTCTTTATTTGTTGGCTTCGCTTAATTTAGTTTACCTTGCATTCTTTGAAAGCTTTTATAGATGCTTCGAAAGCTGTCACAAGTGAAATGGTGAATGGCTAGCTATTTTCGATGCTCTTTTTAAATAAAACGAGTGGTTTTCAGCATGTTTCGAAAATGAGAATGAGCCCGAAAACACGCCAGTGTGTACTTAAGGGCTGTTTCCATTGTTCAATTTTGGAATCAATTTTCGTCACATGTGCCGTTGATTCCAAATTGAATTGACTACCCGTTGACTTAATAAAGTTGTTTACCCCTGCAAAAATCGAGAGTACCCTATTTCCTATCCAAAGAGTACTCCAATTGGAGCATCAGAGTACTCCAAATGTAATCCTTTTTCATATAAAAATTGTGCTCCACTTAACATTGCGATGTCCTAGGACTGGACCACCTTCTCCAACATTCGCTTTGTTTCTGCTACTCCATGGAGTACCTACGGTCAGAGTACTTTGCAATGTACTCCAATGTTGTCACTCCTTGGAGTATATATTGTCAGAGCGATAGTGTCGTGATTTTCGTCGATAAGGCAGGAGCAATCATCGGCTTTCAAAAAGCTGAAGGTGGTCCGATTATGTATACAAAGGACTACTATTGGAGTACTCCAATATCAAAAAATTGGAACAGGGCGCAAGCAAACAGGGAGTTAAAAATCTACGTCGATGGAGATTTGATCCCGACTGGCTCTCGCCCTCGGGGGTAATTTTCGACGCTAGTCCCAACCCTATTGAAACTGTTTGTTTCCTGGGACGACAATTTAGGACAAACCCGTTACTTCTGGGCAGGACTAGTCTTCGTTACAATAAAAACCAAAAAATTACCGAAAATCGGTTCAAAACCGGGGGCGTAATCCATACTTTTTATGTGCAGAAAACCTTTTCGAGTGGGCGGCCTTCGGCCGCGTTTATAAAAAATTACCCTTAGCTACGCCATGCCAAGTCCGGGTGGTTGCCTGAATTGTGGCAACATGCCACGGTACGCACTCTTTGGGCGGCATCTATGCAGGCCTGCATAATAACGTTATTTTGCTTTTCCTTTATTGAAATCAAAATTAAGATCTAAAGAAATTTCTTTATTTTGATTGTTTGAGTTAGAGTATATTTTTCCATACAAAAAATGCTCAAAAAAATACTCAAACTTCGAAATATCAAATAGAAACGAAAATTCTTGATTTTGCTTTTGATGATAGCGAAACAAAATTTTAAAGTATTTTTTTTTTTTGATAACGTTACTTTCAAAAAATTTAGTTTATTTTGTTGTGCAGCCTTGGATCCATGGTATTTATGTGCAGAACACCTTTGTGAGTTGGCGGCCTTCGGCCGCGCTTATAAAAAATAACCCTGGGCTACGTCATGCCAAGTCCGGGTGGTTGCCTGAACGGTAGGCATTCTTTTGCATATTTTAAGGGCATTACAACAACCACATGAAAACTTGCAACTTTGATTGAGTTGAGCTCTCGCTACGAGGCTCTTTAGTTTTGTGCGCAAAATAAATAAAGGTAGTAATTGTGAAATAAAAATGTGTTGTGAATAAAAATGTGTTGTTGTGCAGCCTTGGGCAACATGCATTACGCATTCTTTTGAATATTTTTATGGGCATTACAACAACCACATGAAAACTTGCAACTTTGATTGCAAATATCTCTTCACAAAAATAAATGTTTCAAGTTGAGCTCTCGCTACGAGGCACTTTAGTTTTGTGTGCAAAATAAATAAAAGTAGTATTGTGAAATAAAAATGTGTTGTGAAACAAAATTACTAAAGAAAAATGGGAAATGGTGAATAAACAAAATAAGTACATGTGCAATTGAATAAACATATGCACATATTCTGTTTATTCATGTATGCACATCAGCAGTTGCAACTCGCTGTAAAGGCCTGTTTACATTGTTCAATTTTGAAATCAATTTTCGTCGCATGTGCCGTTGATTCCAAAATGAGTTGACATTAATCAATTTTTTTGAGAACTATTTGACGGTTGTTTACGTCATTAAAAAAATTTAAATAAAAATTGTAAAAGGCATTTATTCATTTTTTTTTTTCACAACAGAATAAATAGTTATCTCCTCACTCTTTCCGATTTTTTAGACGCAAGGTGCCTGACCATATCACCGGCAAAATGCTCCCCACGATGATGGAGCTGATGATGATTATGACAAAGAAACTTTGCTGACTACATATAAGGTCATTGGCCGATCAGTCTTTGACTATGCCGCATCCATATGGTCGCCTAACGTGCATAACATGACAAGTCTGCCAAAATACCGCTATCAGAACTCCTACGGGATGTCTCCTCATGTCTCCCGAGTCTCACCTCCATCAAGAGGCAAAACTTAGCAGGCAATTCCTTCTGAACTGCCACAAGCCAGGACATCCAAACCGTCATCTTTTGGACACAGATCGGCCCCGGAGAGACATAAGCAGTCATATCCGTAGGCATTATGATGAGATCCGGCATCATATTACCTTGCCGTTTGATCTGCGGAATCATAAGCGGGCTCTAACCGACATCCACACCGAGTCGGTTGACACTTTTGTCAGATCTTTACCTGTGAGCCCCGTTCTAAACAGTCTTCCACCCGATATTGCTGAAGAAGAACGCACCTTACCAAGGGAGACCAGAGTCACCATGGCATAGCTTAGGTGGGGATACAGTGTTAGGTTAAACTCTTACTTATCCAGAATGATACAATTTCAAGCACATGCCCTGCATGTGGTAGGACCCCCCATGATACCCTACATCTCTTCAATTGTCCAATTCAACCCTGTTGAAACTGCACGTTTCCTTGGACTCCCGTTAGAAGAACTACTCCAGGTTTGGGAAGTGTTGTCGAATTAACAGCCCTTGGCCTGAAATCAAACCGCTAGGCTCCCCTTGCGGTACGTCCCGACTGTCGTAGCGATTTATCACCAGTGAAACCTTCTCCATACGTAGGTCATGCTACCCCTCCTTCCGGAAGGATAAGATTGGTAATTAAAAATAAAATCACTTATCCAAACTGAGCCCAGAGGTGCCCAATTTTTGCCCGGCCGCATACTTCTCCTCGCGACACCAACCAATTATTCGCCTGCTCCTCGGAGCTTACTCCTCTTAAGCTAATTTCACGTTGGTCCAAGCCTATTGAAACTGCTTGATTCCGTGGACGACAATTTGGAACAAAAGCGTTACTTCTGGGCAGAACAAGGTTTTTTTTACAATACCAGCAACAACTGCCCTGCAAAAATCGTTGGATTATGTGTTCCAATTTTTTGATATTGGAGTACTCCAATAGTAGTCCTTTGTATACATCATCGGACCACCTTCAGCTTTTTGAAAGCCGATCATTGCTAGTGCCTTATCGACGAAAATCACGACACTATCGCACTGACAGTATATACTCCAGGAACTAACAGCATTGAAGTACATTGCAAAGTACTCTGACAGTAGGTACTCCATGGAGTAGCAGGAACAAAGCGAAGGTTGGAGTAGGTGGTCCAGTCCTAGGACATCGCAATGTTAATTGGAGCACAATTTTTATATGAAAAAGGATTACATTTGGAGTACTCTGATGCTCCAATTGGAGTACTCTTTGGATAGGTAATATAGTACTCTCGATTTTTGCAGGTTGAGACCTATAAATAATTATTTGACCTTTTCTAGCCATTCCAAGAGATGGGAGCAGCTCTTTCGAAGGATTGCTAATGGGAGCGAAGAGTAAGCACGGTGTCTTTCCGGAACCCAATAAGGGAGTGTGTATTAAGGGAACAACATAGGTGGGTGAGCGCACCGCCCTGGGAGTCCTAACGGAGATTAGATGGTATAAACGCGCACGTTTTGCTCTGGATGTTGGTGTTGAATGCGTAAAAAATAGCCGCACTCAACGCCAAAAAAAAAACAATTTCATTTGTTTTTAATTAGTTTATTACAAAATTTGTCAACAAAATCTGGGAAAAATTTACGTATGTCAGTTCGTAAACAAACGCAAAAGCTGAATGGTCATCTTTGGCTGAATATTGAGTTGAACAAAAGTCGGCTGGTTACCAACTTTATTGCATGCAATTTTGCAAGATCCGTTGACACGAGTCAATTTTCAGAATCAACATGAAATTGAACGAAAAATCGAGCAATGTGAACGGGACTTAACTGCAAGTAATATAAATGCATTGTTGTTGCCTAGTGATTCCGGTGACGACGGTTTTTTAAAGATAATATTTTTCTGGATGTATGCTATTTATGCCTGGAATACATGTGCAGAGATTTGGCCTGCAGCGCTGCTAGTTTTACTGCTGCTTGAACGATTTGTAAACACACGTGCAGCAAAATTTACCTGGCAGTTCCATGCAGTGACACTTAAACAATATTTTCAAAACAAACTTAAAACACATATAAATAATCTGAAATATGTTTTAAACACTCAATTTAAAATCAAAATTACATTTTTTATAAAAAATTTTCATTCAAAAATACAAAATAAATGCAAATCACGAAATCAAATATTTGTTTTTTGGCATTTTGTTATTGGCTCGTTCGTGCTTGTTGGGTTTTTCGACACCCAACATACTACAATTTTCGATGGTTGGCAACGCCGGTGTACCTCAAGAAATAAATATGCTCGTATATATTTCTTGAGGTAAACGTGCAGATTCACGGCAAAGATGAGTATATACTTCGCTGCACATGTTTTATACATTTTTATATTAATATACTGCAATAAAATGGAAAATGCCATAAACGTCAAAGTTTCTTGACCAGGGGGTGAATTCTGGTTCTATGAAATGATAAAATGAAAAGAATTTTCATACAAAATTTGTGAAAAGAAACGTCATATTCATACAATTTTTTTTTTCACGTTATCATATCATAGAACCAGAATTCACCCTCAGGTATAAGAAATATATGCTCTTTTTTTTCTTGAGGCATTTCTTGGGTTATTCGGGTTGAAATAAAAAAATAAGCAGTGCGGGTGATAAAAGAAGCCATGTTCTTAAATTTAAAAAGAATTTTATGTGTTTAATTTTAGGGAAATCTAGTTAAATAGTAATTTTGTATTGGTGAAATTGCAACTTTAAGTGCAATTTTCTTATGAAATATAAGCGACTTAGAGTCAATGGGACCCCCTCTGCCCCTCCAGAACAAATAAAGAAATCGGGACCGTACTGAAACCCTAAATTAAAAAGTCGATTCCGATTCTTGATCCTGAGGCCAAAATACGTCTGTTGAGCCCTCTCCCATAATTTTAGCTAATCTATTAGCAGTTGACACCTAAAGTAGACAATTACTTGGAAAGTCAACACCGTGCTTTTTTCACACGTAAAAATTTAGTATTGTCAAAATTTATCTTTTCGTTTTTTACAGCCAAAATGTGTAAAAACTTTAAAATTTGGAAGATGTACTTGGATTTTTAAAATTATTCTACCAACAAAATGCATCACTGTCTGCAAAATTTATCGATAACCGAACTGCAACTGCCGATAATGCAGTTTAATATTGACTGTAATATTGCCGATAAAGTGGTGCGTCTTTCTTTCTGTTTGACCACGTTCCGTGCGAGACGTATTTGATACAAAATGAGTTTAAATATCTCTAAAAAACGCAAGGTAATCAATTGTAGATCTAAATATAAATATTTTCAATGAAACATAACCAGTGTCCACATCAAGTGCTAAAGAAAAATGAGTGAATTCGGTCCAGGTTGCGCTTCAAAGGACACCTTTTTTGAAATCTAACCTCAAATTGTAAACGTCAACTAGGGTGGCGGCGCAATGTAAACTTGCATGTGAACAAATAGGCGCTTCAATGGGCACTGGGGTTTTATTTATAAAGTATCAAATCTCTTTCCATCACACGTTGCTAATAAATTGTTTTCTTTACTTGCAGTTCGTTGCCGATGGCATGTTCAAAGCTGAATTGAACGAGTTCCTTACTCGTGAGCTCGCCGAGGATGGTTACTCCGGAGTTGAAGTACGTGTGACACCTGCACGTACTGAAATCATCATCATGGCCACCAAAACACAACAAGTTTTGGGTGAAAAGGGCCGTCGCATACGTGAATTGACTGCCATGGTACAAAAACGTTTCAATTTCGAGCCTGGTCGCATCGAATTGTACGCTGAGAAAGTTGCTACTCGTGGTCTCTGCGCTATAGCTCAAGCTGAATCACTCCGTTATAAATTGACTGGAGGATTAGCGGTACGTCGTGCCTGTTATGGTGTTTTACGATTCATTATGGAATCAGGTGCCAAGGGCTGTGAAGTTGTTGTGTCTGGTAAATTGCGTGGTCAACGTGCCAAATCAATGAAATTCGTTGATGGTTTGATGATTCACTCTGGTGATCCATGCAACGATTATGTTGAAACAGCTACTCGTCACGTATTGCTGCGTCAAGGTGTTTTGGGTATTAAGGTGAAAATTATGTTGCCTTATGATCCTAAGAACAAGATTGGTCCCAAGAAACCACTGCCCGACAATGTGTCTGTTGTGGAACCCAAAGAAGAGAAGATCTATGAGACACCTGAGACAGAATATAAAATTCCACCACCAAAGCCATTGGATGAATTGGCGGAGGTACCTAAAGTTCTGTAAATTATTATTATAAAGATGTGTTTTTTTAATAAGAAAATAAATCAATAAAAATGAATGAAAAGTGGTGTCTTCTAGATGGACAACAACAAAAGAGTTTTGTAGAAAATTGTATGAAGTTGAAGATAGTAAGAAAGTATGAAAAGCATGAAGATCAACTACCAGCAATACTGGCCCTAGAAATTTGCAGAAGTTTAATTTTTTTTCACAAATTTATTAATATAAGGTAGTATTGTAAGTAGTGATTGTTTCGTATATACCTAGTAGGTACAAGAACATCGACGTGCCATACAAAAACTAACACTTTACATTTTTTACGAAAACTAGCAGTTAACATTCTGTAAGAAAACGTAACACTTTAATTTTGTGGCTTACGAAAACCAACACGCTTAGGTAGTACATTTTCTTTAAAGACTAAATGAAAGTCTGAGTTTTCGACAGACACAAAATGAAAGTGCTAGTTTTCGTCAGACTCAAAATTCCCGGGTTTAGTTTTCCTATGGCACGTCGATATGATAGATAGTTAGGTAGTGGCATTTCTGTATCAAAGGCCTGTGTATATTATGCCAGATCTGGGCGTTTGGGAATTGCTTCCTCTATGTAGAGGATGTGGCTCAGCTTCCAGATTGATTTTCTAGGTAGAGGATCCATTCGACGACTAAAACAAGGTGTGGCAAGTTAAGATACCATATACCACCAGAATATGACAGTTTATGTTGTTGCTGTAGCGGTACTTCACGACCGTCCCGACTGTCTTGAGAATGATTTTGTTCACACAGTTATCGGGTTCGATGTGGATTTTAGTTGCCATTTACGACAGCCATACCTACCATGGGCTTATTTTAAACCCCTAACCCACAGGGATCATCACCGTTTATCTTTGAAGCACAGCTCATCAACCCCCAATTAAACTCATTTATTTCATTTGCTAATTTATCTTTATTAAGTTGCCTTTTGTTGGAACGCTTTTAAACATGTAGAACTCTTTAAATATTTTTATTTATTCATTTAACTATTTGTTATGTTTAACATTTTAATACTATCGCTGTGTGTTGGAATTATTAATATTTTTAAAGACAATTTTTTTTGCTAATTTTTATATGAACCAGATGCTGTTAGAAGTTAATGAAGCCAATTATGTTATTAATTTGCATTTATTACAGTAACAAACTAATCTAAAAATGTATGTTATATAATGTTTATGGATTTTTGCTTATTTGAAGGTATATATGTAGTATTATAAATCTGTTATATATGTATGTGTATAAAAGTGTATAAATGCTGGAGAAATAAATAGCTCAATTTGGTGTTCTTGTTTGCCACAAATAAAATGGTAAATAAAACCCCACTCCTATTGGAGCAAAGGTCCTCATAGTTATATTTAATTAATACATATTTTTAGATATTTTTTATGTTTATATAAATGCGTTTAGTATATGCATGGTTGTCAGGATAGTCCATTAAGCTATGTTTTTTGTATTTGTTTATTGCTTGAGTTTTGGCTGTATGTAGTATAAGACTGGTCCAAAAAATATGTAGGTATGTTTCTATATATATAAAAATGAAATGGTGTATAATTGTAACGCTAAAACTCGAAAACGGCTGAACCAAATGAAATACTTCCTTTGGGGGATTTGTTTGTTATTACCACGCGCAGGTCATGTCTAAAAATCAGAACAAAATATTAAGGGGGCGTGGCACCTCCCATACAAACTGAATTTTTCAAGTTGAATATCTTCAAAAGTGTTTAAGGTAGGAACATGAAAATTGGTACAGAGCTACAGGATAACAGCACCACTCTTACCTATAAAACCGGGGGTTATCCAATAAGGGGGCGTGGTACCTCCCATACAAACTAAATTTTTTAAGCAGAATATCTGTGAAAGGGTTCAAGGTAGGGACCTGAAAATTGGTATAGACCTATATGGTATCAAAAGCCTTCTTACACATAAAAGAAGGGGTAATCGGAAAAGGGGGCGTGGCACCTCCCATACAAACTGAATTTTTCAAGGTGAATATCTTCAAAAGTGTTTAAGGTATGAACATGAAAATTGGTATAGAGCTATAGGATAACAGCACCATTCTCACCCATAAAACTTGGGGTTATCGAAAAAGGGGGCGTGGTACCTCCCATACAATCTTTAATTAGTTTGGTTGTTAATCTATATATATAAAAATGAAATGGTGTTCAGTCGTTACGCTAAAACTCGAAAACGGCTGAACCAAATCATATACTTCCTTTAGGGGGTTTGTTTGTTATTACCACGCGCAGGTCATGTTATAAAATCAGAACGAAATAATAGGGGGGCGTGGCACCTCCCATACAAACATTTTTCTTCAAGGTGAATATCTCTAAATGGGTTTAAGGTAGGGACCTGGAAATCGGTACAGACCTATAGGATAACAACACCATTCTCACCCATAAAACTGGGGGTTAACCAAAAAGGGGGCGTGGCACCTCCCATACAAATGAAATATTTCATAGTCGATATCTCTGGAAGTATTCATTTTAGACCACTGAAATTTGGTAAGGGGTTATATGAGATCGATCCCTACCACCTCCAAAAAAACTAGGGTAACGAAAAAGGGGGCGTGGCACCTCCCATACGAATGAAATACTTCATAGTCCATATCTCGGGAAGTGTTTAGGTTAGACCAGTGAAATTTTGTCAGGAGTTATATAAGATCAATTCCGGACACCTCCAAAAAAAACTGGGGATAAGGAAAAAGGGGGCGTGGTTTCTCCTATATGAAGGAAACATTTCATAGCCCATATCTCTGCAAGTATTAATGTTAGACCACTGAAATTTGGTGAGGGTTTATATGTGATCGATCCCTAATACCTCCCAAAAAACTCGAGTTAACGATAAAGGGGTCGTGGCACCTCCCATACGAATAAAATACTTCATAGTCCATATCTCTAGAAGTATTTAGCTTAGACCACTGAAATTTTGTGAGGAGTTATATAAGATCAATCCCGGACACCTCCAAAAAAAAACTGGGGATAAGGAAAAAGGGGGCGTGGTTTCTCCTATATGAAGGAGATAGGGATATGGTTTAAAATAGATATAGAGATCGGGTTAGAGAAACAGACAGGGAAATAAATTTGTGGCAGGACAACGTCTGCCGGGTCAGCTAGTTTTTTTTAAATTTAACTTTTCATTTTGCAAAAATATATGAAAAAGTGAAATGGTTCGGTGATAAACTTAGAAACTACCCCGATTATTTTTCCGAATCACGAACCAAAAAATACTGTAAAAGTTTGAGACCTTATTATTAATTTTTAGTTGGCCTGATGTTGCTAGTTAAGATATTTGAGAATTTATACTAGCAGAGGGTAGTTTGTTCAGAGATCGGCAATTGTAAAAAAAAAATGTTTAATTTTTTAATTGTTTTGATAACTTACTATACCGCAATTTTTTGCATTATGGAACATCTGTATGCCGTTAAATAAAAAAAAAACAACAAACACAAACTATGGTCCCATGACTCAAGAAAAAGGTTTAAGTTATTGAAAACATTATTTTACAGCTACCAATCTCTGTAAAAACCACCCCTGTAGCAAAAACTTGGGATGACCCGAAAAATATGACTTCAGATTCGGTTTCAGCACACCCAAAAGCTTCAGAAACCGCTGCGTGGGTTTTTCAAAAACTTCAATGTACGTTTGCAAGCTAGGGTCACCTTAATGTCAAAAGCTTTTAGTCTAGTAAAATTAGATATTTGATATAACAAAATCTCCGACAGAACAAAATTTTTGTGAAGAGCTTAAGTTTACCCTCAAAAAAGAAGAATTCGAAAGCTCAATCGATAGTCTCATCGATCCCATGTGTGCTAAAAAGGTAATGTGGGGTAAAAGGTCGGAAAATCCAAAAACAAAAAATCACAAATTTGGAGCTTTGGCAACGTAAAACCTTTTCAGCACATATGGGATCAATGGGTACCTACTCCTTACTATTTTTTGACCGGACTAAAATTTTTGTGGGGGAATTTGATTTTCTATAAAAGTAAATGCAGGTAACTTTTTTTTAAAGATATATTAAAAATAATAATATTAAGATTTAAAATTTAAAATTTTACATTTTTTTGTCCTTTTGAAAAATAACAGCAATTTTTATTTGAAAATAATTTTTTTTTGGGCCAGTCTAATGTAGTATATAATAATGCATGTATATTTTTATATTTTTTTAAATTGTTGCTTTTATCTCGCTTTGTATTAATTTGTGTGTACTTATGTGCGTGTGTGTTTAGGCAGGTAATTATATGTAGGTTTGTAAATTTTTTTTTATTAAATGCATATTATTTAGTTCATTTCCATTGCATAGTTAAAGTCTTTAATCAACATTTTTTTTAATATTATATTTTTTACTTTCAAACATTTATGTATGTGTGTTTTTTGAAAGTCTCTTATGGTATGCTAAGTAATTTTTTGTTGAGTATAACTTATCTATATTTATTCAACATTTTTTTTTGATTGATTTATTGTTATTTTAATAAGTTGTAGTAAAAATTGAAAAAATGTTAATATTGTAGAATTTAGAGGTACCCAAAATTTATGCGTTTTTTTGAAATATGCACCATTAAAACAAGCGGAGTTCATTATGACACTAAAAGCTTTTTACAACATACATATAAATGTAAATAAGCATTTTACAACAGTCGAAAGGTATTTGTTTTTTGTAAAATCTCTTTATTTTTGGTTTTTTTTGTAACAGGTTCTTATAAATATTTTTTTTTATACATAGCTAGTACATATTCATATTATAGATGCAGCTAATGGTAAATTTTTAACTTTTCATAAATTTCAAATTTTTTTTTTTGGTTTAACAATTTAATAACAATTCGAAATTAAATTTCTCTTTGATACGTTTTACTCAAGCAATATCGATTGCTGAGTCGAGGATCACCCTTATTCAGCTGACGGTTAAAAAATGCCCTATATGTATTAGAAAATTACATGGTACAACAAAGTTGAAGTTTTGAAAAAAGCACCGTGTTTCTTAACGGTTTTTTAAGCTTTTGGGTGTGTTTAGTCCGAAACTGAAGTCAAAATTGTTGGGTCGCCCCATAGGGTGGTTTGTGAAAAGATCGGTAGTTGTAAAAGAATTTATAATTTAACAATTTTTTGGGTGTCAAGGAACCACAATTAAATTTTGGTTTTTATATTTGGGGGCATACAGATGTTCCATAGTGAAAAAAAAATAAAAAAAAAAAATTTTAAATTAAAAGAAAAATTAAAAAAAAATAAAAAAATTAAAAAAAAAAATAAAATTAAATTAAAAAAAAAAAATAAAAAAAAATTAAAAAAAATAAAAAAATGTAAAAACATAAAAAAGTAAAAAAAAAAATAAAACAAAAAAAAAATTAAAAAAAAAAAATTAAAAGAGAAAATTAAAAAAAAGTAAAAAAAAAACTTTTAAAAACTTCAAAAACAAAATTAAAAAAATAAGAAAAAATAAAAATAAGTAAAAAAAGTTAAAAAAAAAAATAAAAAAAAATTAAAAATAAAAATTAAAAAAAAACTTGTAAAGAAAAAAAGTTAAAAAAAAAATTAAAATTTTTTTTTTTTTTACCTTGTATTTGGCGGCATACAGATGTTCCACAGTGCAAAAAATTAGTAAGCTATTAAAAAAAATTTAAAAAAAATTAAAAACTTAAAAAAACTAAAAAAAAAAATTTGTTTTGAAAATTAGAAAAAAAAAAAAAAAATTTTATAAAAAAATTTTAAAAAACCTTTTTTACTACCATCGATCCCTGAACAAACCACCCTCTGGAGAGAAAACCTTGGGTGACCCTAAAAGTCTGACTTAAGATTCAAATTCAGCACACCCAAAGGTTCAGAAACCGATGAGAAACCCTATAGGATTTTTTTTGGTGTTGTACAGTGTTTTTGTAGGACGGCCAATCGAGTGGATTATCACTTTTTTTCAAAATATTTTTTAAAAGCGCACTATCTCAGATTTTGTACATACTCAATGTATATTAGACTGCACCAAAAAATAATAGTGGTTTAAACGTAAACCCTCTAATTTTGATCATTATGCATCAAAAACTATCTTGACAAAGTTTTATGGAAAATTTATTATTGGAAAATTTCTAGATATACAGTTATTTTTGTTAAAAAGCATATTGTTACGCAATCTACTAATATAATTTTGAAATTCCAATGTCTTTTTCTAGTGAATATGTTTTTTCCATAATCTTGAAAAGGACCCTATTGTCCTCAGAAAAATTCAAAAGGGTAGATTTGTACACAGTCCTTAATATGTGGCCAAAAAAAAAAAGTTATGTAATTTTCGAAGCCTTAATGGACTTTTTTTGCGAACTTAGTATAAGCTACAACTTTAACTGAAAACCGGCACGGGTTAACGTTATCCTAGAAAAATAAACTCAGTATCAAATTTCGAATCAAAATTTTTTTCCATACATTTTTAGCTACGGCGTTCGTCATAGAAACCCCTGATATAGGGCATTTTCGAAAAATATTTTAGAAAATTGTGATCTTCCACACAACCGTCGAAATATACTTTTATTCAAAAACCTCCTGAGATTTGTTTCAAAGGTCATTTCAGCTGTTTATATATTGATTTCACGGTAAAATCAAGCTGGAAGTTCTTAGATAAAAGCCCATTTACACGGGTCGATTTGCTAGTCGATTTTTGTCTCCTCCGTCTTAATATCAATTCGATCGATCGACAACCTGCATTTGTGCCTACTACCACCATCAAATATAGGTTGCCGAACGATCGAATTGCTATTTAGACGTTGGAACGACAAAAATCGGCCAGTTTTGAAATCGATTCTATTGTAAAGCGTTCGCTAAACAGGCAGCCGATATAAAACGATCGCCGACTCAGTCAACGATATCTATACACTAGAGTGGGTCGCGTTTTTTGGATAAAAAATTCATAGCGGTAAATATTCTACGGACCCGTTTAAGCAACTTTACCGAATAAACTGTAGGGCTAAAATCGGGTTTGATCCGATGAAAAATTTTGTATGCGACCTATTGCGCTGTGTGACAGTGAGTATTTTTTTATGGAACATTCCCAAAACCAAGCATACAAATCCTGCTTACCCATATTTTCAAATATATGGTCCAAATGTGGTATTCGAGGGAAGATCCCCTTTTTTCCGGGGGGTCAAAACGGATTTTAGATCCATAGTTTCTTTGCGAAAGTTTATTAGATTTTGTCCATACAACATTTTTCAATAGGTTTAAATACAGGGCTGAAGTCCTTTTCTCATTGCTAAATTCCGAGGGAGATGACGACCCCGATTTGGGTGAACTTTTGCACCTTCCTCGACCCAGTTTAGTGTTCACAAGCTACAATAAGTCCCTTTACCAGCCCTCGTAATCAAACTCAATTAACAGCTCTCTACCTCTGGTCTTAGAATGCCGAGACATGTTTCTGGACTTTTTCGAATAGTTAAGACTAGATGATTTTTTGCAGTTCGTTTCCGGTATAAACAGTTTTGTAGAATAATTTGCTTAGAAGGGTGACAGTGACTGTTCTTTTAAATTTGGTGTAATGATAATCTTATAAACTGTCAGTCTTGCAAAAATTACGAGGTTGAATAAATTTGTTTATTTTTTAGTTTTTAATATTTTGATTATAAAGTTTTGATGGAAGTTTAATGAAGGAAGCAAATTTTAAAGAACGAAAGTTCTATACGTTCAGATGCCGAATCGTAACAGTCGTCAACGAGCAACTCGTCACGTAAAAACCGAATATCCGATTATAACTTTCGCAAACGTGTGATCGCTACCATAAATGCGTATGATGTTGTTGTTGTTGTGGGTAATGAGAGGTGAGAGGCATCATATCCGTAGATCAACCATCGAGTAGCACGTCAATTACCTATGTGCATATTAGTCGCCTCTTACGACCGGTATGCCTACCTCGGGCATATTCTAAACCCCTAACCCGCAGGGTTTATAAATGCGTATGATCGAGACGTCTTCTTTCGACTGTTATCATGCCAAACTGTTCGTTTGACGGACGTCTCACGTTATTTATGATCGTACGATAGTCGTTTCGTTAACGTTGTCACGATTCGTTTGGAATAAAAAAGAAACCATATATTTAAGTATATAAAAGAAAATCGAAAGCTACAGTACAACAAATTTCCTGGTAATTAGGGTCATTCCTTTCAGAAAAAAGTAAAAAAAACTTTCGATTTAAAAAAAATCATCTGGACGAAATTTATAAAAAATTATAGCAGTGAAATATAAGTATTAACTTTTTGAGTTGATTTGATTTTGTGTGTTTTTCCGACAGGGTGGATGCTAGATGCATATTGGAACGATTTTCCGTCATCCCTTAGCAATTTTAGTTTTGTAACAAACCGGTTTCGCCATCTTCAGTGTTTGATTTCGTTTCAAACACTGAAGATGGCGGATCGCCGAAACCGGTTTGTTACAAAACCAAAATTTACAAGGGATGACGGAAACTCGTTTCAATATACATCTATTATTTTTTCTAGTTGCCGTTCGAGACATATAAACTTTATATAAGGTTTGTTTACTGACCAAAAAAAAGTTCAGAGCAGGTTAGAGCAGAGCAGAGCAGGACAGCTGTCAAAATAGAAATAGAGCAACTCAGAGCAGAAATGCCATGAAACACTTGAATCTCGATAGTTTCTTTTTATTTGGTTTTTTGTTTAAATCTTCAAAATTAATGCAAATTCACGTTTACATAAACATTGACTTTCTTGCAAGCTAATTTTTTTGAAGCTTTCGAAAATTTATTTTTTCCTGACTGACAATTGCTTCTCTGCTCTAACTTACTCCATAAAAAAAGCTAGAGCAGAAATTTGTGATCTGGATTACTCTAGTTTTGTTTTGAGCGTACTCATGAAAGAAAAGATAGAGCAACCTAGAGCAAGAAAAGTGTTCGTTAAACACAATTTTGTGAAATATCTCAATCTGGCGTAAGCTAGAGCAGCCCAATAAACAAACCTATAGGTAAACTGGAAAGTTTTTTTTGTAATAAATATAAAAAAATTTCAAGAAATATTTTTTGTCTTAAAAACTTTTACAAAAATTAAAATCCTATTTAAATTTTGTTTTCTTGTTATCATTAAAAATTTTGCAAAATTTGCTAAAACCTTAAATTTAAAATACAAATAAAGTTGATTAAAATTCAAAGAGCTTTAAAAGATGAAATTGTACAAATTTTCTATTTTTTTCTTCTGATATAATTTTAAATTTTTTTTTTTAATTTTATAACACTGTACAACAGCCAAACAATCTCAGAGGGTTTCTTATGCTTTTGGGTGTGCCGAATCCGGATCTGAAGTCAGAATTTTCGGTTCACCCTAGGTTTCCCTCCAGAGGGTCGTTTGCTTAGATATCGGTAGTAGTAAAAAATTATTTTTTTTTTATTTTTTTAAATTTTTTAAATTTTTTTTTTCTTAATATGTTACTGTACCCCAATTTTTTGCGCTATGGAGCATCTGTTCCTTAACCCAAGAAGAAATGCCGATCTCCTTGCAAACCACCCTCTGGAGAGAAACCTAGGGTGACCCGAAAAATCTGACTTCAGATTTGGATTCAGCACACCAAAAAGCTTCAGAGACCGTCGAGAAACCCGGTGGCATTTTCAAAAACTTATAATTTTGTTGTACAGTGTAATTATTTTTCCTCTTTACAGAGATCAAGATAAAGGTCAGCAAAGCGACACAACTAAAGCAACAAAACCAAAGTAGCAAAATCATTCCAAAAGAGTTCATAATAGGGGTCTTCTCTCAATTTTTTTTTTTCATAAAAGACACACTAGTTGTGTGAAAAAAAATTTAGAAAAAAAATTTTGAAAAAAATTAAAAAAAAAAAATTGTTTAATTTTGACACTAGTGTGTTAGTTTCTTCTGTTTTTATGAAAAACTTTAAGAGAGAATACCCCTAATTATTTTTCTTTTTTTTTAATTATGTGAAAAAAAATTCGAAAAATATGTCTCCAAAAAAAATCTATAAAAAGGTTTAATAAAAAAATAAACCCATTTATGAATTGTTCGCGTCACATGGAATGGCTCTTAAGCAGCTAGTATTAACCCTTTTAGTGTGATTTGTTTCACTTTTAATACTGGCAAATATTTAATAATTTTTTGGTTTTGGTAACAATTTTTTTTTTCTTAAGTCTAAAATGCAGAATTTTGCTAAATAGCGATTGGAATATACATACATATTTTTATGATAATTTTTTTTATACACAACTGTCATTTGAGCTAAGTAATTAGATAATTTTTATGGTTTTCTTCGTTTTACCGTTGTTTCTATTCCACCGCTACTGCGTCTCCTGGGCCAACAACAACACCACCTAAAAGCGAGTTGCCACTTAACGCAGCCGTGGAAGTTTGTGTGATGCCATCACGTAAAGCCAATTGATATGCGACCTCGAAAGCTTGACCCAGAGTTAGTATGATATCGGTGGCTAAGTCCTGTAAGAACAAAAGGAAGATTGAATCAGAAAAGAATGTCGAAAAACAGTGTGAATATATGTATATCTCCCAAACTGTTTCAAGTTTGTATCTTGAGAACGTTTCTAAAAGCCTTTCCGTCAGGGCTACTTGAGTGCTCTAATTAATTGTTTCTGAGCTTAAAATGAACCGAGGGTCTAGAGCGTTCTTCTTAACTATTATAAATCTCTACATCTTACATCACTTACCGTACTCTCCACATAGAAAACATGGCAGTAGTGTATATCCAATTCTTTAGTGATGTAGGCAAAATGCCTCAAGTCGTCCGAGTCCTGACAGGCGCAGTTGATATTTTGTATTTCGTGTTCACAAATTGTATGCTGAAAGAGAAAAGATTTTTGTTTGAGATCAGATATCTATCGATGTGGCCTGTGGATCAATCGTGCGTTCATTTCCCTACAAAATCGAGAGCTCTTAACCAATCTAGTTGGTGGATGTGTCTGTACTATACAGGCGTAACGCTCCACTCCCGTGCCCCTCTCTGAGCTATGTATTTATCTTCCTTCCATAGCAAATTAATTTTTTTGGTGCGGGGTTCTGCACCCTAGAAGGGTAAACTCCCAGAGGGATTCTAACTATCCCCTATGGATAAGCTATTTGCTTCTTTGGTTCCCTCCTCTACTGTTTGCCCCATAAGGCAGGCTAAATCGAAATATGTACGTGCTACTACGTATTTAAACCCTCCAGAGCGCTAAAGGAAGACAGAGCCTTAAGTGGGCTTGTTTCATATTTAACTCGGGAAATTTTTCATTGGAGTAACTGCGAATATTGTTGTTGTAGCCGTACTTCACCCTGCCTAGTCGGAAGATCCACTTATAAACAGTGACGTGACGGACCAGACAGGATTGTACGGATGTTGGCAGTCCTTTGTCGGATATGAATCCGATACGTTCCGGTGAATAGTACCCTGTAGTATTAGCCCGACTGTCATGGGAAAGATTTCGTTGAACCCGTAGTCGGGGTCGAAGTGGATTTTAGTCGCCTCTTACGACCGGCTTACTTACCTCGGGCATATTCTAAACCCCTCACCCACTGGCGCGCATCCGTTTAGCTTGGTTCATTTAGGTTCGCTTTGCCACCTGCTCTAATGAGTCACTGAGATATCTTGAGTCACCTCGACTACATTTGCTAGGAAGTTTTGGGGATTAAATCAACATGTGTTTTCCCATAACGTCCCCAATGGTACCTAACAATGAGCAATACTTCTCCCGGAGAGATCACCCCTTGTTGTAAAAAAGGATGACACTAGTTCATGAACTAATTAGTTCATTGAACTAGATAATGGAAGTGATTGCGGGAACAAGTTCCAAATTTCAAATTAACTCCTTGAACTATGTAAAATTTTCGTCAAATTTATGAATTTATTGAGAATGAGAAAATACCGAGAAACCAAAACGCGTGCTAAAGTAAAGTTCCTGCCAACCAGGGCTAAAAATGTTAAAAACAAAATCACAAATTATGCTGGGCAATACCAAAAATGACTGTGGGTAAAAAGTAGGTATCGAAATAATAACGTATATTTGGATAATTTTCGACACGAATTAGCAACTCCAACATGAGCAAAAAAAGAACCGCACTGAACAAAATTGCCCACTTTTTTATCCTCTTTTTTGGTAAGCGCGACCCAGTAATTTCCCAAGATTTTATCCGCTGCTGGCTATCAGGGTTTGTACTTCCGGACAAAAGGTGGCATTTGTTTCCTTCAACTGTTAACACGTTCAAAAGTCTAGGAGGAGGTATCAAAAGACGCGCCTCTGGATTTTTGATACCGATCCTAAAAGAAAGGTGTCTTCCTTCCTTCCCAACATTTTGGGACGTGTTTTAGCAGTTATTTTCTAATGGAAACAAATACAAATAATTGAACTAAATTAACTAAAAACGAACTACTTATACATAAACTAGTTCATTTTGGTGAGCTAGTTCGAAACCTTTGATCACTTTAATGAACCAAAATTCCCAAATCTAGATGGCACTCTTGAGTTGATGATACCTCGGCATTCCGAATAATGTCAGCCCAGTTGTCCTTGTTGTTGTAGGGATTAAAATACTCCGAATAGGGTTTGGCGTGTATAGTCGTTAGTGACAGTGCTTTGTGGATTATGAACCTGATATGCTTCGGTGTCCCCGCTTAGCCCTGGTAATGAAAACTGAAGTCTGATAATAGTTCGTTCCCCACCAAGCTCGACTGAAGGGACGACAGAACAGAGGGCAAAGTAGATCTTCTGTCTACATTCTCATGATCTGTAGAGCTCCCCTTCTCTAAGGTGATGGACTTAGACTAGTATGGAGCGAGTACTTGCGTATATCTAGAGCATCACTACATCATATCTTACCTTGCTATTAACATCGATGAATTCGACGCCCAAATGAGATATGGCCAAACAAACGAGTGCCGGGTTTTTCTGATATGGTTTTCCAGATTGGTTTCCTTTTTGCTGGTGCTGTTGTGCGTTATCATCACGTTTAAGTTTTTGTATTGATTTCCGTGTCGATTCCGTACCACGTAACTCTTTCACAACCGTCGAGCCTAAATACTGTGGGGAGGGAATGAGATATAAATAGAGGTCAAATTAAGATGGAAGGAAATTTGAAAAAAAAAAACGTGGACCCAAATGGGCATAACTATGACCAAGCAAAGGTTCTCTTTTAATTCTACTCACATAAACTTCATATTTAATTTGTTCGTTGAGCAAAACATTCGCCGAATGTCGCCATTTTGTGCGTAAATTTGCCGGTAAGCCGAGCAATAATTCGGATGGCGCACGTATTTGTAGCTGTGGCTGTTGTGGCTTTTCAACTGGTGGCTGGGGTGCGGGTCTGCAAAAAAAAAGTTAATAAGACGAGCTACAAAGTGAAATCAAGGCGTATTACTCACCTATTTTTTCTGTACCCCGTTACCGAAGTCCTCTTCTGAGGTTGCGCCTTTTGTGGCTGTGCAGGTGTATCGCCGTTAGACGATGCCAATGGCTCTAACTTGCATATTTCGTTGTTCTCATTCAAGCCATTTTTCGTTTTATTCGGTTCTCGTATTTGTCTTATGTACGCTACTGATTGGAGTATACGTCGTCGGTGGCCGAGTTTGTTGATCTCTAAAACAGTTTGCAGTTCAACATCCCATACACCGCATACGCTATCGATGGTGTTGTACAAATGTTTGCTGGGTATAAAAGTAAAAGGATTATGGCGACTTGTTTTACGATAGTTACGGTGTGTAAGAGACTCTACCTGAAAGACTCAACATACTCCGGCAAGCTGATGCTTTGCAGCCACTCACTCAATGTGGCAACACCTTTTTTCTCCGTTGGTGCATCGCCATTGGTGTTGAATTTTACTTCCTTCCGTTGGTTTGCGGTAACAATTTGTGGTTGAAATTCAGCTTTTGGTAGAGTTTTGACGAATTTAATCAATTTGTTAGCATCTGGCGTTTGGATGTCCATTAGCTGGATATCACTTGGCTCGAAGACTCCGTTCTGAAAAGGTAGGAAAGATCTTTTATGTGTGAAAGATTTCTTCTTTGGACCGTTTGATCCTTTGAGATGTTTTTCTTTGAGGGACATAAATAACCATTTTAGTAGCAACCGATGGTAATTCACACCATGCACTGAGTGGAGGTTCTGAACCTCACTTTTGTCTATGGAAACCTGGCTTCCGTGATATCGGGTTGGAATGTTCTTTCTAGACCCGTGTAAATTAGCCTCAAGGCCTGTTTTGTAGTAACCCCGATATCCGGAAAACAAGAGCACTCTCAGTGGACTAACCTGGACTGTGGACGGTTTTAACGAGATGAATGTCGTCCCGGTAAAATCACGTTTAAGAATCCCAGGCGTACAAAGTGGGATCCCCGATATCCGGGAAAATAGAGCACCTCCAGAAGACCCGTTTCACCGCGACGAATCTCGCCCCAGCAAAATCACGCTTAGGAAAACCAGGCTTACAAACAAATTTAGTTAGAGAGAAGTTTTACTACGGAGATCTGTTTTACCGAAATGAAAACTGTCTGTATTATAAAATCTTCTACATCCACGAAGGCATAGTACCCTCATTGATCTAAGTGAGAGGGGTTTCTGAATAGCACTTTTGTGCGTTCAGCTGGATCTAGGCTTGTAATATAGCACATCATCTTTGCCCAGAAGTTTCCAACTACCCGAGAACTGGGAGCTCTAAAAAGGGTGTACAAATCTTCGACATTTAGGAATCCTGCTCACTTGGGATACCTGAGAGATGTAGTTGGTAACTGGGCAATTGCAGCGACGAGTCCCTTAAGCTTGTCGTGGTGCTCACTTTTTCGATGTCGACGTAACGCAGGAATCCACTCAGCTCCGCTAACATTGGTTTGCCACCTAGGTTCGCCAGGCACCCCCTGGAAAAGGCACGTTGTTTGGGCTATTAACTCTTTTAACTGATAGAAGTATTTGGATCGATGCCGTAAAGATGTCCCGTGTTCTTTAATAAACCCGAACTATCCTTTATTCCAAAAACGGGAAAATTTACTCTAGATCAATCAATCTAACTATCCTCGTTTATCGGGCTTTATTAACTTTGGGATTCGAGTACCTGTAGGAGGACCGAAGCCCAGAGAAGGGTTTCTTTCTTTTGAGAGTTGAAGCATCCAGTATGTGTCCTATGCGGATACCTGGGTTCTGCAAGGATACCTGACTAGGGTGAGTGAGACGTACACAGTTCTATACTCGAGGAGATATAAGGGATTAGTCTTCGACAGGGAGCAGTCATGAAAGCTCCCGTTCCACTCAAATACCCCCTAGGAAGACTGATCTGATTTGGACTACCCACCCATTGTAGTATCTTCTGGGTGGAGGGTGCGGTATTACGGACACGAAAGATGTGGTTGACAAACAATGTAACTGTCAGAGAGTTTCTCGCTTCCTCAGATAGTCAAGCGGCGATTGAAGCCCTGACGATGGTTGGCGACCGTCTGACATCGAACTACTTTGGGATCACAATTATCTGTGGGCCATGGGCTGCCTTTATCAAGTGAGACGTAATCTAACCTACTAGTTTATTTTAAGATCGGAATAACCTGGGCAAATTGCTTGGTGACCTTTCATAAATTTATCTAGATTTCGGAGGACAATATTAAAGGGATGCGAACTCACCATAAATTTATAGTTGTCATAGCCATTCTCGAAGAGCATACGCTCCAAGTGCAGCAATCCAGCATTTCTCAAACGAATAGCCATTTCACGACGTTCCCCCGGTTCGATAGCTTCATCGAACTCTAATTCGATATCATTTGTTGGCGTAAGAGACGAATTGAGTATGCCACTACCGAAAGATTCGATAATCTCTGAAATCTTTTTACGCGCCTCTTCCGCATTGAAAGGGCTAAGTATGCCACTACTTTTGGTGGTGCCTGTGGTTATGGCGGATAATGCCGCATCTGTATCCTCATTACGTCCATCGCCATTAGCATTACTATCATCATCTTTATTCTCATTGCCATTCTCATGCTCACCGGTCAAACTAATACTGATATTCTGACTTATGTGACTAGAGTTATCTGTATTATGTGTTGCTGTATCAGTCTCATCACAACCTTCATGACTAGTCGTGGTAGTTTTTGGTTCCTTAGCAGCCGTGACTGTTAAAGATTTTACCATTCTATTGGAATCGGGTAATATAGGTTTAGTTGGGATTGGTGGGCGCGTACGTTCTTGTTGCTTTTGTAGACCTTCAGCTGCCGAAGCGGATACGCTACGTGAGGATGGAGGTGGTATGTCGAGTTTACGATTACCCAACGTACGTTTTTCATGTCTCATATTAACACTTGACCCTTTTAGTAGTCCAGCGAAGGGGGCATCACAAACAAACTCTTCAACACAATCGGTCGAGATGCTATGATCTGAATGTGACATGCTCGAACTTAACGAACCGGAGGAGCCCTGTATGCCGCCAACACAACTGCGGCGCGCATTAGACATTGTTGTTGTAGGTGAAGCGTTGGTGCTTTGTTTTGGTGAGAGACTACCAACAATAACAGGATAATCAAAAGTGGGCGTGGGTATGAGCGCAGTCTGCCATTGCTTGGCTGGTGAAGTGCTGGAATCGATCATGCTTTTACTGTGGCTCTGTTGTTGTTGCTGTAATTGTATGAGCGCTGAACGTCGCTTATACTCCATGCTCAGCGGACGTATGCGCTCGTGTATGGTACGTTCGGCTTGACTGGAGGATGGTGGCGGATGATCAGGTGTTGGAGGTTGCTGATAGTTTGTTGGGCTGAGTGGCGTTTGTGGTTTGGTATTCTCGTCCTTGTTCTCCTTGGTATCGCTGATGCTTAGTGAGCTGAAACAGAGAGAGAGAGAGAGGGAAAGAGGGCGATAAAGACAGAGTGAGAGAGATATTATAGCAAACCCATTGACGAGTCACTAAAATCCCGCAAGCTCGCTGCAGATACTTACTAGCTATTGCGATTGCGCTTGAGCTTCCTATTCGGATTGTATGATTTCAATGTGGGGTTTTCACAATTTATGATTTCCGTGCTCACATCACGCGACTTGTTCAGTGGCCGCTTCATGGAGTTGGACGTACCAATTGCCTCGGTGGAGTCGGTGCGTTCTTCCGAGCTATAGTTCATGCGCTCCAACATGTCATCTGACAAAAGAAAAAAAAAAACGTTTTTATTAGCCCACATCCCACCATCAAACTATTCTCCCCCTTACTTGAGCTCGATGTCAGTAGCGCACCTGTCGTCGTACGTCCACTTTCTCTTGCACTCGCATACAGCCGTTCACCTCGCTGCCGTTCGCGCAAATGTATCGTTTCATCGAAACTCATACCCCCAATACTGCCATGCGCCTGATGTCCAACATGTGGTATGTCTGTCGATGGACTATGATGTTGTTGACGTCCGCGTCCTTGTTGTTGACTATGATTGGGCGAGGTGTAGCTAAATGTTTGGCCTGAGTGTGTGGGCGATACAGATAAATTACGACGAGGTGGTTTCTTGGGTGGCCCTGGTGCAAATGTGCTCATGTGCATGGGATTGTTGGCCAGAATTACACCACCTATTGGGGGAGATGAGAGACTTCAAATTAAGGAGAGCAATAAACTTAAGTTGAGTTTCTATAGTTACCCGTTGATGAACGTGAACGTGGCGATACTGAAACTGGCTCGAAACTACTCATTGACGATGACGGACTTATGCCCATTTCGCTACATAGAAAAGTCAAGTAAGGAAATAAATAGAAAGGGAGTTATAAGAAGAGAAATTCCTCGGAAAACTGTTTCTACCTTTCAATAAAATATACATTCATGCGAAATCCGTGCTTTACATGGAATAAGTCCTGAAATGGTAATAACCCCCTAAATCGAAAAAAGAGGTTCCCCACTCTTTCAACTTCTAGACTGTGACAAGCTTTGGAATGTTATCATTGCAGCTCAAGGGTACAGTTTTAATAAGTCAAGAAGCTTTTTCCCCATCCCTTTGTTCAAGGGAGGACAATAGGTCTTCTGCTGACCTTACCTTCGATTTGGAATTCATAACTAGTGGAAGCTACTCCGGCAAGAACGTTGGCCAAAGAAAGGGCGTCGTCAAAATGCTTTTGAAAATTTTGGCTAGCCTTAGGATAAGAATGAGATAAGAGTAAGATGAGTTTTTGCCATAGAGCGTATGGGGTGGTGGCTCGCTACGTAGAGGACTCTTCACTTGCAGTAATTACTGTGGGGATGTCGAGGACCAGTCTGTCAGCCTTTTTGAGAGCGGTATACTGCCAGAACTTATTCACTCCGTACTCCCGATATGGAAACTATTGATTTCCAGTCACCTCGGAAGAAGAGCCGATTAGAAGCTGCCTCTAAATTGACGGACGAAGCTTCTTGGTTAATTTTAAACCAGTTGCTGATATTCGACAGAAAAGTTCCCCCAGAAGATTTATGGATCCGAAAAGGAAAGGGCAGATCAGGAGAAAATTAATTTTAAAACAAGTTTTTAGCGACCTTATGTCAAATCTCAGGAAGGAGTTCAAAGACTGCTACTCAACGAGAGCCTTTTAGGACACAGAAGGATTTCGTCTTCGCAAAAGATGCGGATTTTATATGTCCTATAATGCTCTCGTTGAGTAGCAGTCTTTGAACTCTTCCCGAGATTTGACCTAAGGTCACTAAAAAGAAAAGAAGGCTTTCGAAAGATTCTTGCCAGAACTCATGCAAGTACCACCTTTGTTAAGCGCGCTGATAGAACTATGGTCGATTTTTATGCTGAAACCCTCGACATCCATAATATAGCCACCTATCAGGCTGTCGCGTAGATGCAACTCAAAGAAATGAAACGGTATGTAACGAAGCAGATGGCCGATTAATAAACCATATTTCAGCGGAAGGAAAAATGGAATGTGCTTGTGCTGTAAGTCCTCGGTGGATGGATAGTATTCTCCCCATAATGCTGCCGAATATCTTAAAATCTTTGGCTAAGGAAATTACGCCTTCGCGATATGCATTATTCAACATCCCGGCCACATAAAGTAAATGAGACTGGTTTTTATCCCGAAAGCGGGCAGAAGAGGACTACAGAAGGGAGCTTTCCAAATCTTGTTGTTGTTGTTAACAATGTTTCGCTCTGCCTAGAGTGTATGATCAATCCGAAGATCTACATCAAGCTCTTCTATCGGGAGTCCAAGGAAACGTGCAGTTTCAAAGAGGTTGGACCAGAGAGACAGAGGGGTTAGAAGAGTAGGTTCAATTGAACAGTTAAAGAGATGTAAAGTGTGATGGGGGTACATATCACATGCAGGACATGTGTCAGATATAGTGTTATTTAGTATGGATAAGTGTGACTTTAACCTGTTACAGTACCCAGACCGAAGCTGGGTCATGGTGACTCTAGTCTCTCTTGGTAAGGTGCGTTGTTCTTCAGCAATATCGGATGGAAGACTGTTTAAAAGGGGGTTCACAGGCCGAGATCCGACAAAGGTAACAACCGACTCAGTGTGGATGTCGTTTGAAGCCCGCTTATGATTCCGCAGATCAAACGTCATAATGCAAAAGATGACGGTTTGGATGTCCTGGCTTGTGGCAGTTCGGAGGGAGTTGCCTGCTCAGCATTTCCTCGTGCTCTCTCACATTGAGCGTTTTTGCCTCTTGATGGAGGTGAGACTCAGGAAACATGAGGAGACATCCCATAGCAGTTCTGATAGCAGTATTTTGGTAGACTTGTAACTTAGTCCATTTGGTGTTATGCACGTTAGGCGACCATATGGGTACAGCATAGTCAAAGACCGGGTGACCAATGGCCTTATATGCAGTCAGTAACGTTTTTTTTTTATCTTTTCCCCAAGTACAGCCGGCAAGTGACTAGACGATCTTGTTGCGACCTCGTACCTTTGAGACCATTGCAGACACATGATCAGCAAATGAGAAAGTATTATCTAACGTCACCCCCAATAAGTTTGGGTGGCTGACAGTTGGTAGCTTAGTGCCATTAACTTAAAAGTTTCATTCGTTTCTCACCTGGTGCGTTCATGTCGTAAAGATTTAGTATGGGGGCCCTTCCCCGTCGTCATTATTGTACAGTCGTCGGCATACGAAACGACAGTGACGCCCTATGGTGGTGGGGGTATCTTCGATAGATAGAAGTTAAACAGTTTCGGGGATAGGACACCACCCTGTGGCATACCCTTGCGCCAAGCTGGCTTCGAATCAGCTACTTGGACTCCTTAGGTAAAACCATTCTACCTACCCATCTATCTGCAAAAAGATTTTGGTTCATCCGCTACTGTATTACAGAAGATCATCTCTAGAACCCTTATGGAAGTTATATGAAAATGTATACCTTGGGTCCCTTCGGCTCCACTGGAGCCATATCTAACCCATAACATACTGTATTCCCTAGGTTAAAAACGCTTAAATCAAGGTAGTGAAATAAAACTATATTTTATATATTTCCGTGCAAATAAATTAATATGAAACTTATTTACAACTTAACAAAATGAAATGATGAGTGTTGTTATTGTAAACGAAATATGAAAATTATATAACTTGAGAAGTAAAAAATATAATTCATGCAAAAATAAAATAATTATATCAAAAAAGCTCGCATTTTGCAGTAAACATACTTCTGAGAATTAGTGGATGTGCTATGTACTGGCGAATTCACGTCCTGATATCCGCCACGTCCAATGATGGCATAATGATCTGGCTGAAGTCCGCTATCCAACGATTTTCCACCATTCAAATTTGCGCCATAACGTGGTTTACTATTGTTACCACCACTACCACTATTCGAAGCGCTACCGCCACCACCCCCACCACTCCCAACACTATTACCGATATATGTAGACGATTGCTGCAGCGAGTGGGCGTGGTTTAACAGATGATTATTTGAATTGAAGTGATAATGATTATTGTGTTGTTGCTTTTGATATTGACTCAAACTGCTGCTTTGTCGCTGTGGTGGTGGTGGAGGAGGATGCTGATGACGAAAGATTACCACCTCTTCGCTTTCGTCCACCTCCATTTGATTGCGAAAGTCTGGAAAGGAAAAATATTAAAGAGATGAAAAAAATTGTTTGATATTACACGGAGGGGGAATGACCCAGGGGAATCGGGTCTAAAATTCCGGGATCAAACTGGGTTAATTGGCCAAGGACTTTGTAGTGAGTTAAGGCGGTTAGAGTTTTGTGTGGTTAAGTTTGAGCTTCTATCAAATCACATTCATACCTTGGGACTCCAACTGATTTCAGTTATGCCTCCTCTTAAAAAGTATCTTAAGCAAACCTGAGGTCTGTGTCTACCCAAATAATGTGCATATTGCTGTCCATTCCACTCAAAACTTAAACTGTAAAGACCAGGAGCACTCGAGTTTAGATCTTCTTTATAGCCTTCTCTTCAACAAATGGATTTAGAGTCTGCTCTGAACACTGTGAAGATATTACCTCTTGATATGGGGCTCTGCGTGGGGGCTAGCTCACATGAAAATTGTGTGGTGGAAGGCAGTTGAGATGAAGTACGCGAACCAAATGCTAGAAAAAATTAAACGATCACAGGGACGATTCGATTATGTCAGGCTCTCATCGTGATATGATACATGCCGTCGCTCGACATCTTTGTTCAGTCGGTACTTAAGCTTCGGGAGTTGGGACTTTGAGTAGAGCTCACATGCGTCCCCGCAGTCAGTGAATGTATTTCACCGGTAATAGGAAAGACATGAGATCAGAAGACAAGATGGCGCCACGGGCCCTCGGGAGAACAAGAATAACATCGGGTTTGAACAGCCAGGGTAGGAAATGGATCATTGACCTGAAAAGTTGACATATGCTTTCTCTAGTATGGATGACGAGCATCGCAACATACACGGAAACGAGCTAGGTTAACGTGGACCGGCTGTTGAAGCTTCATGAGCGCAGGAGGTTCTTACGCCCTTGGAACTTATTCGGAGCCGCGTTTCCTAGAACTTGAATTGATTCCCATCTTGTATAGAAGGGACATATTTAGACAGATCTCAGTACCCATCGCTAATTCGAATATTGGGACGCATGCGGTACGGATGGGTCTGGAACATAACACCTCGTAGTCCTCCGGGTGCAAGAAAGAGACCGTGGAGCACTTGCTGTACGATTGTCCAACGCGGCACACTTTCCAGAAATAAATTTCTAGTAAAAACCTTTTTCGGGACTCGCCTGGAGACCGGAAGGTTTGGCAAATTTGTAGACCCAACGTTATGGCTAAAGTATTGATGCCTTACGGGCCGTTCAGCATTTGTCAGTTTTCTTACAACAATTTTCAGAGGAGTCCCCTCTTGTTGTTGTTGTTGTAGCGAGGTGTAGCCCTGCCTAAATGTCAGACAGGGTCACCTCGAGTGTATTGCTCTTGGCCGGGTCGATATAAGAAAACGGCCCGGGTCGTTTCGGCACGATGGGTACAGCACAAGTACTGGTACCGTTCTCGTAGAACCGGCAATACAAGAAACTAGCCGTGTAGGCTATGTAGGTCATTTAGCGTTACCCAGGGTGCACCAACTGGGAGGCGACCTACTTTTACACCCCTACTTTTACATCCCCTCTAACTACAACTACCTCCTACTAACCAATATTGTGCAAGGTAGCGAGATCCCTGACCATCAAGTCACTTGATTATTAACTAACCTACATATGCCAGGAGTAGGTCAAAATACCCCGGTTGTTGGTATTTGCCCGATGGGGAGGTTCCTCGGCTGCCCTTAAATTATCCAGGGCCAAAGTCCGAAATGATTATCTAAGCTTAAGTCGTGACATGCACAGTCCTAGAATATTTAATGGGTCGAACCCTTGGCAATGCAGGCCCTTCACCCATTGACATAACCTCGTTCCTCGTTCCTCAGGCCAAAGATTGAACTGAGGGTGACCGGTGTGGATAAACAGGAACTAGAGCGGGCATGGACTTTTGTTGACTCTTACTTTTGTCGCCTGAGAACCCTTACCTCTTGTTGATGAATAATGCTTTTCGACGCATTGTATGGCTTTCAAAAACTTTGTGGCGCTCATTATTGAATTTACTGCCCTGTTTAAAGTATCCAAGAAAAAAACGTGTTTCAAACTATTCAACTTACTATTAATGACAGCGATAATGTGCTTCGTCACATGTGGTGGAAATTCTTTAAGTATATCCAGTGCAGTACGACCCTCCGCATCGGTTGCATTCAAATCAATACCAGCTCTGAGCAGTGTACGCACAACTGACTCCTTACCACATAATGCTGCCTCATGCAGCGCTGTACCCGAAGGTGTTAGCAGATTTACACTCACACCAGCCGACAACAGAACCTCAACGACGTTCTTATGTCCATTACGACTAGCCAAATGTAGGCAAGTGTGCGGGAAGATGTTGCGTGTCGGTGTAGCAGGCGATGTAATCGATGGGGATGACGGCGATGGAGTTGAAACCGAACCGGAATGTGGCAGTGGTGATGAGTGACGCGATTTTTGACGTTGTTGTACCATAGGGACACCACTACAAGTACCACCGCTCTCGATTAGCGTTGCATTATAGGGTGCGATCAGTTCGGGATGGGCGCGTATTAGCATTTGTACCGCCTGCAGGCGTCCATATTGCGCTGCCAAGTCGAGTGGTGTTTCACCCCGCGCATTTCGCATATTTGGATCGGCGTTGTGCGCCAACAAGACGGCAAGTGCGCCTGTGTGGCCGTGTTGTGCGGCGCAGTGCAAGGGTGTCTCGTTTTCGATGGTCTGCAAAAGAAAATAGAAATATGAAATAGGTACTCCTCCTTCATAGCGCTAAAGAGTTCACTCATTTACTACTCACCTGTAAATTTGGCTGCGCGGGCTTGAAAGGATGCACAAGCAACATTTTCACAATTTCTTGGTGACCTGCCCAAGCGGCCAAATGAAGTGGCGATGAACCGCGTGAGTCGGGTAAATTTGGCGAAGCTTCGTTGTTCAAGAGTAGTTTCACGATATCGCTGTGGCCATTGATGCAGGCATGATGCAATGCTGAATACCCTCCGCTGTCCTGTATGTTGACTCCTGGCCCACGTCGCAGACTTGCTAGTGGTCCAGCACGTTTGGCGCGTTGATTGAGTACTTTTTCGATATAAGTGATATTGCCATTGCGTGCTGCATCCAAAAATTCTTGATCCTTACCCATTATGACTAGTGACTACTCAGTGGTGTATGTTTATGAAATCTTAATACTGTGAAGGTTGATGCGGAGCAGTGTGGAGCTGAAAGTTGAAGGAAGGAATTTGTTGAGATATATATATCTATGGGTATTCTTAGGAACCTTAAATCTCTTAATAAATGTATGAGGGTTGGGTCATACAATCTCAACGCGTGACTATAAGGCGTGATTTAGAGGAGCTTGAGATGCTTAGAAATGACGAGTAAATCATTCTCTCTAAAAGGCTCTCACTGCACCTGTCCTGCCGTAGGCTCACAATCGGGGATCAGAGTTGGTATGGTCCTTCCCGTGATACCGTGATCAAAATAAAATTTAACGTCGAGCTACACGAGATTTACGGAGATATCGCACACCTAGATCCAATGGGAACTAACTCAAAAATCTGAAATTTTGAAGCTACAGATACTACCACGATCTCTAATTCCCACCGATCTGTATACACGGATAATTAATAGGTCCACTACTCACCGAGAGAAGGCCTGTTAAAAATTAAAATTCCTTTGGCACATACATATGGTAGAGGAAGCCAGTTTTTCGAGTTTATCTCTGTATAAATCTGGGGGTGCGATATGACCATAGTGCAGCGAAATAAAACCCAAAGGCTTTTTGGTTGCAAATAGACAAAGAAGATTCAGTCCAGAAGGGGTTTCCTATCTACATCAGAATTCGGCAGCTGTGGAAGGTGGAAACTGAGATGGAAAAAAGGTGGAGAATGACTTGACGTCTTTTGGTATTTCCATTTCGTAATGATAATGAAAATAACTTTTCGCTGGGAGATGTTCAATTATGTCTCCTTCAAACAAACGATACGTTCAAGACACGAAGGTGTCGATGCGGGACATTACAGCCCAGATACGACTATATTTGGCGGCGCATTGTCTTTTCACAAATTGAAACCCGAAGCTTGTCAACCTGCAAGTAATGAGGCTTTAGATTTTACCAGTTCCGTGGTCAACGAAATCGTTCCCACCAGGTGATAGTACCTTGAAGTGCTTATAAACTAAACTCCTTCTAAACACCTGGCCCGATATAGGGGGTCTTTTTATGTGCACTCAGCTAGGCTCGAGAATGGTTATCAGGATGGCAAATGAGGCTTTACGTCCTGCATATCTCTGAAAGCGTTTATCCCACAATATTGAAAATAGTTATCGAGTTAAATGAAA
The DNA here is from genome assembly GCA_964058755.1 of Campiglossa producta. Classification (NCBI taxonomy): domain Eukaryota; kingdom Metazoa; phylum Arthropoda; class Insecta; order Diptera; family Tephritidae; genus Campiglossa; species Campiglossa producta. The sequence continues at coordinate 157,584,038 of CAXKVI010000001.1, forward strand.
TTAGCATCAACACTTCCACAAAAAAGGAGAGGAAGAAGGAGCGTGGCATCTCCCATACAAGCGAAATTTTTTGTACTGCATATCTCTGGATAGCTACGGATAGAGATACATAGATGGAAAAAAAGAATATGGAGCGTGGAATGGGAACGAAAGCATGCAGGCGAGTGAATTTTTGGGCAGGGGAACGTCTGCCCTCTAGTATGAAATACTGAACAACAACTTCAACAACAATCAATTCTTCTTCATTACCACTGAAATAGATTTCGAAAGACTTGATGTCATATTTGATGTTCTTAATGCGCTGCCCATGATTTCCTTTTCTCTCGCAATGACATCAATAACCCAGACAGTGTGTCACACACCAGAAACAATTATTTTTCAGTTATGATATTCGATATAGGGAACGTTATAGGGTCACCAAGCGCACCTTGTTAAAGAAATCTAAGCCTGCTGGTCTAGAACAAGCCCCGGCAACTAGTGAGACAATATTTCGAATTTCAGAGAACCAAATTCACACAGATTGTTACGCTCTTTGCTTGGTCTCTTGAACAATGAGATTGTTGCTGCGCTTGTGAGAGCGCTATGATCACCCCGACCAATCAATGGCGGTCATTTGTCATGCTCGAGGTAAAAACATAGAATATTGTCTCGGTGGTCGCTTACTTTTAATTCTGGTGGGACCTCGTTTCTTTTCATAAATTTTATATGAAATTTCATTTCATTTTATCACTTCATAGAACACGAATTTGGAAACTGGTCTAGAAGAAGGATTTCAGTGAAAGAGAGAGGGTATTCAACTCTCTTCGCACTTAGTATTTGTTTCTCAAATGACCTCCCGGGTAGAAAATCTGCTAAATTTAGCCTAGGGCCTGTCTGGATTTTCCCTTTTAAAATCATGGGCCTGCCAAGGAAAGTTTACGCAGGCCCTTATCTGTTTGTTAATGCTTTTTAATAAAGGGCCTGTCGGGTAATTCTAATCTAGGCCCTGTCTAGTTTTTCAAGGCAATGAAATGCATTGAAATATTTTCTGCAAATGAACAACTTGAATTAAATTTCACATACATTTAATAATCAATTAAAAAATGCATTGCCCCTGAGCCAGCATTGAACCCAGGCACCTTCACATTACAGTCATCATCTCTATCCATTCAGCTGTTACAACTCATGAAATTTGTTCGGCAAATGAACAACTTTAATTGAAATTTATAATCGTGGAAAAACTATCCTGGCGCTGGATTGGAAAAACAAGGCCGGCCCAATATAGAAAAAATATTCAGGCCCTGGATTGGAAAAACTGAGCAGGTGCAAGGTATGCAAAACTAGGCAGCCCCCTTACAGAATATACCATAAATTGCCCGTAAATTGAAAAACATACGCTTTCCATTCCAGAGCCCTGGCAGGCCCAAGGCAGAATTGTCTATTGTAGGAAAATCTAACCAGCGCCTAGATTAAAAATAGATTTGCCTAGATTATTTTCTACCCGGGTATGTATGTTAGTCGCACTTGTAAAAAACGAATATTTGTAAACATTAATGGCATTCGAGAGGCTCTAAGAACGAACATCAACAATCAAATTAGGTGTGAATAGGGCGAGTTATTTAAATCAGTATGTGATAGGAAAACTAGTGTACGAGTGCTGTCTGACTATGAAAGTCTGTAAGTGGTATCTCGAAAAGAAAATATTTACATTGAATAAGTGGATTAATAAAATATGCAGATTAGGGTGGCCATTATTTTTTTTTTTTGTATTTTCACATGGGGCACCCCTTAGATTTATTCCAAATTAGAAAAAAACATATAAAAAATTGTAGATCGTTTGCATAATGATTGGGCGTGCCTTGAGCCCACAAAGTTAGCTCACTATGGCTCGCTGAAATTGTTCTTAACTTCAGTAATATTTTTTTTTTATGGAAAACGTTATTCACAAATATTCTAGGGACATATCTGATGGACATTGTTGCTCTGTATTAGTTTTTTGTAACTTTAATATTTAATCTAGAAAAAACCGAATTAAAAAATAACAGCGAAATTTTCACATATCTTCGAATTCTTTGCCTGATGATTACAGTAGTTTACAAATAATTAAGATGAAAAAATATCAAGATATTCATGTATATTGGTGAATTGGCACTGGTATGCCGAGCTGTGAACATATTTTTAAAATTTTTATATTTGCAGGTTTTCGAGATATCGGTAATTTTGTGTTTTTTCAGGTATCACTTCATTGAAAAATTCTTTTCGGCAATGATACAAAAGCGATGGACGCTAGCGATACCTTGTTCGAAAGGAAATCAAAATACGCTTCCAAAGACGTATAATATGTAGGGTTGGACCAAACCATCGCTGAGCTATAGCTGGTCAAGGTCGAAATTTAGTCTAATTCTTACGATTTTTGAAAAAATTTTGATTTTAGAAATATTTTTTTTTATGCAAAGTTGTAAAAAATCAGGAACTTTTTCTAAAATTTGTGTGCCAAATAACAAACACTTTAAGCAGTATTATGGAGCAGGGGCGTATAATATGTAGGGTTGGACCAAACCATCGCTGAGCAATAGCTGGTCAAGGTCGAAATTTAGTCGAATTCTTACGATTTTTGAAAAAATTTTGATTTTAGAAATATTTTTTTTTATGCAAAGTTGTAAAAAATCAGGAACTTTTTCTAAAATTTGTGTGCCAAATAACAAACACTTTAAGCAGTATTATGGAGCAGGGGTGACCAATAAGTGGAGCAGCGTATTGGTCGATAACTCTGAAACCGGTCGAGTTATCGAAATAAAGGATACCATAAATTTCAAGTTGCCCCCATGTCTGAATTTGACTTCCCTGCAAAGCTTATACGGCATTGCCAAATAACGTTGAGCAATACCAACAGCTCCGTCAGAATCGGGCAGGACTTCTCTGAGCCATTTGAAATCAAACGAAGCTTCAGGGCGACTCTCTTTCGTGCGATTTCTGATGTTGGAGAAGATAATTCGGGCAGCAGAGCTAAACCACAATGGTGCAATATTTTACAAGAGTGTGCAATTGCTGGCGTAAGCTGATGATATTGATATCATTGGCCTTAACAACTGCACCGTAAGCGCTGCTTTCTCTGAACTGGATAAGGAACCGAAAAAAGTGCGTCTTGCGGTGAACGAGGACAAGACGAAGTATCTGCTGTCATCAAGGAAAGAATCGGCGCACCTGCGCCTTGGCAGCTAAGTCACCGTTGAACGCTACACGTTTGAAACGGTGAGGGACTTCGTCTATTTGGGAACCAGAATTAACACCAAAAACAATATCAGTCTAGAAATGCAACGGAGAATCACTCTTGCCAACAAGTGTTACTTTGGACTAAGTAGGCAATTGAGAAGTAAAGTCCTCTCTCGACAAACAAAGATCACGCTCTATAAGTCTCTAATCATATCTGTCCTGATGTATGGCTCAGATTCATGGAAAATGTCAAGAGAAGGTGAAGGTGAGAGAAAACTTCTCCGGAAGATTTATGGTCCTTCCCGTGCTGGCAACGGCGAGTATCGAAGGAAATTTAGCGTTGAGCTGTACGATATTTACGCAGACCTGACTGTAGTTCAGCGGATTAAAGCACAAAGGCTCCGCTGGGTAGAACATGTTATGCGAATGGACAAAGAAGCTCCAGCACAGACGGTTTTCCTATCGACACCCGAATTCGGCTGAGATGGAAACAACAGGTGGAGGATGACTTGAACTCCCTTGGGGTTTCCAATTGGCGCCAGTTACTGCTAAAAAGGAATGACTGGCGTGCTTTGATATGAAACGGCCAAAACCGCCTAGGCGGTTAAGCGTCAATACATGACGCAAACCAAGATTAGATTAGAATTTCAAGTTAAACGTCTCCTAATACAACAGTGAAAGTTTCATTTAATTCTATTCAGCAGTTTTCAAGTGATACGTCCACAATAAATCTAAGGGGTTTGCCAAGTGAAAAATACGAAAAAAAAAATTCACCATATAACTTGCGGTCACACTAAGGAAGTCTAAGTTCGGGTAAACCGAACATTAAATAACCAGCGGTAGTTTTCATATGATTTTCGAAATATTCCATTTCGGAAGTGGTCGTGGTTGGGAAGCGATTTCGTCCAACTACATCAGATATGCTCCCTATTATGCTAGTATACCTTGTACCAAATTTCATTGTTCTACCCTAATTAGTTTAAAAGTTACGACCAGTCGAATTTTAAAAAATGCCTCCCTTAAAAGTGGGCGGTGCCACGCCTAATTTTAAAAATGTATCAAAAAACCATAATAGAATGACTAGGGGGCTCATGATTTTCGAAGTTTTCGATATCGAAAGTGGGCGTGGTTGGAGGGCGATTTTATCCAATCTTATCAGGTATACTTCCAACGATACTTTGTACCAAATTTCATCGTTCTACCGTAAGCAGTTTAAAAGTTATGACCCGTGAAATTTTCAAATCTGCCTCCCTGAAAAGTGGGCGGTGCCACGCCTACTTTTAAAAATTTATAAAAAAAAAACATAATAATATGACTGGGATCCATCCTACCAAATTATATCATTTTAGCCATTTCTGTTACCGAATTATATCAATTTAGGTGATTTTCGAAGCTTTCGATATCGAAAGTGGGCCTGGTTGGATAGCGATTTTATCCAATTTCATCAGGTATACTCCAGCGATACTAGTATGCTTTGTGCAAAATTCCGTCGTTCTATCGTAATCGGTTTAAAAGTTACGACCAGTCAAATTTAAAAAAATTTCTCTCTTAAAAGTTGGCGGTGCCACGCCCACTATAAAAAATTTATGGAAAATCATAAGAGAATGACCAGGGGGATTCACCTATAAAATTATATCATTTTAGCCATTTCAGTTACCGAGATATGTCAATTTATGTGATTTTCGAAATTTTCGATAACGAAAAAGAGGGCGTGGTTATCATCCCATTTCGCCCATTTTCAATAGCAACCTACCTTGGCCAGAAAGTAACCTGTATACAAAATTTAAAGCAAATATCTCAATTTTTACTCAAGTTATCGTGTACACTGACAGACGGACGGACGGACAAACAGACGGACATGCCTTAATGAACTCCTCTTTTCAACCTAAGAACTTTCATCTATCTTGATTATACCGTTATGTGGACAAAATTATAATACCCTTGTACTAGTACTAGTACGCTGGGTATAAAAAGGTGATATATATATATAATGTGGAAATTATGTTAGCATAATTTCAGGCGCTTGATTAACTAACTAAAACTAACTAAAATATAAATTAATAAAAAAATGCGTTTCTGTCTCAATTTCTAATGGCGTCACTGACCACACCCCACTTTGTTTTTGTTTGGCAAATAAAAGATAATGGACACGCAACATAAATCACTGCAACACACCTTTTGTTAATATAACATTATTAGTGGTATTCTACAAAAGAAAAAAAAAATGTTGCATACAATAAGGCGCGTACAGGGCACACTATACACACGACTATTGTTGTTGATTTTGAGTTGCGTATAACCTGCGCACACATACTCATTTCCGCCAGAAGGTAGGTTAGGTGTACGACGTTGATAAAAGGACACTTAAACACGCGAAAGACAACAACAAAAAGAATACAAGAAAAATCAACAATAAACACATGAGATGAGGCTAACATATACTAAAGACACAAAAGCATCAATGGGACAACTCCCAAAAATGTGCTACGATAACACACGACAGACAATGGAACACGAGTCGCATCTGAAGTGTGTGAGTGTAGTATGTGTGTCTACATAAGTGTGTAAAGTGGCTAACAATTGCATGCAACACGATTTTCCACGTTACGTTAAATTAAGTGGACATTTACAAATATGATTTTCTGTTTACAGGACGAGATAAGGGTGTGACTCTGACGCTAGCGAAGAAGGATAGAAAAATTGAAAAAGAGGAGAGAGCGGAAAAACAAATGAGAGAGCTGGTCGGGAAAGTGTTCCAGAGATAGAGAGAGAGAGAGGAGGAGATATCGCACTCTGAGCGTATAGGGAGTAAAAAACACAAAAAAATGTTTGTGTATTTTCCTAAAAATAATAAAAAGTAACAGACAGATAGTAGATAGACCAACGAACAAGCAATTGGCGTAAATGACAGATGGACTCATTGGCTAGATTTCGAGTTCAGATAGCTGAATTGCAAGAGTTGAATAAAAAATAGAGTAGGCAAATAAGTGTAGCATACTTTAGGGAGTACTATGGACATTTTTAGAGATATTTGTCTCATACGACTAAAATTTAAAAAGGAATCATATAGTCCAAAATTGGCGAATGCGAGTACCGAAGAAAATTTAATGATGAACTGTATGAGCTTTACGCAGACGACGACATAGTTCAGCGAATTAAAACCCAGCAGCTGCGCTGGCTAGGTGACGTTGTGCGAATGAATGAAGATGCTCCGGCCCAGAAGGTATTCCTATCGGCAACCGCCGGTGGAAGTAGAGGAAGAGGGAGACCACCACTCCGTCGGAAGGTGGAGGCAGATCTACGATCACGAGGTGTTACGCCCGTGGGCTCAACGTTGTTGACCGACCGAATGGCGATATATCTTGGACGGCCAATGTCAACTAGGCGGTTAGCGGATATTTCGTTCCCGAATGTGCGGTCCACGGGATATACATATTTGATTTCTCTCCTACCACCAATATCTGGAAGGCACTTGCCTATGCGCCTACTGGGAATGGTAAGGACATGTTTTAATAGGAGTCAAGGAAAATGATGCTAATGAAGAAATTCTTTGTCAAAATTTTTTTCTTTTAGACAATATTCTTATCCAAAGAGTATGGAAGAGCAAAGAGATCGAATAAGAAAACTTGGCGCTTTTAAGTATGCAACACATTTTTTAATCATTTAATAATTCCAACTGTGGTTAAAATACCCCTGTCTTATATTGTAAAACCCCAACATATTTTGGAAATTTGGTTGGAGTTTTTCCGTAAATTTCACTAGAGTATTTTGCGCCTTAAAGTATGCGACACATTTTTTAATAGTTTTGTTATGGACATTTTATTTTGATAATAAAAAATTACATTTATGATTATAGAAACACCTAAATTAAACACGAGGAAACTTTTTCAGGAAAGCAACAGAAAATATGTAAAAGGAAGCATGCGCAGCTGTTGCATACTTTAAGGCGCTAAATTTAGTGGAACTTAAATGGGCCCTCTTTGGATCAATCAAAATGGAATTTTTGGTCGATAGAGGTTTAAAATGTTCTAAAAATATATTGGTAGGAAAATTTTAACAGAGGTGCCCACATTTAAACAAAGTCTAAACACACGAAATATGGACCGACAAAGAATAAAAAAATGACGCCTTAAAGTATGCAAGGCAATTTTTTTTTTTTTAAATTCGAGAACATTTTTTATTTACAGCGTAAATAGGCCTTTTATGCTAGTTTTTCAAAGAAATATATAGGTACATACCTACATTTGTTGGTATGGGTAAACCTTTATATTAAGTCGCTTTCTTGTTAGCACCACCTTTTTCATACGAAATTTCGGAATATTGCAAAGTCTTTTTAGATACCTTCCCGTTGAGCTAGACACTTGAAACTTGGAACACAGTTCGGAACTCCGTGGCAATGCAATGTGAACGAAAAAAGTATCCGCTAGGTGGCGCACGGATCAAGAAATACGGAAAATTCAATTAAAAATTGAAATTTTGGGACGCATATTTGAGGAACTTCCCGGTAAGATAGATTATAGAAAATTTGCATACATATGAAGAATTGAAGACAATACAAACTGTTGTACAAGAAATTCCGCTAGATGTCACACTGGTCGAGATAATTACAAAAAATATTAAAACACTCCTGGAATTTTGTGATCGATTTTTAGTAACTTCCAGGTTAGTTAGAGACTTGAAACTTGACACATTTTTCACAACCCGATGACAATGCAATCCCCCATCAAAACAATTCCGGTAGGTGGCGCAGGGATCGAGATATTTCGAAAAGTAATTTGAAGATGAATTTTACGATCGACTTTTGACCAACTTCCAGGTAACCTAGGAACTTGAAACTTAGCACTTAGTTGTGGAAACGGTGACAATACAATTTGTTGAAATCAGAAAACGAAAAGGTGACGTGCTTTTCGATATAATTGAAAATTTCTGAAACATAGGGGAAATCTTGCTAAGCTAGAGACTTGAAACTTGTTACATTTGTCAGAACCCGATGACAATGCAATCTCTCATCAAAAAAATTCCGGTAGATATCAAGATATTTCCAAAACTATTTTGAAGTTGGGAACTTTGCGATCGACTTTTGTCTAACTTTCTGGTAATCTAGGAACTTGAAACTTGGCATTTAGTTAAAGGAACCGTGACAGTACCATATTTAAAAATCAAATTTCCGATAAATACTACAAAACTAAAAATAAAATAATAAAAAGATGATAAAAAATTTTAAAGACAACCTTTATATGAATGCTGTCAAAAAGCCTCAGCAAATTTGTCGTTAAACAAAGACATGGTTTCGGTGTTTTTGGTTTTGAAATTTTAGTCATACCAATTGTAATCAATTTTTCACATTTGAAAATATACAGGTGGAGTGCACGTTTCCAAACTAAGGCAAACAATTTCTGAGAGCCTAAATAGAAGTTCGGTTATCGACAAAACATTTAAAGCCTATTAATTGCACTCCACCTTTATATTTTCAAATCTCAAAAATTGATTACAATTGGTATGACTAAAATTTCCAAACCAAAAACACCGAAACCATGTCTTTGTTTAAGAGCAAATTTGCTGAGGCTTTTTAACAGCATTCATATAAAGGTTGTCTTTAACATTTTTTTATCATATTTTTATTTTGGTTAATTTCTACTTTAATTTTTGCGTAATTTTTACTATATTTTTTGCTGTGAATTACTGTGAAAAATATGACTTTTTGGATTCCGAAGGGTGTTTGAACCCGAAAATCACCCCCGTGGATCCGCCCCTGACCTACAGATAACACCCAGCTACGATTCTAGATAATATAAAAATGACTTTTATTTTAACTCAAGTTACACTAAAAAAAGTCCCACTGTGCGTCATTATTGGCTGACTACAGACAGTCAGGCGACCAAATTGACTTGTCAACTGGCGGTGGAGTGCAGTAGAGATGCTTGTTTGAGAATCTAATAACTATATACTTATGAATGTATGAGTGCATGTATGTATGCGGATACGAACAATTCCTTCCTTAGCGAAGGCGGCATGCAACGGTAATTTTGATTTATTGTTCAACGAACACAAATAGGTTTGTAATTTGAGTGCAGTGCAATCAATTTGCTTTTATGAAACTATTTGTACCTATTGTGATATGAGATTCGACGAAACGAAAAATATTACAACCACAAAAAGTTGACATCGTTTGTGGCAAATAGTGGTAAGCGATGAAGTGTGAATAGAAAAACAATTCGGATGAGGGAAAATCATGGCCCGAACTGGGTCAAAGGATATTGACCTAGAGTAGGTACACAAAAGTGTGTGTACACACACACAAATACACACTGATGTTTTTGGAGATAAACAAATATTTTTCGTTGTTTATTCAAGATGAAATTCACAAAAATGAAGACATAAAATTGGAATTTCGGCCAAAGGATAGAAAAAGATGAAATGAATGTTAAGTTATAGTGAATTTCGGAATAAAAAAAAGATGTAAAAAAAAATTGATGGGATACATTTTGTCGAATAGCATACGACTTGTAATCAAGGTATGAAACCGATTAAAATAACGTCCCAGTTTCGTGTTCGGTTTTGTAACGTGATTCTGTTTCGGTCCCGGTTTCGTTCCTCAACATTTATTTCGGTTTCGGTTCCGGTTCCGGTTTCGTTCCTCAGCATTTATTTCGATTTCGGTTCCGGTTCCGGTCCTGGTCCTCAACATTTATTTCGGTTTCGGGTCCGGTTCCGGTCCTCAACATTCATTTCGGTTCCAGTTCCGGTTTCGTTCCTCAGCATTTTTTCGGTTTCGTTCCGGTTCCGATTTCATTCTTCAACATTTATTTTGGTTTCGGTTCCGGTTTCGTTCCTCAACATTTATTTCGGTTGCGGTTCCGGGTTCGTTCCTCAACACTTATTTCAGTTCCGGTTCCCGTTCCGGTTTCGTTCCTCAACATTTATTTCAGTTCCGGTTCCCGTTCCGGTTTCGTTCCTCAACATTTATTTCGGTTTCGGTTCTGGTTTCGTTCCTCAACATTTATTTCGGTTTTGGTTCCGGTTCCCGCACTGGTTTCGTTTCTCAACATTTATTTGGGTCCCGGTTTCGTTCCTCAACACTTATTTCGGGTTCGGTTCCGGTTCCTGTTTCGTTCCTCAACATTTATTTCGGTTTGGTTCCGGTTCCCGTTCCGGTTTCATTCCTCAACATTTATTTCGGGTTCGGTTCCGGTTCCTATTTAGCTCCTCAACATTTATTTCGGTTTAGTTTCGGTTCCCGTCCCGGTTTCATTCCTCAACATTTATTTCGGGTTCGGTTCCGGTTCCTATTTAGTTCCTCACTATTTATTTCGGTTTCGGTTCCGGTTCCGGTTTCGTTCCTCACTATTTATTTCGGTTTCGGTTCCGGTTCCGGTTTCGTTTTGGTTACGGTTCCGTTCCGGTTTCGGTTTCCAAATAAAAACACGAATCCAAAAAAATTTTACTTCAAAAAACTCAAGTACATACCTAGCTGAAAAATCGGTCTGAGTTTTCATAACTTTTTTCTCTGATCTCGTAATTTTTTTTCGATGGCTTCTTATAACTATAGTCAAATTTTCTCTTTTAGAATTTCGATACTGATGTCAAAACCTTGCTCGAAAATCTTCCTTGAAAATATTTCAGGGTATCTTTGAGCCCACTAAAAGAAGTAGACACTAAAAAATTCAAAACCGTTTGGAACCGGTTCCGGCCTTTGAAATGGTTTCGGCTTCGTTTTTTTTAGGTCAAAATAACGGTTACGGTTTCGAAAAATTAATCGGTTTTAATCGGTTACGGTTTCGGTTTCACTCCTTGCTTTTAATCACTGTCAAAACCAGCCCTACTTTTATTTTAAATACTTAAGGTAAAAAATATCACTTCGAAAAATCGGACAGCCTAATGTGCACATAATTTATCGTTTTCAACTTTCTTCACCTTAACCATTCTTAAATGCAAATCTTCGCGAAATTCCGCTGAATAGTGAGTCACTAGAAAACTAAATTTACAGACAGTGGTTTCATATTATTAACTTGCTCTAGACCTAATTGAATTTTTTATACCCAACGCATATTTCGGAGATATGAAAATTTCAATGTATGTAGATGAGCTAAGTAGTTATATAGAGCATATTTGAAACAACTTTTGAGATTTGGCATTTTTGAAGAGTTTTTCAGCATTAGCCCCTGATGTGGGTTTTGTCCAATGTTGAGCGCCTTTTCAGTATCGAAGTATTCCAAAGATCCGTGCAATATCCTGGATTGCTTTAAGTATAGATTTTGGGTTACTTTCTAGTGAGCTTAAAACCTGAAGCTAGAAGCTGAGCCGCAAGAAGGCGCGCTATTAGGACAATTGAACTATCGTCAACATTCAAATATAGGATATAGGACATACAACTTCCGGGGATAAAACTAAAGTAAAATATACAAAAAATGTGTCAAATGAAAGCTTTTCTAATTGCCATATTTTGTAAAAATTCACTTCAGCTGAATGATTTTTTTAATACGTATAAATACATAGGAGGGCTTGCCCTTACTTCTGTCAAAACCTTCAATTTAATTGGTGATTTAAACGCATCTGAAGGTTTATTCACCTGAAGTTAATTCTTACAAAATATGGCCATAAGTCGTATTTAAAAAAATATATTTTAAGGTAGGGTTGCCATATAAAAAATTTCGACGGTTAGGCAAGGATGGCACTGAGCCACTCATATATAACATTGGATGTATGTACATATGTAGCTTATGGACTCCAAAACTACTCGGTCGATTTTCTTCAAATTTTCGGGATAGATTAAAAGGAGCCTGGAGAGTGTTTCTGTAAAGTTTTTTTTAGGGAAGTGGACTAGGGACCACCCTATTCGAAACTATAAATTTACTTACGGAAAGTGGACCCAGGACTGACTTATTCTAAACTTTCGTATAGATGGTTGGATTTAGTTGGAATTTGGTGTGTAAGTAGCGATATGCTTAGATTAAAATAAAGGATACATTTTCTTCCGGAAAGTGGACCCAAGACTGGCTTTTTCTAAACTATCGTATAAATGGTTGGATTTACCTGAAATTTGGTATGTAGGTCGCGTTATGCTTAGGTTAAAGTATGGTATGATGTTTCTTCCGGGAAGTGGACCAGGGACCGATCTGTTCTAAAAAATTGTATTTATGCCTCGATTTGCTTGAAACTTGGTGTATAGGTAGCTACATATACGTATACTTGGATTAATATATAGGATAAATTTTCTTCCGGAAAGTGGACCCAGGACTGATTTATTCTAAACTTTCGTATAGATGGTTGGATTTACTTTAAATTTGGTATGTAAGTAGCGTTATGCTTAGGTTGAAGTGTGGGATAATTTTTCTTCCGGAAAGTGGATCCAAGACTGACTTAAACTATCGTATAAATGGTTGGATTTACTTGAAATTTGGTATGTAGGTAGCGTTATGCTTAGGTTGAAGTGTGGGCTAATTTTTCTTCCGGGAAATGGACCAGGGACCAATATGTTCTAAACAATTGTATTGATGGCGCGATTTGCTTGAAACTTGGTGTGTAGGTATGCTTAGATACATATACATATGCTTAGATAAATATATAGAACAAATTTTCTTCGGAAAGTGGTCCCAGGACTGATTTATTCGAAACTTTCGTATAAATGGTTGGGTTTACTTGAAATTTAGTATGTAAGTAGCGTTATGATTAGGTTGAAGTGTGGGATAATTTTTCTTCCAAGAAGTTTATCAGGGCCCGATATATTCTAAACAATCATATTTATGACTCGATGAGCTTGATATTTGGCGTGTAATTTAAGTTCATTTTTGTGTAATTTTTACTATATTTATAGGTAATTTTTTAATTTTGTTTGGCTAAATTTTACTATATTTTTGTGTCAATTTGATTATATGTTTTGATATTTTACTATATTTTTCGAGTAATTTTTACTATATTTTTCGCTGTATTACTGTGAAAAATATGACTTTTTGGATCCCGAAGCGGAGGATTTGAACCTGAAAACCACCCCGTGGATCCGCCTCTGTATGTAGGTAACAGATACATTTCAGGCTCTACTAACTACCGAAGTATTGCCACTTAGGTTGTTTTTACAGGGTTGCCACCTTTATGCTGTTTTTTAAATGAAATCAGATATGTCAATATGGGTATCAAGAAAAATTAATTTGAAATCATATTTCAACAAAAAAAAAATTTTGGTAGAGTCCAGAGCTAGGGTTGCCACCTAATTCTATTACACAGTTTTTTTTATCTGCCACAGCTTTATTTTAAATGACTGTGGGCGTGGTCGAATGACTTAATAAATCTGTAACAAACCGTATTGCACTAGAGCACTGGGTTTAATATCAAAACTGAGGTTCGTACATAGTACAAGTGTATGTGGTACATATTTATACACTTACATACATACATAAATGCATTTACATATTTATTTAATTGTCTATTATTTATTCTATTAACGAATTTACATGTTGTTGTTAAACTTTTCTAGGTTGTCGTACCATTTAAGGCTGCGCTTGAAATTCCTTTCCGTTTTTTGTTTTTGTTAAAACTCGTATCTATATAAGCGCGTATGTATGTATATGTGTACTTGGCAGTTATCAGTTGATTGTTTGTTGTTGTTTTGGTTTTAGTTTAGCTGCAAGCTGGCGGCTCTTGGCTGTTGGTTAATGACTTCGCGTTGACTTTTAAAGGCGTGTTCCCGTTTTTTCGTTTCACTTTCTGGCACATACACATTTTCTACTTAAACTCTTCAACACATACATACTCCACTCAAACACCAGCAACAAAAACAATAAGCAGCATTAAATGCAAGCACTTCAACTTCGTCGATGTTGTTGTTGCTTCTCTGGTTGTGGTTGTTGTTGTCGAAGTCGCCACCCAAAAATGTATCCCAATATCTGGCAGTTGAAGCAAAGATTTTTCCTTAAGTACTTCACTATCCAATGCAGACACACACAAACACATATACACTTGCATCTATTCACATATAGAGATGTTTTCTTAATCACGCTTTTGTTTGCTCGGAAAGGAATTTTGCTCAATTAAATTAATTGAAATATTTCCGTTTAATTCACGTTTTTTCACATTTCATTCATTGATTGCATATTTTTTCTATTTTTTTCCTCTAATTATTCACATTAATTCATATTTTATTTCTATGCACATTTCTCCGCATTTCTTCCTTTTCTTGATAAGGAACGCAGCACAACGAATCTGAAGAGTGACTGAATCTAGATTGCTCCATTGGGGTATCAGTTTGCCCCAGCTCGGTGAGTGAGCGTACGTAAATGAGTGTATAACTAATATACAAACTTATAAAGAAATGGGAATACAGTGCCGTGTACTGAAATGGATCCAAATAGTTAATCTATGGTTCTTGGTACAAAAAAAAATAATATTCAAAAGAAAAGAATAAAAAATAAATAAAATAAAAGGAAATAAAAAAAATATAAAAACATAAAAAATAAAATAAATTAAAATAAAATAGAATAAATAAAAAAAAAACAAAAAAAAAATAAAAAAAAGAAATAAATTAAAATAAAATAGTATAAAATAAAATAAAATAAAATAAAATAAAAAAAATAAAAAAAATCAAATAAAATAAAATAAAATAAAATAAAATAAAATAAAATAAAATAAAATAAAATAAAATAAAATAAAATAAAATAAAATAAAATAAAATAAAATAAAATAAAATAAAATAAAATAAAATAAAATAAAATAAAATAAAATAAAATAAAATAAAATAAAGTAAAATAAAATAAAATAAAATAAAATAAAATAAAATAAAATAAAATAAAATAAAAAAATAAAATAAAATAAAATAAAATAAAATAAAATAAAATAAAATAAAATAAAATAAAATAAAATAAAATAAAATAAAATAAAATAAAATAAAATAAAATAAAATAAAATAAAATAAAATAAAATAAAATAAAATAAAATAAAATAAAATAAAATAAAATAAAATAAAATAAAATAAAATAAAATAAAATAAAATAAAATTAAATAAAATAAAATAAAATAAAATAAAATAAAATAAAATAAAATAAAATAAAATAAAATAAAATAAAATAAAATAAAATAAAATAAAATAAAATAAAATAAAATAAAATAAAATAAAATAAAATAAAATAAAATAAAATAAAATAAAATAAAATAAAATAAAATAAAATAAAATAAAATAAAATAAAATAAAATAAAATAAAATAAAATAAAATAAAATAAAATAAAATAAAATAAAATAAAATAAAATAAAATAAAATAAAATAAAATAAAATAAAATAAAATAAAATAAAATAAAATAAAATAAAATAAAATAAAATAAAATAAAATAAAATAAAATAAAATAAAATAAAATAAAATAAAATAAAATAAAATAAAATAAAATAAAATAAAATAAAATAAAATAAAATAAAATAAAATAAAATAAAATAAAATAAAATAAAATAAAATAAAATAAAATAAAATAAAATAAAATAAAATAAAATAAAATAAAATAAAATAAAATAAAATAAAATAAAATAAAATAAAATAAAATAAAAATAAAAAAATAAAATAAAAAAAATAAAATAAAAAAAATCAAATAAAAAAGTAAAAATAAATAAACAAATAAAAAATATAAAAAAGAATTTTCTGTTGCCTTGGACCAGTTAAATAATTTTTATCAAACTATTTCTTTCGAGTTTTTTTTTGTCGAAAACAATTTAAAATGCTACAAGCACACGCAATACGAACTGCGATGATTGCAATTTCGACATTGTTGAAGGGTCTTGTCAAACCGCTAAGTATTGTATTGTTAGAAATTATTCATCAACTTTACTGGTGATCGAACTATGGAGGAAAATCCTAAGCCATACTTAATAGCAACATATTGTTGCTTGAGTATATATGTACACTAGGTACTCTGCAGTGAAAGCAACAAAACATTACAAAGCGGTTTGCCAAGACTAGGTTCAACTTGTTTTTACCAAAAATCAAAAAGAATAATTTGATAAAAATTATTCAACTGGTCAAAAGTCCACAAAAATTTCCAAAACTAAAAATAAGACAAACAAAAAATAAAATTAAGTAAAAAAACTAATCTACATAAAAATAAATAAAATTAAGCTAAATAAAATAAAATAAAATAAAATAAAATAAAATGAAGTGAACTAAAATTAAAAAGAAGAAAAAAAAAAATAAAAAAATTACAAAAAATAAAAATAAAACAAGATAAAAATAATTAAATAAAATGAAATAGGATAAATTAAAAAAATAAAAAAGAAGAAGAGAAAAAACTCAACAAAACTGTATTAAAAAAAAATAAATTGAAAAAAAAAATGAGGATAATATAAAATGTTATGTATATGTAGCATAAAACGAATGCTTGAACTCAACTTGAATAGTTGATTGAGGCATCTATGAGAAAGTGGCCTTATTTTACCGCCTACCACGGTATGCTCATATCTACTTGCATTCATATTCGCGCCCATCGATAGTGCTGGAGTACGTAGTAGAACTGCACCCCAATATAAATTTGTTATGCTGTCTACGGAATACCTAATAAGTACGCATACTGAGAGCAGCAGCAAGTCAACGTTAACATTTTGCAACGATATCAGCTCCAGTTTTGTGCTCTTCGGTTTCTAGTGACAAGTGTCTGCGATTTGGGGGAGCGCCTTAACCAAGCACATGCGCTTGTTGTTGGAGTGTGTGGCAGACGCTTAGCTTGAGCTTGTCTGTACGAAGGAAAAGCGTGTGGCGCTAATTTAACACCCACACATACTGTGAGAGCACGCGTTACGAATGATGAGAATGACAGAATATGAAAAAGAGTGTGACAATGCGTTGTTTACAAGCGTGTTCTAAAAACTTTGGGGATGCACAAGTTAGAGTTGCCAAATGGTTGTATTTTAATTTTTAAGTTGAAGAATAGCGGAAGTCACAGGTGGAACTCACTGTAAGCGGTAGCTTTAAGGAGGAACTAGCCCCAGCGGGTTAGGGGTTTAGAATATGTCCTAGGTAGGTACATATGCCGGTCCTAAGAGGCGACGAAAATCGTTCCCAAGACAGATGGGCTAGTACCACGAGTTGCTATTCATCGGAACATACCAGCTTGAATCGTCTATTTTCAAAACCAATTCGTTTGTGAGAAGACGTTTCATTTATATCCGGCAAAGGACTGTCTACAACCGTACAACCCTGTCTGGTCCGTCACGTACGTTTTATAAGTGGATATTCTGACTAGGCAGGGCAAAAAACGGTTACAACAACAAGAACAACAGCAGGAAGAGCGAGAATATAAAAATCTTCAAATTTGTACCTAAAAGTTCAGCGAGCCTAAATTGCCATCCGCAATATTTTGTCAATCAAGTTTGACAGATAACAATAACACCCCCTATATCTATGATAGTACCAGTATCATACTCAAATGTCAAGCTATGCCATGCGCATTAGCCTACACTACTCTCTAAGAGTGTTAATTTCTACTATTTACCCTTTTAGAGGTTGCCATGGTATTTATAATATCGAGTTCGAATAGCGCGCTGACAAACCTTTAAATTTATACAGTAGTGGCTAATATATGTTAAAATGTACAGTAATTGCAGGTTTGAGAGATTAAGTTTTATGGGAAGGTTTTGAGGGCTTCCAAAGCTGGTTTAAATACTATTAATAAAAAAAGTTGTATTAATAAAAAAAAAAAAAATAAAAAAAAAAATAAAAAAAATTAAAAAAATGAAATAAAAAAACCAGTAAGGAAAGCTGTCTTCGGCTGTGCCGAAGGCAATATACCTTTCATGAATAAGCGTCACGATTTTCACTGTTCGATCCCCAGTACAGCCTGGTGAATTTAACTTTAGCTCATACCGAAATTATCGGAACTATCGATTATATGGGGGCGATGTGTTTTGTTGGTCCAATCTAATTGATTTTTAACATCGACATTCCACTTTCTAATATAGCAACATTTACGAAATTTCACGTTCCTACCGATATAATTACAGGAGTTATCTACCAAAATCCGTTTATCGGAACAATCGATTGTATGGGGGCTATGTGAAATATTTATCCCATTTCAATGATTTTCAACGTCGATATTTTACATATAAAAATATCAATACCTACAAAATTTCACGTTACTAGCTCTTTAATTACTGAAGTTATAGCCCAAAATCCGTTTATCGGAACAATCGATTGTATGGGAGCTATATGAAATATTTATGCCATCTCAATGATTTTCAACATCGATATTTCACATATAAAAATATCAATACCTACAAAATTTCACGTTACTAGCTCTTTAATTACGGAAGTTATAGCCCAAAATCCGTTTATCGGAACAATCGATTGTATGGGAGCTATATGAAATATGTAATGTTACCACTATAGAGGTGGGTGAATTCATAGGTGGTTGCTAGGTGCCGTTAGGAGGAACGAATCCTTAACCTATGGGCAGTTAAAGGGTCGCGGCAGGCGGAATCCTCTGGTGCCTTAGCTCTTTCGGCGTGGGGTGGGTTTTTTGCCATACCTTAACTGCATTCACATAAACTTAATTTTATAGGATTCCTGATAGAAGAATAAAAACCAAAACGCAAAGGGGAAAATGATATTGAGTAACACGGCGGAACTAAAAGTTACCCAGAAAAAAGGAACACCCTAATGTCAATCGTACTGATTGATCAGCGAGGTCTCAGATGATATTCGACGACCGCTTTCTTTACCCAACCCAACCATGGATCTTCTTAACAATAGCATGGATGAAGATCCCCAAAGAATGTAAACTTCCCTACCCCTCTATGCCATCATACGCCTCCAGGAAAACTCAAAAACTTAACACATGATTATACGTTATAAACTCAATTCATATATATGTTTTTATTCATATTCAAAAAAAAAAAAATCTAATAATATTAACATTAACAATATATGTTACTTGGCCAAGATGCACCAAAAACATTCAGATACCCTTTTAAACAATCTGATAGTTAAGAATATGTACATATGTATGTGTAACTATGAATCTATTGTAGGCAATCTGCTTGTGCCTCTAATGCTAGGAGCTCAGAAAATTTAGCTAACCGCAGTTGTGTGTGATCGCATTAAAAAAATGTAAACAAAGATATTTAGAGTCTTTTTTTTTTTTAACGCGGTTTTAAGTGCACTATGCAAATTGTTGTTGCATTTATGAACTACTTGGGATACGCTGTTATCAAGTCGACATCGGTATGCAGATTTGTACCAACAATTATGTATGTAGTTATGTATGAAACATTGAAAGCAGGTTTAGTGCTTGCGACTTACGTACATACTAATGTCGATCTGACTACGCTTATCAACAAAAATTTAAGAAGGTCGGAAAATGAGGAATGATGAAAAAAGGTACAAATGACTTACATGCGTCTATGTGTATGTTTGTATGTGCAACTCCTCGTTGAAAGGCCTTCCATCGATGAATGTGCGGGACAGCTTTTACCATTGTTGTTGTTGATGTTTTATTTTCGCGAAATTATTGTTAAGTTGGGTACATGATTACTGTACCTGACAAATTATGGTTTTCTTTATTTTTTTTCTTACTACAATTCTGACGTCATGGATTTTCGACAACGCTAAACTGACATTAGACCGTTCAAAAAATTTAAATGAAAAATTTTTTTTTTTTTTTTTTTTTTTTACATGATCACCCTAACACAACCACGATCGCTATACGTAGTCTTTTTTTTTTTCTTTTTTTTTTTATGTAAGTTATTTCAGGTTTCTAATCAAACTTATTTTATTATTTCACAATTTTTAATGTCTACTTTAGCGGCAATTTAAAAATTTATTTTATATATAATATATTTATAATTACGTTAAAGCCGCCGCTTAACTTTGTTAAGTATTATTATTATTATTTTTTTTTTTTTTAAATGTTAACAAATTAAATCGCAAAGCAACAAATTGTTATTTAAATCGCGTAGATTTTCCGAAATTAGAGAATTTCACTTTATCTAATTAATTAATTTGGTTCACAGGGAATTATTAGGGCTTATATCCCTGGTGGGTTTGGCCTGCACAAACACATGCCCTAACACTAACACAATTGCTTATTTATGCACTATGGACTTTTTGTGCTCTGTTGGTGGGCGGTTAAAGTCACCAGATGATGATGATGCGCGCCTGGTATGCGCGTTCGGGGAGCGTTGTAACTTCTCCTGAGAAGGTGGCTCTTTGGATGTGGACGTGACCGACTTGGAGTCGGTCTCCAAGCGGACTTATGTCCTGGCCTTTAAGCTGATTTTAATAGTCGCAATTAATTATGTCCACCCCCACACTATTGTCAATGTTCCAGCTGTGCCGATGCAGATGCTGGCAACCAATGTTGGAGGTGGATGGCGATTTTATCTTTTCCGGATCAGAAACGGAAAGCTGCCCCGTGGCTATTGCCACCAGGTGCGGTTGATGGATGGCAATCGGGAGTCGTAGGTTCAGCTATTAAGCGTGGGCAAAACTCCTAATTTTGGACACCGATCTAAATAACAAAAATTGCTTTTTTTTTAACAAGACCACTTCGCTTTTTGGTAAAAAATGTAGCAACCTACCTTCCAAATGAAAAAATTTCCAAATCTTTCAGCGGGTGATCAGGTGCTTACTATTTCACCACGTCGGTGAATCACTTACACTTTGAGGGTAGAAAATGTCCAGAAAAAGAGGATAACTGTAGGCGCGTGGGCCCTTTTATAGCTTTCAGAGGCCGGAAGTTGGGTTTCCCATTGTGACAGAGGCGATCTATCACAATGTGGAAGATGTTAAAAAATATTTAGCTTTTTGTATACTTGTATACAAGTTTTTAATTAGGGACACAATAACGGCGGCATCGGAATGGCCGGACTTTGAGTATGTTATCGCATGCGAGAAAATTTGTTTTTCTTCGAAGGGAAAGTGATACCAGTCTACTGGTTAATTTCGCCGGCATTTTCGCCAGTGCCCATTACAAATATTTATCCCATCTCCCAGACGGACAGACGGACGGACGGACAGACGAACGGACGGACAGACGGACATGGCTAAATCGAATCAACTCATCGTCCTGATCATAACGGTATACTTATTAGTGGGTCTATCTCTTCTTCTTCTCATACTTACAAACATCGGACCAAAGTTATAATACCATTTCATGTTCATGAAAGGTATAATAAAAAAAAATAACAAAAAAAATTACAAAAAAAAATATAATACAATAAAACAAAAAAATAAAATGAAATAAAGTAAAATAAAACAAAATAAAATAAAATAAAATAAAATAAAATAAAATAAAATAAAATAAAATAAATTAAAAAAAAATAAAAAAGAAATACAATAAAAAAAAAAAATATATAAAAGCAAAATAAAATAAAACAAAGTAAAATAAAAAAATAAAATAAAAATAAATAAGGAAAAAATAAATAAAATAAAGTTAAAAAAAAAATAAAGTAAAAAAAATAAAAAAAAAATAAAGCAAAAAAAAAAAATAAACCAAAATAAATAAAATAAAATAAAATAAAATAAAATAAAATAAAATAAAATAAAATAAAATAAAATAAAATAAAATAAAATAAAATAAAATAAAATAAAATAAAATAAAATAAAATAAAATAAAATAAAATAAAATAAAATAAAATAAAATAAAATAAAATAAAATAAAATAAAGTAAAAATAAAAAAATAAAATTAAATGAAATAAAAAAAAATAAAAAAAATAAAAAAAAAATAAAAAAGAATAAAAAAAAAAAATAAAATAAATAAAATAAATAAAATAAATAAAATAAATAAATAAAATCAATAAAATAAATAAAAAAATAAAATAAATAAAATAAAT
Source organism: Campiglossa producta (assembly GCA_964058755.1). Lineage (NCBI taxonomy): Eukaryota > Metazoa > Arthropoda > Insecta > Diptera > Tephritidae > Campiglossa > Campiglossa producta. The sequence continues at coordinate 157,606,028 of CAXKVI010000001.1, forward strand.
AAAATGATTAAAATAAATAAAATAAATAAAATAAATAAAATAAATAAAATAAATAAAATAAATAAAATAAATAAAATAAATAAAATAAATAAAATAAATAAAATAAATAAAATAAATAAAATAAATAAAATAAATAAAATAAATAAAATAAATAAAATAAATAAAATAAATAAAATAAATAAAATAAATAAAATAAAATAAAATAAAATAAAATAAAATAAAATAAAATAAAATAAAACAAAATAAATTAAAATAAAATAAAATAAAATAAAATAAAATAAAATAAAATAAAATAAAATAAAATAAAATAAAATAAAATAAAATAAAATAAAATAAAATAAGATAAAATAAAATAAAATAAAATAAAATAAAATAAAATAAAATAAAATAAAATAAAATAAAATAAAATAAAATAAAATAAAATAAAATAAAATAAAATAAAATAAAATAAAATAAAATAAAATAAAATAAAAGAAAATAAAAAAAAATAAAAAAAATAAAAAAAAATAAAAAAAAATAAATAAAATATAATATAAAAAAAAAATAAAAAAAAAAAAACAAAAAAGTTTAAAGAAATTAAGAAATAAAATAATTAAAGCTCGAAGCTCCGTAATTTTGATACTATAGATCACCACAACCAAAATTCAAAAATTAAAAGTTATGTTTTTCCAGCGCTTATAAATTATTAAGAAATCACCGAAAAAAGGAAGGCTACTAAGCTTCGTTACGACTCAATTGCAATACAATCACGCATTCAAAATTTATGTTGTACGTACTTAATTACCTGAGCGGCGCCTTAAATTTTTCTTTAAGAATTTTACTACCAAAATTATTTCGACATAACACTAACAAGCAATTTTCCATAACCGAAATTGTCAGTTAAAGGTGTCATAAAAACAAAATGCGGCACCCCGTGACTCCATTGGGCAATTGGGGGCGTTAATTGCAGTGGTCAGTTAAAAACAACATTCGCACCTATAAATGTTTAGAGTATAGCCATTGCCTATTTCACAACACAGCGGTAGTGAGTTGATTTTTTGGAGCAAAAGTAAATGGAATGAATGAATATGTTAGAATGCCATTGAAATTCTTACCATTAAGTGATTGAGTGAGTCATACATACATGTTGGAGGAACATATGCAGTGCTGGAGTTTGAAAAAAAGGGCTATGAGGGCTCTCTGGGAGTTAGAGACGGTTCTGCATAAGGGCTCGTATTTGTGGTAGCTACCCTGCGGTTAATACTACAGTGCGTTCTTAGTCGGTGACTTTTTAATGATGCTAGGTACAAAGTAAAGACCCCTCCGGTAAAATCCGAGTCATTCCGATATGTGGCGGTTTGTTGTGAGAGTGTTGAAACGTCTACTTCCTCAGTGCACTGTTCTCAGTTACGAATATTCGGTCCAGATATTTCTATGTGGATGCGAATTCAAGTGAGTCAGTTTAAGTTTTGCATTCTCGTAGTTTGTTTATAACACATTTGCTGTCATTAATATCCACAAACTATTCAGAAATTTACAACTCCCCCTAGATTTGTCAGTGCCATTTCAATTCGTTTTGTTTCGGCGAATTCGTATTTTGTCAGCTTTATGACAGGTTTAGCACATTTTTCACCCACCATAAGCACCATTAAATAGTTCATTGCTGAATTAAGTGATTATTCCATGTAATTTTTCTATGCAAAAAAGCAGCAAAAAGAGTAAAGCAGTAGTTGTAAAAAAAGTTACATTAAATGTTTCCACAAAATCGTGTTTAGCGTATCGATAGCGTAGCGCTAATGCAGTGCACCTGGGGGCAGGTGATTTGTTTTGATGGGGCAAAATACAATTTTGGTATTGAGACTAATCGGTTTCGCCAATGCGTCATCCTCAGTGTCGATTTTCGTTCTCATCGTTCTGTCGAAAATTTCAATCCGAGGCGAATTCATTACAAGGTGGCCTCTTCTGCCATATAGTTTCTTCTTCTTCCTTGACTATCGCATCGAAGCTGTCAAATTGCTTATGTTGTTGCTTTGTCTCACATTTTCGAGACGAGAAAACAAAAACAAAATGCATGAGTGTGTGCGTGCGCGCAGAACTGAATTCGCCTTGCATCAATCCTATAGCGTTTCCTTTCCTCCTCGAAACGTTTATGATTTGCATTTCGCCCTGTGAAATTGCTACACACTTAAAATGTTCAGTGCCACCATGCTCGACTTTAAGAGAACAAAATTTGTAACCCTGTCCTGTTTCCTGACATCTGATTTTCCCTCGCCCCAAATTATCTTAAAATGACCCCAAAATGGATCCAAATTATTCCATAATGATCTTAAAATGACCCCAATATTACTTTATTTTACTTTATTTTATTTTTTTCTATTTCGTTATATATTTTATGTACATATTTTATTTATTTATTGGGACTATTTTTATTTAACTTAATTGAACTTGATTAAATTTAATTTAATTTTATTTTATTTTATTTGATACTAGCTGACCTGGCAGACGTTGTCCTGCCAGAAAGTTATTTCCCTTTGTATATCTCTGTCTCTGTCTCTGTCCCGATCCCTATCACTATCACTATCACTATCACTATCTATCACTATCACTATCACTATCACTATCACTATCACTATCACTATCACTATCACTATCACTATCACTATCACTATCACTATCACTATCACTATCACTATCACTATCACTATCACTATCACTATCACTATCACTATCACTATCACTATCACTATCACTATCACTATCACTATCACTATCACTATCACTATCACTATCACTATCACTATCACTATCACTATCACTATCACTATCACTATCACTATCACTATCACTATCACTATCACTATCACTATCACTATCACTATCACTATCACTATCACTATCACTATCACTATCACTATCACTATCACTATCACTATCACTATCACTATCACTATCACTATCAGTATCACTATCACTATCACTATCACTATCACTATCACTATCACTATCCTCCACTATCACTATCACTATCACTATCACTATCACTATCACTATCACTATCACTATCACTATCACTATCACTATCACTATCACTATCACTATCACTATCACTATCACTATCACTATCACTATCACTATCACTATCACTATCACTATCACTATCACTATCACTATCACTATCACTATCACTATCACTATCACTATCACTATCACTATCACTATCACTATCACTATCACTATCACTATCACTATCACTATCACTATCACTATCACTATCACTATCACTATCACTATCACTATCACTATCACTATCACTATCACCTATCACTATCACTATCACTATCACTATCACTATCACTATCACTATCACTATCACTATCACTATCACTATCACTATCACTATCACTATCACTATCACTATCACTATCACTATCACTATCACTATCACTATCACTATCACTATCACTATCACTATCACTATCACTATCACTATCACTATCACTATCACTATCACTATCACTATCACTATCACTATCACAGGATATTTTAAAATTTGAAAAAAAATCGGGCCTGTAGATCGTCGGTTTTGCTCGTACAAAACTTCGAGTTAGAACTATTTTGGTACACTAGATGACCCGGATATTTTAAAATTTGAATAAAAAAATCGGGCCTGTAGATCGTCGGTTTTGCTCGTACAAAACTTCGAGTTAGAACTATTTTGGTACACTAGATGACCCGGCAGGCATTGTCCTGCCACACATTTATTTCCCTGCATATTTCTCTAACCCGATCCCTATATCTATCTCAATTCCTATCCCCATCTCTGTCCCCATCCCTACACTGAGAGAAATGCATTGAATGTGACAATATCACTATTGAAAGCGCCGGGTTTGATGCAATGTTCATTTAGAATGAGCGAGTTATCAAATATTATTTGCTCCCAATAAAAAGTAAAATTACATGTCAACCATTTCGATATGTTGTACTATTTTTTATATTTATGGATAGAATACTAATATATTTGAACGCCATGTCAATATCTATGGTCGTGATATGAATTTCTATTGTCGGTATATCCATATCCATATTTACTACATAGTAATAATGGTAGAGACAGCGTATTAATATATATGGACGAAATGTAAATTTTTCTGGGACGCATAATCATAATAGTTCAATAATTTTTACTATGGATTTTCTGACAATATTACAACTTGTTGGAGCGGTTTTTTTAAATTCAAAATTTTTTGAATTTCTTATGATTGAACATTTTTCTAGAAATTTTATAATATGCCGTAGCCGAATTGTAGAATACTGGGCTAACGTGCCAGAGGAGCATGGTTCGAGTCTCACTGAAACCAAATGTCAAATTATATCAACAAATTTTGTTTTTTTAAACTATTTAGAATTTATCAATAGTTTATATGGATACCATTTCAATAGCGATTTATCAAAAAAACATTGATGAAACATCCATATTCATTGATGGGACAGGAATATCAATTTTTATTTAATGTGATATCAATAATTATGGATGTTCGATCCATAGATTTCCCTCCGTGTACCATCAGGTTCTGAAAGGCAATATGAGAAAACTGATGGGTGTTGTAATACATGTCCAGCAGGGTTTTAATTAAAAAAGTGTCTTGTGAGGTATTGTGGCCGGATTATGATATATAAAAATTTGATAGGCTGTTTAGCTTTTACAAAATTTCGAGTTAGAATTTTATATATATAGTATATAAGTATAGATATAGATATATTTTGTATATAACTTGGTGCTTTTTTAATTTTTTAATATTTTTTTTACCACAAAATCACACTTCCTGCCCCATAGTGTAGTTGTCAGCGCAGCATGGTATGCTACATATTAACATGCAGTTATTATTGTGCTTATAACTAGCAATTGACTTGCCCAAACGTGCAGAACGGGCAGCGCTACATAGTCGTCTAGATTGCTTAAGACTCTGGAACATTTAATTGTGGGAATGTTTGGTCTGGTCAATTTTTGAAATAATTAAAATGCTAGATGTATGTATGTACATAAGTACGTTTCTGTGTTCATATACTCAACAGCTGTTTGTTGTTAAATTTTCTTTCAATATTTCTAACGGTAATTTTTTCTGCTCTCCTACTATTTGTGTTTTTTTTTTGTTCACCGTTATGCTTGAGTTTCTCTTTAGCCTCAGGCTACCTGCATAAATTGTCATCAAACTGTTGGTGTTGTAAGCTGATAGTCGTGGGTATAAAGCATGACTGCTGTTGTTGTTATTGTTGTTTTTGTCAGCTTCTAATGTATTTGCTATGGCTACCGCCTTGATTTGTTGTCGATTGGTGGTCGGGACACACCTTGGTGTAAATGATTAAAATCAACAATTTTGATTATTATTAATTACTCAAGTTCATAGCCAATTAAGATTTATTACCCTTGCAATCTGAGTCAACATTATGTGGCAAGTAACTAATCAAGGTATTGATTGGGGATCATTTATTACAGTTTTGTATATTTTTGTGCTAATTTCTATGTTTTTTTTAAAGACATTAAGGAGGGATTAGGGTGAGTTGTGTGGGACAGCTTAGGTTAATATTTAGTAAGTTTTGTAATTAAAGAAAAAAATAAGTGGAATAACCAAATACTTGAACAAATATAAGCCAGCAAAAATTATACTTCATAAATGATACCTTTTCTACTTTGGATAGGCAAAAAGTTTGTGTGCTACATCGTGCTACACCTTTTAACAATAATAAAATTAAAGTTTGGTATATTTTCTATCGATTCCAGAAAAAAATGTTTGCCCATATTCACCGCCTTTGATTAATGGCGAAAAAACACTTAAAATTTTCATAGAGGTGACATGGCGTATACGTAACTTTTTTTGTTAACGAAAGTGTAGACAAACAGCAACAAATAATTGAAGCTGCAATACTGCCTATTGAAAAGCTTTAAGCGGAAGTGGAGCACTCCATAATCCCGACTTTTGGAATCTCGACAAGACATAATCCTGACAATTTTCTGAAATTTTGACAGGAAAAAATCCAGACATAACCAAATACCGACATCACAAAATCCAGACGCGACAAAATCCAGTTAGTTTAACATGGTTCATGTTGACAAAAATTATTTGGTATTTTGATTGTTTTTTTAAACTTAAGGCGGCGATATGAAGTTTTGATTGAGAGTAAAATTTGAGAAAACTGCATTCTGTAATAGATGATACAACGCAAATTATGCAACGGAATTCATATAACTTTAAACGAGCCATTCTTGTATATTTGTGTATCTCGGGAACCGCTGGATGAAATTTGGCATATAGATAGTATGATTCATTCTAAGATTGCCACTCAGGTCGGTTTACAGGGTTGCCACCTATCCCAGTTTTTGTTAGATATAGAGCTAGATATGCCAATATGGGTATCAAATGAAAGGTATTTTTGGCCGTATTACAAATATGATAATTTCAAGCAGGGTTGCCACTTAGGGTTGCCACCTAACCATCTATTTTTTTTCGTAAGTCTCGGGAAGCGCTTGACTGATTTCGAAGAAATTTGGAATAAAAACAACTTGGTGCACTCTAAGATTATATAGATGGGTGTTGCTATTTAGGGCGGTTTACAGGGTTGCCACCTATCCCAATTTATTTTAAATATAGAGCTAGATATGCCAATATGGGCATCAAATTAAAGGTATTTTATGCCGTATTACAAATATGACAATGTCAAGCAGAATTGCCGCTAAGGGTTGCCGCCTAAATACAATTAATTTATTTTTTCGTATATCTCGGGAACTGCTTGACCGATTTGGAAAAAATTTGGCATATAGACAACTAGATTCATTCTAAGATTACATACATGGGTGTGTTGCCATTTAGGGCGGTTTGCAGGGTTGCCACCTATCCCGATTTTTTTTAAATATAGAGCTAGATATGCCAATATGGGTATCAAATGAAAGGTATTTTTGGCCGTATCACAAATATTACAATTTCAGGTTGAAACTTAGGGTTGCCACCTAACCGCAATTCATTTATTTCTTCGTATATCTGGGGAACTGATTGGCCGATTTTGATAAAATTTGACATACATATAGACAACTTGATTCATTGTAAGATTATATACATGGGTATAGCCACTTACAGGGTTGTCACCTATTCCAAACTTTTTTTAAGTTTAGAGCTAGATACGCCAATATGGGTATCAAATGAAAGACATTTTCGGCCGTATTCTAAATATGGCAGTTTCATGCAGGGTTGCCACTTAGGGTTACCACTTATCCCAATTTTTTTTTTAAATATGGAGCTAGACATGCCAATATGGGTATCATATAAAAGGCATTTTCGGCCGTATTCCAAATATGACAATTTCACGCAGGGTTGCCACTTAGGGTTGCCACCTAACCGCAATTTATTTCTTTTTTCGTATTTCTCGGGAACTGCTTGACCGTTTTGGTTAAAATTTGGCATATAGACAATTTGATTCATTCTAAGATTATATAAATGGGTGTTGCCACTTAGGGCGGGTCGAAGACCACTGAAACTTATAGGGCCATAGTCATAGTCGAGCTAACTAAAGTGGGCACTAAAGTTAGTGTCAAAAAGCTGACGCTAACTTTAGTGCCTACTTTATGTCGACTATGACTACGGGTCATAGATTTTTAATCATTCCACCCGATTGAAATAAAATGCGTCATCTAAGTTTAGCAAATTAAATATGACTTCCCACAAACAAATATATGCATGAAAGTTGTCCTGTTTGTAGAAGAAAAATTTTGATTTTCAACACACCTATTAATTTAATATGCCTAAATACAATACAAATAATGCTATCCAACTGTTCAAATCGTAAATCAAATATTTAGCTTAAAGTCATTTTAAATTGTATTCAAATTTTAATAGAAGCCTAAAAGATTTATAACCTTTGCTTAGGTTCGAGAAGAAAAATAAATAGTTAAGTAAATATGTAGTTGCAACAATTCGAGTAAGTACATAAACATTCATAGTATTAACTTGGCGCTTGTTTTTTGTTGTTGTGACTGCGCCCTGCGGTTCATAAATAGGCATTTTGATTTACGTTGCCACAAACTGTTGACATTTATACTTCGTACGATTAATAGCAAAACAGCGTCGTATGCGAAGTTAGCTGCTGTTGCATAAACAGTTGAAGTAAAATACAAAAGAACATGAAAGAACTTACGGAAGTCGGGGATAAACATAGAAAATTAAATGTAAAATAGATATTTTGCATAAATTTAGTGCATTAACTGACAATGGTGCAGGCACACCGCAGCATATCCAGCTCTCTCTTTATATGGTCTCTATTAAGTTTTACATAGCATATCATAAGTACGTACGTAAGTATTTATGCACTTTTTACGTATTTGGAGCGTTTACTCTTTTTTGTATTGTTTTTTGTTTTTTTTTTTTTGTATTCACTTGAAATATATGGGCAAATTCAATGCAAATTGATTATTCTAATTTAGTGTTTAGGAGGCAATGGACATTGTCGTGGTTGCATGTGGCAAACGCTTAAACGCCAGCGCAAACCCATTAATCATAACTAAATGTCAATAAGGTACCGTTAAAATAAATGCAAATCACACACAAATATGAAATGTGCAAAAGTAATAAATTGTTTAAGTAGTCGTTAGATGTAATCAGTGTTGTGTAAATACATATTTAGAAGGCAGCGAATACTACCATTTGGGATTATAAAAGGTACGCGAATCACGCACTGAAGATGGCGGAAATCAAACACTGAAGATGGCGGTGCCACGCCCACTTGTAAAAATTTGTCCAAAAATCATAATCGAATTACCAGGGGGACTCACACGTAAAATTTTATCACTTTAGCCATTTCAGCTACCGATAAATGTCAAATTATTTGATATTCGAAATTTTCGATATCGAAAAAAGGGTCGTGGTTTTCATCCGATTTCGCCCATAATTTTCAATAGCAGCCTACCTTGGCCAGAATGTAGCCTTTATACCAAAATTCCATGCAAGTATCTCAATTTTTACTTAAGTTATATCAATTTATGTGATTTTCGAAGTTTTCGATATCGAAAAGGTTATCATCCTTTTCGGCCATTTTCAAAAGCAGCATGCCTTGGCCAGAAAGCAGCCTGTATTTCAAATTTCATACAAATATCTCAATTTTTACTCAAGTCAATTTATGTGATTTTCGAAATTTTCGATATCGAAAAAGGGGGCGTAGTTATCATCCGCCCATCATTTTCAATAGCAGCCTACCTTGGCCAGAAAGTAAGCTCTATATCAAATTTCATGCAAATATCTCAATTTTTACTCAAGTTATCGTGTACGCGGACGGACAGACGGACGGTCATGCCCAAATTAAGTCCTCTTTTCAACCTAAGAACTTAAGTGGTTGAAATTTGAAATCTATCTCGAATATTTTGTGCCGTTACGTAGTCCCGTTATGTGGTAAAATTTTAATACCCTTGTACTAGTACTAGTTACGTATACGTCATGTCAACTTTTTTTTTCTTTTAAATGAAGCGACTTTTCGTGATTAAAACAAAAAATGACAAAAATTGGCAACATTTTTTTTCTGAAATCGATAGAAAATATTTCAAACTTGCATTTTATTATAGTTTGTAGGTGTAGCACGCTGTAGCACATACACTTTTTGTCTATCCAACGTAGAGAAGGCAGCATTTGTGAAGTATAATTTTTGATGGCCTATATTTGTTCTTATATTTGGTCGATTGTGTTGATTTTTTTTTTATATTTAGCCAAGGAAGTGCTATATTTTAGTATGTAATCTGACTCTTGTAAACGAATTTCAACGTGAGCGATCTCTAAATAAATTTCGACTGGTAAAATCAACCATCTAGGACGGTTTTCTTGAAGTTGACCAAATTCTGTTAAGTTGTTCGAATTTTGGTTATTTGAACGGAATTTTTTGTTGAAGTAACTGTATTCAATTGTTGATTCAACAGTTATAGATATGTAAATTTTTAATTAACAAAATTTTGTAAAGCTCACAGATTTTTGTTGATCAAAATAAATTTTGTGTTAAAACAACAACTTCGTCTCGTTAATTCAACATCGAAGGAACTGTCATTTTAGATTCCTGGCATCATCCAATTAAATCTAGTAGAAACAACAAAACTCCTGCAGTAATTATACGCTGGCAAGCAGAAGTGTACGATGGCATCATGGTAGATACCTCCGTTCAGCAGTCAAATATTGTGAGCTCGATGCTCGGTGAAGAAAACAAAGCAACGTGAAAAATTGTGATGTCATGTAGAACAAAGATTGAATTAGACACCGGCAAGCATAAGTACATGATGGCATCATGGTAGACACCTGGGCTGAGCATTCAAGACACCTGAGTTCGATTATCGGTAAAGTCACTTCAACCAACCCCAGAAAAGAAAGTGAGGCTTCGTTTGAAATCAGCATCTTTGGAATATGAACTTAGCCCTGTATCCGTCTGCCGATGGTCTCTTGTGCTGCAAATCCATATTTAAAATGAAGTACTTTTGTGGGAATTAAATTTGGTACGTTTTGAGTATATTTCGTACTTCTCATCACTGTAAGCAACTAAAAATCGCCGTAGGCTGCAAGCGAAGATAAGAAACCATGCAAATCACGTGCAAGCTATTGCAGCTCTTATTTCAATTGCACACCTGTTCATGAAAATGAGCTAAGGCTTTGTATACCTTTGTTTTTATGTTGATTTGTTTAACTTGAGTTTGGGGTTTCTTGCTAATCGCTTAACCTTTACTCTTTCAGAACCGCTTGCCAGCATTCGACTACATGCGAACACACTAGCTTTGTTTGCATATTTAAATTTTTATTATTGTTACATATTAGAATTTGGGCTTTTCGGCGTTTTTGCTATGTAAATGAGAAGCAAAGCTTGCATTTTGGTGTATGCAAAAATCATAATTTTTATGAATACAGTACAGAGGAGCCGCATGAATGTTTAGGGCGACTGAGATTCGGCATATTTTGATTATACACGAATTATTAGCAAGCAATGATTTATATGTGGTTGGATTTTTATAAAACGGCTAACACATGGAATGTTTTGCTTTCTTTAAGCAGAAGCAAGCACAGTTCTTTGTTTTGTACAGAACCTCCATATGCATCAGGCTTCTTTGAGATCGGAGACCAACTCGATTATTATTCCATGGTTCCTCTTCTTCAGAATTTGGTATATAGGGAAGATTTGTTCGATAAGAAACTTGCCAGGTCTAAGGTCGCACTGTTAAAGCCAAAATAGGCGTACACCCTCAAATCATATATTTTTTTTCGGCATTATTCAATCAACGTAAATATCTAGCGTCTGCTTTATTACTATCAATAAAAAAAAAGTATGTACTTCGTTTTGGCTACTTAAAATTTTCCACATTCAAAAACAACAAATATGTTCATATGCGGTGTGTTTAATCACTATCCAAAATTTACAACCGACAAACCGCCTACTAGGCGCTTATCGCGTTTACAATGCAGCAAAAGCCAATCAAACCTACAACGAAAGACTTAAGTAACGAACTTGCTGTATACTATTGGAGGTAACTTAGTCAGGTACAAAATATTTTTTGCTTTTATTTGGTAAGCATTTCGTTAGTTTGTGTTGCTGTAAATTTTGCAT